>GL376636.1:1150060-1460759 GCA_000143045.1 Globisporangium ultimum DAOM BR144 | reverse complement strand
TTCACTGTAGTCTGATGGCTGGCAAATATCAAGGAAAAAAGAATGGTAATGTTGATGAAAAATAACTCACATGCTGTTCGGAGCGTGACGAGTCACGCACCTCAATGTGCGTATTGTGGGCAGCCAGGGCGAGATCATTGCTGGTCTCAACAAACTTCTTGAGCTGATGCACAACGTACGCGATGGATACACGATCAGCAGTCTTGAGTGCGCACATTTTTGTGAGCAAGCCCCACTGGTCATCACTAAGGCTTTTAGGGCGGTCTGGTAGCTTCCCACGTCTAACTTTTTCACGAGACATGAAATGTTCGAACTGAAACCAAGGCCTCTTGAGAGTAGTCGCTTCCAAAATGCACATTCCAAACGCGTAGATGTCGGACGAAAGAGACACGACTTCATTGAAAAATAGTTGTTCAGGCGCAGTCCAATCCGCTTCTTGTCGCCAGTCATAATTACGACCTTCGCGATATGTTTCCAGCCCAGTAACTTTTGCGACACCATCGGAGCCAACAACGATATTTGCGCATCGCAGATCACCATGGACAATGTTGCGTTGATGCAGATACTGGACACCAAGCGCCGCCTCATGCAGGTATTTCCAAAGAGATTGCTGCTTTTCTGTCAGTACGTCCATTACCTGTTTCCCGTACTCATACACGAAGAAAGGCTGCATCTCAATGTGGCAAGCTCCGAAGAGCTTTCGCACATTGGGGTGACTCAGTGGGTACCAGCGATCTGCAACTCTCACAAATTCGTTTATTCTCATCGTTGACGTTGCGACGATCACCTTGGTCTTCAGCCACTTGCCTTCGTACGTCGTGATTCTAGCACCTTGCTTTGTGAGATTCCACTCGTTAAACTCCACATCCTCGCGAGATATAAACCAATCTGGAACTGATGGCTCTTCCATGCCACACACTCGAAGGAATCGATTTTTGACATCTTCAATGCCGTGTACTGCTTCTTGATTGGCACCTCGTTGCTTTCGCAGCGTATTCACCAGCAGGATAGCTACACGGTTCTTGTACTCTTGGCTGTTGAAGCTGTCGAGTCCGTCAACAAGGGCAGCGTCATCCGCCAGCTTCAAATAGATAGACTTCAATGTCTTTGATTCGTCGTTCACCCACTGATCCTTCCAATCACTCTCTTGCAAGTTCAATTTTAGTAACGCCGCAAAATGATCCAACTCTTCATGAAAGTCACCAATTGCACTTGCGATGGCACGACTGGAAATAAGTCGAGACAGAGGTCGGTCTTGCTCTTTGCATCGAAACAGTAGTCGGCAAAAACGGAACACGATGGGAATCAACGTTGTTAGCGCTTCTAGTTGGATTCCGATCACACAATGCTGCTCCAACTTGGAGTAGACATCGTGCAGCCGCTGCATCACTCGTGTAGTCATTGCTTCAAACTCATGTGTCTTTGTGCACAGTTCACACATGGTTTTCAAAGTTCCAGGAAGCAATGGAGTTGTCGCAGTTGATCGGGCAGCAAATGAATGTTTTCTGATGCGACATTTATCGGTGAGCAGTTGAACACCAGGTGCGTAATCCCATCGCGATATCGATACCAACGGTGTTTCGCCATCGGCAGCTCGGACATCCACGTCTGCGCCAGCGTCAATCAGCATTGTGAAGGTGTTGATATGACCTGCTCTACCAGCTAGGGTGAGGGACGTCTCGCACTCGGTCTGTGATTCATTCCAAATAATCGTTCCGTTCGGCGACGCACCCGCTTTTAGCAAAATGGAGAGTATTTGACTATATCCTCGTTCCGCGGCGTACGACAATGCAGTTCTTCCGTTTGAGTCCTTGTCGTCTACAACCAATCCATTGTTCATCAAAATCAATATAACCCAGAAGTAGCCTGCCTCGGACGCATACGACAGAGGACTTCGTCCGTACTTGTCCTTCTCGGCGATGTCAGCTCCTCGATCGACTAACAGCTGCACAACGTCTGCATTGCCTGAAGCAGCCGCATACGACAGAACACTTCGTCCATCCACATCCTTCTCGTTGATGTCAGCTCCTCGATCGACTAACAGTTGCAAAACCTCTGCATTACCTGAAGTAGCCGCATACGATAGAACATTTCTTCCAGAGCCGTCCTTCTCAGTAATGTCAGCTCCTCGATCGACCAATAGCTGCACCATCTCTGCATTGCCTGCTTTAGCCGCATACGATAGAACACTTCTTCCATAGTCATCCTTCTCGTTGATGTCAGCTCCTCGATCGACCAACAGCTACACCATCTCTCTCTTGCCTGCTTTAGCCGCATATGATAGAACACTTTGTCCATAGTCATCCTTCTCGGTAACGTCAGCTCCTCGATTGACCAATAGCTGCACCATCTCTGCATTGCCTGCTTCAGCCGCATACGATAGAGCACTACTTCCAAAGTCATCCTTCTCGGTGATGTCAGCTCCTCGATCAATCAACAGCTGCACCATCTCTGTCTTGCCTGCTTCAGCCGCATACGAAAGTGCTGTCCGTCCTTCAATTTTGCCATCCACGTTGGTCTTGCTGTCAACCAGAACTTTTCGAACATCTCCAACGTCCCCACGGTTCACCGCATCTACTAACGCTCTGAGAGCGTCTCCAACGCGCTCAGACGTCACGATGCTGTCGCCGATCATGCTGCTGCCGCTCGTGATGGCGCTGAAGAAACTGAGAGAAAACGGAGTGCGAGCTCAGACGAAGGAAATTGAGAAATGCGGTCGACTGACGCCAAATATGTGATTTCTGCTCCCCCGACGTCCCACTCTCTTGCCCTAAAAGAAAGAAACAAATCATCGCAGAGCAGCTGCAACTTTATTCGCTATTCCAGTTTTTGGTGATGAGAAAATGTGGAAAATACCGAAACCAGATACAAAAATACGGGGCTATTTCCTGCAACGTTAATACGACAACGCAACGTGAAAACGTCTAAATCTGTATCACTGACAAGCAGATTGACAAAACCCGGTTTGCTGGGTCAAAACTCGTATCAAAACAGGAAGAAGCAAACCGATATTAAAACTGGGTCGAAACCAGTCTCAAAGATATTTTTCTATCGCCTAATAAACCCGTATATTTTCGTTACTGAATCCGCATACCGGGGCCAGGAAACAAACAGGAACAGGTCGGGTCAAAAGCCGAGTTAGACTCACTAGTGGCAGGCCAATGCAACTGCTTTCAAGAGCTTGTTGACCTGATCGAATCTGTACTCCAGAAGCATCAGCGTTAATTGGTGGCCCACAGCACGCCGTAGAGTTCCATACAATCTGCCGGATATGGTCGAAGAATGCGCATTTTGCCCGAGATGATCTTGCGAAATCTATTGATCCCCCTTGTTTGTCTTCAACGCTGTGCAAAACCAGAATGACTCTTTGCTGCTCACATTGATGTTTGCGGTGTTAGGTTAATCAACTGCGATACTGCTCGTATCGAGTGCTGCTGTTGGTGTCATTGGTGTGGCAGCAAACTGCGGCAGGCATCGCGACTCGCCGAAGTCCGTCAGCTTGACGTTGTTCTCGAAATCGACGAGGAAGTTCGACGGTTTGATGTCGCAGTGCACAAACGTCGGGGTGAAGCTGTGCAAGTGCGCCACAGACCACGCCACATCGAGTATGAAGCCGAAGTTGACGAGCACGTGTTCGCGCTTGTGCGCACAGGGAGACGCGTTACGGTTCACGGTCTCCGCCATGGCCATTGTGACGTGATCAAGGCTGCCCTGGCATAGCTCCGAGACCAGGCAGATTGTGGGCGGACACACGCACATGCTGTAGAACTTGACGATGCTTGGATGGTGGAGCGAATCGCAGAGTGCGGCTTCGTGCGAGAAGCCCGCGATTATGTCGTCCGTGAACTCCTTCGGCGTGTACACTTTGACCGCGACTGGCATCTTGAAATGCAACGCGCCTTGGTGCACGACCGAGCTCGCGCCTGTGCCGATCTTGTGTTTGACTTCGAGCGACGCGAAGTAAATGATGTAGCGCCGATGCATCTCAGTGAGCACGTGGAGCCCCTCGGACGAGATGCGCTCGGTCATGGGCATCCCGCTCATACTCCTGCTGCGCTGCAGAGTGCGCGCGCTTTGCCCCAAGCCGCGCCAGTGCTCGGTATCCACCTTGAGCACGCGCCAGACGACGAAGGAGATGAACATGCCCCACGCCGTGGTCACTTAGATCAGCTTGTACTGGCCCTTGTGCCTGATGCGGTCCTCGGTCAGGTAGTTGCCCACCAGGCGCAGGCCGTGGTAGATGCCAACGTAGACGCAGTATTCCCGCTAGGTACGTTTGCTTACGCGTGCTGGTGGGCTCACGATCACGTACACGTAGATTGGAAGGAGCGCGAGCCGCAAGACGAGACCAGTGTAGCTGACGACGTCTTGCATACCTGGCGCCAATGTGTTGTCGGCCTTGAGTTTTCGTGACACCCACACAACCGGGATCAGGTACGTCGAGAGCAGAAGCGTGATGCCCGCGGCGCGACGCAGAGCGGGGAACGAGATGCTCTTCTGTAGCATAAGCATGGGGGTGATCAGCAGCACGAAGCGACCACTCGAGTCGAAGAAATATGAGACCCACTGAGGCACGCTCGTAAATGGGATGTGTAAATGGGATGTGCCCCGCGAGCACGATGACAAGAAACCAGAAGGTCAAACCAGAGAGAATCGCCATGACCCAGAGCAGCGGCTCGAACGCGGAGAGAATGGGCTTCCGCGCTGCGCTTGCGTCGCCCCGGAAGGCCTTGTGACGCTTGTACTGCAAGTACACGACGACGACGCCGCACAATCCGAACAAGGCGGCATCGCCGATGAGCGAGTAGTACAGGAACAGCTCCATTGGATCGTTTCTGGTAACCAGGTCCGCTGAGACGCCCGACGAGTTGCCGAAATCTACCTGCGCACCAAGTACGTTGCACGCTCGCGCGCAGTTGGAGAATGACTCGTTGGTGATGCCAGTTGCGTGGTACGGGCTGCCTGATCATGAGACTCAAGAGAAGCGAATGGCGATCTCATTCCGTGCGGCAGACATGCCGCCAGAGATTCGAATTTATCCATTCCGAAGTTTGTATTGTGCTTATGCTTCTGGGATATTACAACATTGGCATTAGTCTTGCCGAATTTAGACAAGTTTTGAAGCAGTTGCTTCGTCTTGGTTTGTCGAAGCAGGATCAGCTGTACTCCAAGTGGTATGATGCAGTGAAACGCCAACTGAGCACCGATGATATGAAAGAAGTGCCCTGCAAAACGAGACAATTTAGCCAAAGGGATTCATGCCAGGCCGCACTTCTGTACAGTGTATCGCGGCAACATGGAAACGATTAATTTCTTTCTCAACATTTGTGTATCCTCGAATGACTCAACGCAATTCCCTTAGTGACTGCGCCGAAATGCCTGGAATTTAGCGGGAGGAATGGTGAAGATTGGATTTTCAGGTACGAACAATAACCATCGACTGCTGCCATTATCTGTGTGAGTGTCAACCGGATGAACCATTGTTATGGGGAGCGAACGGAAATATGGTTGATCTCATCATCAAAGTATCGCGTGGTTATGAAGTGATTTGGCCGAATTTGAGCTCTGGTACGCCATAGCAACAGTTATCGCAGCTGGCAATGGATAAGAAGGTGTGTGCTCTTATTGACACTGGAGCGTTGCTAGCTGGTGTGCTGAACAACGATGCTGCAGTCTATATGCTGGAGCTGCCTGATTTTGCTTTTGCTGGCGTGACATATTACGATACACACAAGCAATTTGATTGTTGGGTTGTGTCGGATGCTGTGAGTAAACTCGTGACGCCACTAAGTAATTTGACAATCCTAGAGAGAGAAACTTTCGTGATATTTAACGACGCAAGATCTTGTGGATCAGACATGAAACTCGACCCCAACGCTGTCGCTGTGCTGACGCTCGGCCTCAAGCTCATGAAAGACAAATTTACGCTAGGCACTGGACAAATGCGCCAATTGGGGTGTTGCCAAGCTCTTTGGCTTGTCAGTCTTGGCAAAGTCGCTCAGAGTGTTCTGCAGGTTTGTGGAAAGCAGAGCATGTAGAGCGTCCACACGGTAGACATATTGGACTGAGTGCTGCATAATACAGAATCTGAGGCGATTCCTGGTCTTCTGGAGTGGGCTGCCAGGGGTCTGCATTTCAGCAAGACACAAGAAGACCTCGAGGCAGAACTTGTTGAGGAAAACTGGAGCTTGGGATCGCTGTACTTGTCTGGACGCTATCCAGAAGCGATGATGAAAATCGTTTGGTCTAAAGCACACCAGTTGTTTGGTCATGATGAAGAGTTGAACGAATTAGTGAGCGCGATTTGTGATCGCGGTAACACATTCGTACTGGACGAAGAAATCCTCGTTGCTTAACACAACGAAGAGTGCGAGCGCGAGGTGCACCATGAGCACCTAGAAGAGAGGGAAACGGAAGTGGAGACAATGAGGTATGCACCAGCTACCGAAGTTGTCTGGGACTACGAACTACTGCTGAAAAGTCCAGTGTGCATAAACTCCAGAGCATCGTCAAAGTCATAAAGTTGAGCAAGTTCGTAGACACTTCGATGATACCAAGACAGCTCAGCCAGATCAAGTGGGATCATTTAGAGTTGTACGGGACAAGCAACTTCTTTTCAACAATCCAATTGTCTCCACGACAATCCCAGAGCGAATTTGCGCGGCTGATCGACGTTTTGCTGTGGTATAGTGACAGATCAAAGCTGCTGCTTTCGGGATACGAGGCTGATCACGTGCTTCGACTTCTCTGGACGACACAGAAGCCCCCCAGATTTCAGTTTGTCAACTTTAGTGAGTAAGGTATATTATGTTACGGGTGGCGAACGACAATATCCATTTCCTGAGCTACACTATTGGGTAGTTTCGACACAGGGTAAAAGGCGATCGTCATCAAACGCATAAAAGGTCACGCCACAGCCATTCGATCGTGTCGAGACAGTCGGCCGTCGTCACTCGTCAGTTTGTCAACTTGTCGTATGCTATCGATCATGTTGAGAGATTCGGCTCGAACGCTCCATTGAGCAGTGTGCCATGGTCTATCGGAATACCACCTGCAAGCTATCTTCTCAGTCATATTGCATCAACAACCTTTCTTGTCGACCTAATGGTGACGGCGATATGCCAGCTCTACAATGGAGACACTACGTTTACGAAGGACAGAAAAGATCTATTAGAGACTATGCTTCGCCAGTTGCTCCAGCCCTTGCGTCATCGTGCGTCAACACTTCAGGAGCTCGTGGTTGGACGGGGGAACACGCTTCGTTGGAGAGGTTCCTTCCTGCACAGCCTATGTCGCGAAATGGACTGGGAGGATTCTATCAGAGGCTGTTTTTCAAAACAGCAAGGGGGATGTGAACGCCAATTGTGTCGTGGTAAGGCGTTGGTAACAAGTACTGTAATGAAGTTGGAGTGAACAACCTGATGCCATTGTGCGTTCACTGGTATGGGGTATTTTCACTCATGTTGCTGCAAAGTCGTGGGGTTATTCAAATTGATGTCCAGGAGCCATTGAGATCTATGAGATTTGTGACCGTAGCTTTTCGAGTGTCTACCTTGATCACAAAGTGACTGCTGTTGAAGGTACGCCCTAACTAGCCTAATTAACTTCTGAACTGTGAATGCGTGTATGCTCAGACACTGTTCAAGGGCTCCATGGTTTGAATCTTCGTCTCGTTGGTCATTCGAAACAGTCACGTAAGGGTTGAAACGCTTGCGCATATTTTGGAAATGGTTATGTTGCGACTTTTCCCTAACTCTCCATCTCTCTTTTTTGTCAAACGTAGTAAAGAGGCGCGTGCTGCGACAGCTGTGCGGCATCATCATACGAGGCTGCGTTGGAAGAGATGCAGATGCCGCGTCGGCCGCCCAATGGCGTGCGCGTCACTAGAGAAGCCGACCGGCGCTACGAGCAACCTCAGTGCCATGCAACTCTACCTACGGCTAGCCCAGCGTCTGAGCGAGCTGCGACAAGGCAGGGTGCCAACGACTTTGATAAATGGAAGCACGCTGCACGAGCACACGAAGACGATCAATTGCTGCTCCATCAAACGGTTATGACGTCCAAGAAGCAGCAAATCGAGCTCCAGCACGAAAGAGTACGTTTGCATAGTATCGGATCCTCTTCACCTCACCCTCGCGCTAATTATGATATGTTTTTGTTGAGCAGCTAGCGAAGCAACGCGCTTTCATTCGCCACGAGAAGCGCAAGCTTCTCTTGCAAAATGCACTTCTGGAGTCGGAGCGCGAGCGTTTTGAAGCCTCGCTGACGTCCGATTGGTTTTGCTCATCCGTGTTTCCGTTGGTGCACGATCGTCGAATCACGATTAACGTCGGTGGTCAGCTGTTCGAGCTTTCGTCGGCTTTGGCGTCGAGGGACTTGGGCTCGCTTCTTGCCGCATTTGTCGACGACCAGTCGCCACTCTCGGTCTTAGAGTGCGGATGCTTTCGCATCGACCGCGACTGGTAAGGTGGACTTTGAATGATTTTCGTTGACTAAAAAATGTTGGGCGGCTACGCATTCACACGTGTGGTAACACAATACTGCTTTTGTGTGTTTCCAGGTGGTTATTCCGGTACGTGCTGAGTTTCCTTCGCGATGGCATCTTGCCGCAGGATCCGAAATTGTTGCGCGAACTGTATCTTGAAAGCGAGTTTTGGAGATTGGGCTCGCTTCGCAAAGCAATCGAGATGCGCAATATCGAACTCCTGCAGATCAAACAAGAATCCGAGACAGCGACGTCGCTCTTAGCAGCGTCAGCAACAAGTGGTATCGGCATGAAAATGAAAGGTAGCTCCTTGCTGGCGAGAATGGCAACCAGTGCACCCCCAGTGGCAAAGTCTGTCGCGCCAAAAGGCCCTGACGCGTGGTGGTTGGATCCCCCGATTTGGTGGGGCAGTAACGCCACTGCCTCGAAAACAGAGAAGGCGAAAAGCGACGCAAAAGTGTCTGCGTTCGCATCCATACTGAAGAAAGCAGCAAAAGGCACCGCGGACGATCCCTCAGGCAAGGAGGAAAATGATACGTGGTGGAAGTCGACGACGTACAAAGGCGTCGACTTTGTCGAGGCGCTCTCGCCCGAGAAGAACAAAAAGAAGCAGCATCCTGGGAGCGAGCGGCATGAAGATGACGATGTAGCGCATCATACAACGACACCACGCGCACCACTCATCGTGAACACTACCTGGCCGTCGTCTCACCACCTGCAAGGATAGAGTAACGTCATAAAGAGCAAAACACACAGGTATACGGCGCCTACTAGCTGTAACGCATGGCTTCTTTTTAAGCGAAATGCTTTTTATTTTCCTGCAGATCGTACTAGGCAAAAAGAATTATTTACTCCTTGAAGGCAAGAAACTCCATCGCGAGCGCTTCAAAATGCTTGAATGGACACAGCGGATTGTGCTCGTGGCCAGCGAACGGCACTTCACGGTCTTCAAACAGCACCTTGACGTAGTGATCTTTCGTCCGCACGTCCTCGTAGATCTCGAACGCGACGATCGTGCCGTACTCCGGCAGTTCATGGCCGACTTGCAGCTGCAGAGCACTCACGAGCGCGACGATCGAGTTGTCGTGCGCCGAGAAGAACGAAAGCTTTGGCGCGGGCCGCGGGCTCTCGGTCACGATCTTCTTCAAGTGCGTGTACACTTCTTCCACGCCATACTTGAACGCCTTGAAGCAAAACTCCTTCTTCTCGTAGAGACGATACCAGAGCCATGCATCGTACTCGCTGATCTGGTCCACAATTTCAGGTGTGATGCCCTCAGGAAGCGGCAGATCATGCGCGATCCGGCACGTGAGGCCATCGCGCACAGCGGTCCATGGGAACGGGATGTTGTCGGCGATGCCCAACGCTTCTCGAAGATGCGCTGCCAGCGCCGCCATCTCGTCCTTGTCCTGCTGCGCGCGCTTCTCGACATCGTCGCTCACGATCGCCTCAATCTCCATGAACACGCGGAGCGAGTGGTACGGTGCGAGCACATTGCGTTCGTACGTGCGGATGTGAAACATCGGTCCAGTCGTCGCCGCCATGGTGGTATCAGTGCTCGCTGTGGATGGCGCTGCTGCTGCCTCCGATGCAGCCGCAGCGATAGCCTCAACCACCTGATCAATCTCGTCATCGTCGTGGAACATGCCGTGCAGCAGGCACTGCACCGACTGAACCGTGCGTGGCACGCTGCTCGAGAGTACGTACACGTGCTCTTTGTCCTCGGGCGACGCATCCGCGACCAAGTGGCCGTACTTCTCTTTCAGTTTCTTGCCTTTGTCGCGCATGTGCTGCACGCCCTTCTGCGTGAGCTCGCCCAGCGGCGCCTCGTACCCGCGCTTCGATGGCGGAGGCGGCGGCAGCGTGGGATCGGCACCCACGAGCTTTCCGGCGCGCTCGAGCCGCGCGAGTTGCTCCTTGGTTGCGACCTTGTCGCCCCAGAACGCGAGCTCCTCGGACGTCATGACCCACTTGTCGCCGATGGTCGTGAGCACTGGCGCGCGGTCGCCGTGGCGGTGGAACAGCAGCACGTGGCGCAACACAAGCTCGCGCGGCAACACGGACGCAGCAGCAGTGGACATGGCGACAGACTGGCAGTGGTACAGGGAAGAGAGAAGAGCGCGCGCGTGAGGAGTTTCGGTCGCACACAAAATGCAATGCTGCAATGTGAGACTTCTTGCACTGATGACGTCAATGAGTACGCGTGTCAAAAAGCTCGAATGTGTTCTTAACAGGACAGATTAATTTCAGATAATACTAAATCCTGTAAATGTCGAGTTACATACGATACTACGGTACAGTTTTTATATTTCTATTTTTTGGGCTATTTTTCAAAGACTGGATGCAGTTTTTATACCACGAGTTTTGCCCTATTCGATGAACAAAGAGCAGTAACTTCAACATGAAAAGTTGCGCGAAAGTTGCGCGAGGTGCTGCTGTTGACTTTACGACCATGTGATGACTTAGTGACCATGTCTGTATCAATTGGCATGTATGTAGCTGATGTGAAATCGCTAGTTAAAACGTGGAGAAGATGGTCATAATGCCGAGTCTGTGGGCGACGAACTGAAGAGAGGTGCTAATCGCATCAGCAACGCGTGAAGCAAACAGTAGAAAACCTGATACCGCTGGCAACAAACGTCCGTTAACGCTATCAATTTACACTCGATATGCATCAGACGCCTTCAGTCTGAAGAGATCGGGAGAAGCAGTGTCTCCCATCCTCAAAAATCACAGTTTGCCGCAACTTTCACTAAATCACGCAACTTGATCTTCGAATGCCGACCTGCGGATACCATCGCCATCATTCACATCACATGAAAGAAGAGCACTTAGGCCGAAATGCATCCACCCCATCTCGTCCACACACCGAACACACCCGAGCGGCATACCCAAGTGCATCACTTGCACATCGGCCTCAATTTCTCTGGCAATAGTATCTAAACTGAAGATCAGCTGCAGATACAAAGTAGAAGGCAGCACACGAAACAACAGGCCCAGTAGTGCGTTTAATACTTGCCACAGACATAACACCGCATACAAACCAAGCAAACGCTACCTTCAGAAGATCCTGCACCTGTTCCGACAACGTGCATGGTTGCATATTTCGCTCTTTGGCAGCGTCGTCTAGCGCATCGTAGTCCTCGTCTGTCGTGATACGTGATACAACAGCCAAAAACATACACGCAAAAATCAAAAGCAGGTCACAAACAGCAAAACACGAGAAGAGTGTGAGGGATACAAAACGGTAATCATACCCACAAGCGCATAGTTTCCCAGTTGCTTGGCAAATGATCCTTGCATTGGCCATTTGTTCCCGCTTCGCTCAACGAGGTGGTTCTGGAACGCGCGTTTCGCTCCTTCTAATGTTTCAAATTGTCTCAGGTCGCTCTGTTGCCCATCAAAGCCCATCGCGCGTGAAGCCGTTGAAGTCTCTCGGTATCGTCAGTCTGCAATTGAACCTTTGCTTTTTGGTTTCGTACCTTGTGGCGCTTGAATCCAACATGCCCTGGTTTGCTGAATGCAACGGATTGACCGCTGTTGAGGATCAATTGCAGCTTGCAGAACTTGTTGCTCCTATCATGCATGATGGAAAAAATACGGAATCGATCGTTTCGTCAACAATGATCTACGACTCGGAACTTACAGTCTCACTTACCCACTCTTTTCGCACAACGCATCAGTGAGATTGAGCAGTGCATACCACACACCACCGTATTCGTCCTGTGGGTGCCCCAACGAGTTTCGAACACTTGTTAACAAGATGTGTGATCATCCATGTCGTGCCTGCATACCTTGTAAACAGTTGGGCTGGGGAAGCACTTGGTGTCTGGATCAACAGCACGCAGTGGCACTCTAATGTGGCATCGCGCGTCTCAACGCCAAGGGAGAAAATGAACGAAAATACGTACAGAATTCGACCAATCTGCCTGTTAACGTTTGTTTCTCTTATGGATTGGATTGGAACAGACCGTTTGCAATTGCTTGACCGGAAATGATTAGGGTGGCACATGCGAACAAAACATATTCGGCTCGACGTACATATATCACTTCGTCCACAGTGGTAGGTTGATATACACGTTGTGACTTGCTTCTTTTGCAGATAGTCAGTACAATACGACAGATGTTACAAACGAATCATTTTTGGGTTGCTCTCATTGGTGAAAAAAATAGTCTCCTGTCTCTTCTATGCACCTGATACGATCACCAGCACCATATGACGTGGCAGCAGCTCATAAGGTCACGCCTTTCAGCTGAGACTTGAAGATCCCGGGATTGGTGAGCACTGGCTTTTGCGATTAATGGACGCAGGCGGAGGACGAGACAGGCTGGAAGGAGGCAAAACCCTTAGGTTCGTTGCGCTAGAAGGCCTTCAGTCGCCGCGGACGAGATGCCAGCATGCTGCAAAGTGTGTACGCAACGCGATGCCTCCTGCACGTGGCTGCGCTGCTGCTCGCCGTCTGCGCCGTGCTGAACCAGTCGTGGGATGAGATCGAGTTGGGGATCCCGGTTTCCAGGATCATCCAGAACAACAGCACTAGTAGCACTTTCGGTAACAACAGCACGTCATTCAGCCCCGACAACCACACAGTGAACAACAACTCACAGAGCAGTAGTGTCGAGGTCGAGAAGGTCACGTTTGCGCCTGGTCGCTACTGCGTGCATCATGCGAATAATGCGACATCGGCGGTGTGTCACGAATACGCATTCCTGTTGACGCGAATCGGTAGTATCACAGACTCTCGCGAGTCGATTCCTCGGCATCATCGGTATCATCACAAGCCTGGAGGAAGCCCGATTGCAGTACACGCCGCTAAAGAGCACGATATCCGAGCCCAAATGGAGCAAGACAAGCAGATCGATCGCGTGCTGACAAGTTGGTGCAGGATCCAAGAAAACGGCTCTTGGTTTGTCCAGGGAGCGGAGAGTATGGTGTGCCTGGTTGTGCTCGACTCGTGCCTGTACACGATGGTGTTTTGGGTGCTTTGCAGCTCACTCGCGACGTGCGTCTCGCTTCTCGGACTGCTGTGGCCGGCCGTTGTCCCCATTGTTGAGTCTTTCCACGCGCTCTGCAGCTACGCCACTGTCATTCTCGGATTCTTTCTCGTTGTCGAGTGGTGGGGCTATGGCGCGTACTTCATCGACCAAGCGTACTTGCACTCGCTCTCATTGTCTTGGAAGTATGGTCCCGCGTTCCTTGTCCTGATCGCTTCGACGTTGCTGTCAACACTCGCAGCAAGGATCACATGGCACATGGCGATAACCACTCGTTCGAATTACGCGCAGCTTCACGCAGCGACACCAATATCACTGGATAACGCCGCTACTCCAGCAGCAACCAGGGAG
Organism: Globisporangium ultimum DAOM BR144; assembly: GCA_000143045.1. NCBI lineage: Eukaryota > Oomycota > Peronosporomycetes > Pythiales > Pythiaceae > Globisporangium > Globisporangium ultimum. The sequence continues at coordinate 1,446,928 of GL376636.1, read as the reverse complement.
CAACAACTCCAAGAATGCCAGCAGCAGAATGTGGATCCATTGCAATGTCCCCCAAACTACCAAGTGTAGTGCGCTTACTTCAAATGCCAACGTGTAAATTGTTAGTGTCTATGCATGTAATTGTTCTCATACCAAACACTAGACTAGAAGGTTATAAATGCCCACCTTGCTGCGTTTTATTGCTACCTAGTACTTCTCGGCCATGATATTCACGACGAGAGCAGTCCACCCGGAAAACGGATGGCAGCGCTGACCTTTTCCATACTGCTGCGCCGCGTGGATATCTCCACTGTACTGCTCCCAGAGGTACCCCGTGCGCTCGTACTCGCGAAAGATCGTCGAGATCACATTCGTTCGCAGCGCATCATACACTTTTTGGAACTCGTCGCGGAACGGACTCGCGGTCTCAGGCTGCGCGTAGTGGTGCAGTGCATCGAGCGCAAGGTAGTTCGCGTTGATCCAGATCGACCCCCGCCAGTACGGATTGTCTCCCGATGCATTTTCACGCTCGTAGAACAGATCCGTCGTCGACATGGAGCGCAGGCCAAAGGGCGACCACAGGTGCTCCGGGTTCGCGAGTTGGTGCAGCAATGCACGGAGTTTTGGCGAGTCTGGCGGCAACACCTTGAGTAAAAGTGGGAAAATGCTCACGTATCCAATGTGCTTCACATGCTGGAGCTTGGTCTGTGAATTTACACAATGCATGCACAAAGTCACAACAACGTTATGCTAGTGAGTCAAAACATAGCTTTTTTCACGCGAAAGTCACCAACATTTCACACATACCGTTCCAGGAATGAACATTTGCTGCAGTTGAAGTCCACCTTTGCCGTCTCCAAGCGGAAACAAATACGTCGCGTGGGTCACTGGGCATTTCACCGTGCGAGTCCGAACCTGTTCCATCGAAGCCGTCGCGTCGATAATCTCGCCTTCGTCGTTGCGGCATCGAATCGCGACATGGTGTTCAATGCGACCATCTTCGCTGTGGTCGCCCACGTCAAAGTACGATTGCAACTGTTCATTCCAGTGGAACTTGTCGAGTCCCACCAGAAAACGAGATTTGTCAGCCTGGAACCGCTGCGCTTTCGCCTCAGCGGCATTGTGGTCGATGTACTGAGTCAGCGTGGCCATAATGTCGCTGGTTTTGGCCATCCATGAGATCAAATCCACGTGCATTTCGTTCTGACTGGGGAGCGACGCGCGCGGGTAATCGTCCAATCCAGACGCCAGCGTGTTCGAAATGAGTTTGCCGCCGTTGATTTTGCGTCCGCGCCATCGGAAACTCGCCACCTCATCCTCCATCACGGGACCATATTGCGTACGAACCAGCCAGTCGTACCAGCGCTCGAGGAATGGGAACACCAGCCGGACGAATGTGCGTAGCTCCTTTTGCGCGCTTGGACTCAAGTTGTCTACATCTTTGCTGACCATCCTCTCCAAGCAAAGCAGCAACGAGGGCGGATTCGCGTGCTCGACATGCTGCACAAGAAACTCATTGGGCACACGGCGTCGCGCCGATTCGCCAAGGACCTGTTCGCGCGCAATGTACCCGTCGTCTCCCATCAAACCAAGCCAATGCGCGATCACGTCACGCGCAATTTCGCTGTCAAACGCTGCAATACCCAGTTGGTGGAACCCTTCATCCCAGACGAAACCACGCGGGAAAAATGATCGCGACGGTACAGCCGTGAACAATGGCTTCGACGCCGACTCGATTATCTCGGGAGAATTGGCATCGTGCTGCACGAGCGAACTGCCGTAAAAGTATCCGATACCGCCGATCAAGTTACTGAACGCTGCCTTGGCGAACGCAATGTGGCTTTTGTTGAAGACCACATCGTCGGTTGGAGATAGTTTCTTGGTCGACAACTGGAACGCTGCGTCAAATTGAGCATCAAACGCACGAGCACGGGTTTCCACTTGCGCTGAAACGATGGAATCAATCGGGGCTGCAGCTTTCTTCGCCACGCTGCCTTCGTTGAAGAGAATATCCAACGCGACGTCACCTTCATGGAAAGCCTCCATATCGACCTCAACGATCGCTTGGACGACAACAAGTGTGCTCCCATCCTCAATGATGTTGTCCAGATTCACTTCGTCATCATTGCCGCGCACGCGTTCAGCGAGTGCTACGATGCGATCTTTCACGTTGAGCACGTTCGTGTCTTTCAAGCCCGAGTAGCGCAACTCGGTGCTCTGAATCGAATTCGTTGCTTTGAGCTGCAGTTGCACGTTGAATGCCAGCGGTGCACTCAAAGTTGGTTTGGTCTCGTCGTCACCTTGAATGCCTTCACTCGCCAAGCGCAGTTGCGTGCACGTCGAGACTTCATCACTGGCGCAGGGTGCGGACACTGGTTCAGAGTCGACATCAATCAGGTTCTTGAGCACGTGGCGACATTCGTGGCCCAGACTCTCGTCTTCGCAGCCCAGGTCGAAATAGAAGAAGAGCGACAGTTTGGTCGTCTTTACGCGCTTCTTACGCAGTCGTTCGTCGCGCGGCTCGAGCGGCGTGACCTCGATTCGCGAAGCCCAGCCATCGATATGGGTCTCTTTATCGTCATGTGGCATCAGCCGCATGTAATGCGTCTTCAGCTCTACGCGGTTGTACTGATCTTCGATGTTCTGGAACCCGTAGCGCTTGCCGTCGTGCTTAAGCCATCCATATTTTTGCAATCGGTCTTCTTGACGGCACTCGTGGCGCAATTGCGAAATGTCTTCGTGCTGCGAACCCCAGAGCAACCCCGCAGCGACGTAGTATGGGTACGTGCGCGAGCGGACGCCGTAATAGAGACTCGAGCGGTACGTCCCCCAGCGCAGTGTGTCCTGCGAATTCGCATCCGCGTAGGCTCGCAGCGCTTGGAAATCCAGGACCTCGTCGACGCCATTGGACGAGGGTGGAGTCGAGACTCCATCGCGCGTATCGTGGCTGCTGGAAGGCGTAAAGCGCTGCAAGTTGAGCGGCAGCTGCCCGAGATGCTGCAGTAGCGTCTCCGAGTACAGGAACGCGGCGAAAGCGATCGATAACAGCGCCACGAGCAGCGCCGACGTGCTTTGTCCGAGGGCCATTTTGATATCAAACGGTGGGAAATAATGACACACGTCAGAGATCGATCGACATTGTTGGCGTACAATGGACCAGCTGTTATAACCGACATTTTTATTTTATTCTGTCTCTAAAGGTACATGTAGTGCTATTTATGTCTAAAGAAGGTGAGATAAATCATGTAAAGCACAAAGCACGGTGCATGTAGGATCAGATTTGCATAATTTTAAAAATGAGACAAACCACAGAACAAGGTGAGATGATAGTTGGATCTACGAAACACGGTTACTCCTAGTCTAACTCATGCATGATGTGAACCAATCTGAACCCGACAGCTCTTCTTGAGCCACTTGAGCTCACCTCACATTCTGTTCACGGATCTTTCCAACAAGATACGCAATGGCTGCTTTTCTCCTGCCACACATTGTGGATGTGACCAAAAGTATCGCATATTATTAAAAATGATACGATGCAGATCCGCTCCTACATACACTGTACTCGCTTCACTCCCCGTCTACTGCCAATCTCCGCGTATCCATCTATTCAAGTGACCAGGAACTCAAGCTTTCCCGAGACCACACCCCAATATTTGGCGTGTGCGTAGGACATGCGTTTGTTGAAGAATGTTTTGCTGATGGAAATATCAATCATTTCTTGTATTAATACCGGTAATGATTTTGCTGCCCAGAATCGACTCTAAGCAATCCTTCAACCACGTCTGCTGCCTGGGTCTCATCACACCACGTACAGAAAAATTTGCATGCTGCCCATGGCGTTTGAGAACGCATCCAAGCCTCCCATTGCACGTGGAAACCCGCGCTTGGGCGGAGTTTTCTCATGAATAGGTTGAAAAGCTGCGGACAAACTCACTGTGCTGCGCGTTCGTCTCCATCCCCCATCGGTACAGTTGGTTCATCTGATTCGGAAGAGCAAGAGAGTGGGAGCGTACCACATTCTGATTAGTACCAAATATGGGCCTCTTTTTCCAAAGTAAATACACAAACAGTTTGTACACAAACCACAAAATCGCCTCATGAGGCTTTTCCTAAGAATGTCCACAATAATAGTTTTAAATCTAAAATCAGCGCACTATATACAAACATGTAAAATCAATGAGTTACGTCCATCACCCAGACGGCAATAATTCACGACAACATACTGAATTCAAGTCGAATACCAAACCACAGAAAAAAAAAGCGCTGCCAGATGCTTGCTCCCATTTTGCGCATGCCGCGCATGAGCTCACAACGCAATTTGCCTTCAAACCAGCAATCACATCCACAGACACACACACCCTTTTGCATCCCGATATGCTGCACCCACTCAAGGCCACTGCGCTCGTGCTGGCGGCGCTCGCAGCACTCGACGGCGCCGACGCGGCCGCATGCGCCGCGGCGTGTCCCGAGAACTACAAACCGCTCTGCGGCTCGGACGGCAAGACGTACTCGAACGAGTGCATGCTTGAGTACGCCAAGTGCTCCACCAACTCCACGACGCTGACGGTCGCGTCCGACGGCGAGTGCCCCGCATCGTCCTCGTCGACCTCAGGCTCGAACGCTGCGTGCCTCCAGGAGATCGCGTGTCTCTCAGTGATCGACTATGTGTGCGGCTCGGACGGCAAGACATACAACAATGCGTGCGAGCTGCGCAAAGCCAAGTGCCAGAACCCGAGCCTCACGCAGGTGAGCACAGGCGAATGCGCTTCTGCCTCTGGCAGCAGCAGCAGCAGTGACGTCGGCTGCACGACCACCATGTGCACGAAGATCTACTTGCCGGTGTGCGGCTCCGACGACAAGACGTACAGCAACGAGTGCGAATTCAAGAACGCGCAATGCAAAGCCACATCACCGCTCACATTGAAGGCGAATGTGTCATGTGAAGATGCTGTCAATGGCGACGCTGATGCGCAAACTGCCGGTTCGGGAAGTGACCGCGTGGCGTGCTCGACCGTGTGCACGACGGAGTTCAACCCCGTGTGCGGCTCCAACGGCATCACGTACAACAACGCGTGTCTGCTAAAGAACGCACAGTGCACAAACTCGACGGTTACAAAGGCAGCGGACGGCGCGTGCCCCACGACCGCGCCGCCGTCCAGTGGCGCCTCCACAACCACCCTCTTGGCGTCGGCGGTGGGGTGCGTCACTGCTGTGATGGTCAGCTTGCTGCTGTAATGTTGCTGTTTTGGCTCTGGGGTCTGGAAGTAGAACAAGATTTTGCAGCTGTCCATTGAGTAAGTATGTATATAAGTTCTCCAGGGCAATGCCTCGGTAGTGGAGCAAGACTCCGAGAAAAAGAAAGAAGCACCAGAGCAGACAGACTGCGTGTCATCTTGAACATATATAACGTTGCCGTGTGCACAACAAACACAATTTTACCTTTTTGAGGATTAAGGCAGCTAGTTAGCTATGTGCGAAGATCGTTAAGCACTATCGTGTGCTCGGTTGGCATTTTGTACCAAACACTCTCATAGGTCCACGTTCCAGGTATTAAAAAACAGAGGGCAGTGTTGATCAAGTAATAAGGTCTCGTCGCCTAAGACTGCTTACAACAGCTTCAATGTCATCAACGTCGTTTTGCCTACGCTTTCACGCCAGCATTCCTAGAATTGTCGGAACTTGGGGGATCCAAATTACATGTGGTAAAGACTAGAGTTCGCACCACTGAGTTGAAATATGTGATACAAAGTCGTTGAAGAAGAGCTGCGACGTTGATTGCAGCAGCTGTTTTTCCATCTGGACTGGGTCAAAGTCACTCAAAATCCGCAGACCTGAGACTACTATTTAACTCAGTTGCTATCATTCGCCACAAATTACGATGCACTCGCTCAAGACCACTGTGCTCGCGTGCGCGGCGCATCCAACCACTCGTGCTGACACGACAACCTGTGTCGCAGCGTGTCCCCAGGACTTCAACCCAGTATGTGGCTCGGACGGCAAGACATACAACAACACCGCTCACGTTGAAAGCCAAGGGCCCATGCGAAGACTCAACTAGCGACGATTCTGATGCGTAGACTGTGGCGTTGTCGCTGAGCGCTACCGCACAGACCGCCACTGCGGTAGTTGGCTAATTTTTTCGCTAGCCGATGTACCCATGTTCAACTTACTGTAACTTGCGTCATTAGCGATAAAGCCTTAAATCTGAACCAAAAATTCTGACTATCTAACCAAAATACTTGCAGGTGAACCAAGCGCCTAATTCATGAAGTTACTTTTATTTTGGATGTAGTTTCGAATTGCACTCATTGAAGAACAGGGGAGAGTGTTTTGGAGGATGTTTATCTTTATACAGAGGTTTTGCATTCTGAAAAGGAAAGTCTTCATGTAGTATCAACCATTTCTTAAATGTTATGCTATCAATTTACAAAGTTCACAAGTTTTTAACTGCTCTTCCAAGACGCTCTACGTTGTATCCTGAGGAACACATTGTGGATACGTTTGACATGTGTGATACCCGGAAAAAAGGAGTCCTCGTATGAAAAAACACGGGGGTTCGAAGCTCACAATTTAATTCGCCCCGCTCCACGAAAATCCTGCTCTTTTTGAGCGTCACCATGAAGACACACGACATGAACGCCGAGCTTGTGCGCGCGTGCGCGATCCCAGTCACCCCAGACGAGGCGACCGTCGATGCGAACGGCATCAGCATCTACAAGTGGTCCCACCCGCTCAGAGACCATGACGATTGCTATGGAGAACCGACCGGTTGTCGATACGCGTGCTGCGCGTGCTTCCCGTTTGCTCAGATTCAGAGTCGCATGGGGTTCGAAACGTTTGGCGAGTCTTTGTGGTTCTACATTGCAGTGGTCGGGACCATGTGGGTGGCTACGATTGCCGCATCCATCTATATCCTGTTTTGGAGCAACGGCTCCATGACGAATGTGATCGTCGGGCTAGTCGCCGGATTGGTGACGTTGCTTCTGTTCACTGTGCTGTTCGTTCACCATATTGCGTCGCTGCGCGCCAGGGCGCGGGCGCGGTTCCAGATCCCAGGCACCGAGGAAGAAGACCGCCGATTGGCGCTGTGGCAAAGCAGCCGCGCGCTGCGCCAAATGGTGCGTCACCTGCAACTCGAGCACGTTGGCACGTTCGCGAAAGTGGACACTATGCCTGCGTATAAATAAGAAGGAGATAATTGCGATTTCGCAAATGAGATCTAGGCACCCAGTGGATTGAGAAGATTTTCAGTAAGACTTGTAATGAAAGGCGCGCACAACAACAACACAAGCTGTCCAAAATGGGATTAGACCACCTTGATTTCCAATAACGGATGCAGTAGGTACTGGCGTTGCTGAACCTTTCTTGCTGCCTCCGAATTCTTGTTCACGGCTCTCGCACTATCGAAGGATGTGAATGCAGGGTTTGTAGCGTCGCCTCGGAATATTTTGTTAACTACATCAAACTTTTTATACCTTGAGTTTAAACAGTCAAACGACAATATCCTTGTCCTAGTGAGGGAACTTGTGACATGGACATATTCGAGCCTAAATGATTATTCTCCGCTTCCTTGCGCATGCCAGCCACGGGAAATGGCTTGTTCTGTGTTTGTAGGCTGCATGCTCTCATCCAACTACTTGGAGTTTGCTATTGTCCATAAAATTGCCGCTGGAAACATGATCATCATGCATTTGGTCACAATGCTCGTTGGTCACCACACGCCGAGCAGGAAGCTGACTAACATTTTTTTGTGGTGTGTCGAGCCCAAGTACGCAGCAAGTATCCACCCTACCGCAGTAACTCTATGTACAGCGACAACGCATATGACGAGTAACGCGATTTTCATCCCAACACTCGCGAGCTCCACCGCAGTGGCGATCACCGTGAGCGTGCTGAGAATTATTCAGCCCACATATTGTGGCAACATTCATCCGGTGACGTCGAAAAAAGACGCAACAAGTTTGACAGGTCTGAACGTACACATACTGAGGTATTGAGTGAAATGATTCGACAATACCCGCTATGATCATGCGCGTGGCAACGCTGATCGTATCCGACAGCCACGCATCCCAAAGCATCGAACCGAAAAAAACGACACCAAGGTCAATGACTGTGCATTTCGCAGCAACGTCCACAGCGGACCTCCACTCGTCACGGTGTTCCATTCGCAAGTGCAGGCCACGGACCTTCTCAAAAACCGAATCAGTTTTTGTTTCGATCGCTGCCATCTTTTTCTCCAGCAGTCGACTCTCAGCATTTCATTCCTTTCGCCACGTCAGAAGCGACTCCGCTGTGGCAAGATTGAGCATGAGGAAGAGTGTGTCAATTCGATCGTTGAGTTGGAGGAGTTCATGCATCATCTGCCGCTCTTGCATGACCTGGGAGAGAACGTTTCCTTTTCTTGTTGATACTAGACAACAGACGTGAAATCGTGTATGATGGAGTTAAAGCTACGAGTCAAAGCGTCGTTTTTTGGGAGTGTGCCTCGCTTCTTCATGGTGTCGAGCTCATTGGTGATCTCGCGTAGTCGATCAATCAGTTGCATACACGCGCTTTGCTGGTTTTCATTTCGCCAACCATCGTTGTGATCACAGCGAGCGCTCGCATCGCCGGAATAACCCCCGGAAGCACTGTATCGCGAAAGAAGGCGACCAGTCCATTGCGAATCTTGTTTTGTTTTGATACCTATGTAGCTGGTGGAATAATGGCAAATAACCTCCAGCAGGGGACAGAGTTTGCTCAGCTCATGCGCCAATGTCGATGCAATGTGTTCGATTCAGAAGGATCCGTTTGCTCTCTGTCGATCAAGGGTAACCTGTGGCTACACTGACGCTACCGTAGAACCTCTATTTTTGCCTGGATGTTTTCTCCCACGCATTTATGCAACTGGATAGGTTTGGTTACGGTATCCTGCGAACTTATCACGTTGAGTTACTACTGTATGCCTTGGTTTATTCCTGCATTACTGGTGTATACCGGTCGATTGCTCCCAGACTTGCGGATGCTCACGAAAAAGTATCTCGCTGGAGAGAGAGAATGGGAGAATGAGAGAGAGATGGCAACATTTTCTGCTTCTACATGTAATACCAGCAGGACTCGGCGAGTGCAAGCGCGTCCGTGAGCTCCATCCGATCTTTGTGAGTGAAGCTCGTGTGGATTTTTAGGTGCCGCCATCTGGCAGTAACGCCAGTGGGCCACTTATGTTCTCTGTCTATCTTCCCACACCCTTTCTAAAATAAGTGTTCTGCTTGTAAGTAATCTATGTATACTCTTTAATATGCTTTGAAGTGGTTTATTTTATCTCCGTACCTGTTAGTAGAGGTGGAAAACCCTGCGAGAGTCCAACTTGCGGCACTGCTCGCACTGAACAGCTCCATTGGTTGCAGCAGACACTTTCCAAAGCGCGCACAAGTGCGACAATGGCGGCGAAAATCCAGATATAACCACCATTTTATTACGAAAAATGAGTGCGTTCACGCCGATACATCTGCTCTTGATGGATGCTATAGAGCAAGGAGAAAGGCACCCACCATATCACCTCCTCACGACCTGAATTGACATTTTGCGATTCGTTCTAGTCACCCCCATCAAGCAAACCCCAGTCCATTTCCTATCTGACAGCTGCTACTGATCTCTCCCAGTCAAGCTCCAAGGCGCACCATGTCTTCGCTGTTCCAGCTTGTCCTGCTCTTGCAATCGACAATCGCACTCCACGGTTTCCTCGCAACGTCCGCGTTTGCCGCTGGAGACAAGCATCCAGACACAGCAAATGACTCAGCAACGTCGACGCGTTCCATATTCAACTCGGTGAACGGTATCAATGTTGGCGGCTCGCTGTTGGCTATTGCAGCGATACTTGGTGGTGTCGCCGTGTGTATCGCTGGCGTCAAGCTCTTCCGCATCACGCTCTTTGCGATCGGCTTCGTCACGTGCGGCACGTTGCTCGCGATCTGCATCGAGTCGGCCTTCGAAAGCAAGTCCTGGGTGCTCACGGCATCGTGGGTCGCGTTCCTGGTTGGCGGTTTCCTCGGCGGCTGCATCGTGACTTCAATCTACTCTGTCGGAGTCTTCTTCACGGGCGCCATAGCTGGAATCGTGCTCGCAGCGTTGATGAACACGTCGTTTGGGTACAAACTGTACCCGAGCCACCCCACGGCCATGCTGATCATCTTGGCAGTGGTGTTTGGACTTGCAGGTGGCGTCCTCGCGATCCGTCTCGAGATGCCTGTGGTGATCGTCGCGACGAGCATCGTTGGAGCCGCCGTGCTCGTCTGGGGCGTGGGCTACTTTGCCGGCCACTTCCCAACCGCGAGTGACTTGACGCAGTATCGCCAATCGTCGGGGGATGACTGGGTGTACTCGATCCCAAGCGCATGGTGGGTCTACTTGGCTGGCACGATCCTCATCGCGTGTGCCGGCACCGTGCTCCAGTCCAAGCTCACCAGTAAGTATGTGGCTACGACTTCAGGTAACAACGAGGGTGAAGATGGCGAAGCCGCTTCGAACAGAGCGGCACCTCGTAGACACGTCGTGATGTTTGCGCGCCGAGATCATCAACTGTATGATGTCGATCTCGGTACGCCCAAGACCGGCGATTCCAGGTCGGAGTACGCTATCGCGCATGTGTAAAGCAAATGCGTTGGTGATAATTATAGATGTGCCATTCTGTCGATAACCATTCCTTCAGCCCCTCTGGTCGTCAAAGCTGCTGGTGGTACTGATCTCTCCATTAATTATCGTGCTTCATGATGCCTTCCAGCGCCTAGTCAGTCGAAGCAGATGCAAGAGCGATGCGTGGAGACGAAATCGTGGACTCCAGTGGAAGCGACGATGGCGGCGAGGCTGACACCGCTGCGTCTTCATCTGCTTCCCTGAAGCGCGTGCCGAGCGAGACGCACTCGTACGAGTTGTGTCTCGTTGGCAACCTGCGTGACTTTGGGTATGCTCACCCAGGTGCGCACACCGTGCATGGAATTCCTGTCCACGTGGACGCTGCGATTGTCCAAGTGAGCTGTGGTGTCGGTTGGCTGTGCTTCCTGACAGCAAACGGCAGAGCGTACTCATGTGGAATCAATACGTACGGCCAATTGGGTCAGGGTCACCTGGACACAGGACTGATTACCCCAGCGCCATTGCTGATGCCAAGCACACAGCGCATTGCTCGCATTTCCTGCGGCACTTGCCATGGCGGCATCGTGACGAAATCCGGCGCTTTGTTTACGTTTGGATGTGGCTCATACGGACGTCTCGGCACAGGCGACACTTCCAATCGCGCTACTCCGACCCAAGTTCACATGCGCTGGTCTGCGTTGCACTTAGAAGCAAAGACAGTCCAAGCTGCCGTCCACGCGGGGATCCCTGTGGTTAAGATACTGCCAGCACCAGCTAGCAGAGTGCCATCCTCGTCCGGGCCAGCTTCAGGCATTGAGGAAACCAGCAGCAATGATGATGAGGTCATCTTAACGGACATTAGCTGCGGCGACCGTCATACACTCGTGCTCGGAGCAAAGGAGCTTGCTACGACTGGCTCAAGTGCAAATATGCACGCTCCGCCGAGCAAGACCAGCATCATTAGCTTTGGCGATGGAATGCATGGACGCCTCGGGATCGGCAACGAAAAGGATCAACTCACCGGGGCGCTCATCTCGACGTTCATTGCACCCCAGTACGCGAAAGGAGTCACCCCAACAATCGCAGCAGTGAGCGCCGGTGTAGCGCATAGCGCGGCACTTACGTCCTCTGGAGAGCTGTTCACGTGGGGCAATGGCGCGGCAGGTCAACTCGGTCACGGGGATTCGTGCAACAGCGAATGGTGTCCACGGCAGGTGGATCATTTCAAGCACATCCCGCTCGTCTCCGTGAAGTGTGGCGCACAACATTCAATCGCTGTGTCGCGCACAGGCGCCGTGTACACATGGGGGAGAAACAAAGAAGGCCAGCTTGGCCAGGGAGGACTGCACATTGCATCGCCATCGAACAGATCGCAACCTCAACGTGTGCATCTTGCAGTGGACCCCATGGCGATCCAGCAGATGCAGCTCAACGCGCAAATGCAAGCAGCAGCGGTCACGGCAAGTGATTCGACTACTGTCTCAGCGCCGCAGCACCAATTGCAACAGCAGGATCTTTGCGTCGCCGTGCGCCATATTGTCGCCAAGGAGCATTTCTGCATGGCGCTAGACGAGCAATCTCGGCTGTTCATGTGGGGCGACAATCACGAGCAGCAACTTGGTCGCTCTTTTCCTCCGAGGGAAACAGCACAACGCCGCTCCAGAGGAGGTGTCAACATCCATGGGGTAGCTACGAGACAAGCGCGGCCACAACAAGTCTGGTATACAAACTTCCAGGAATCCACACCGTCAAGCAAAAACCAAGTCGACGTCCGCGCAAAAGTCAGAGCGCAACGCCAATCGCTGGTTCATGTGGATGCGAGTACTCGCTTCTCGGTCCTCGTGTTCAAGACGATGTCGGCGCTGAATGGAGGCGGGTTCCTTGGTGGTAACTCACATGTGGATCAAATGGACGACGCCGAGTATTTCACCTCCATAGGTGAGACGGACTCAGGAGGGACCAGCAGCGCCAGCAAGGCTACGCCACCAGGCTCGACGAACTTCGAAGACGAAGCTGTTCGAGGGGAGAGCAGTAAACCAGAAGGCATCAGTTGCAGAGCGCTCAAGTGGCAACTCTCGCTAGTGGGTCCTCTGAAACCCAGTGACGTCCCGTCCAAGGAGAAGGCTTATTATAACCTGATGGCCAACTACAAAGTGCATATTCGTCGCTCGGATTCGCCAACTGCGATGTCGACGGAGAGATCACGGAACTTGTATGGGATCGAAGAGTGCGACTACAGGATCGACGGAATGACAAACAATTCTGCGGTCGCGACACGCAAAGAAGACGAGTCTCGCTTGGTGAGTGAGGCAGTTGCGGTTGATAACCACACGCTAGGGCTCTATCCAAGTGCGAGTACGCGCCGCAGGCTCACGACAGAAAATGTCAATCGAGGCGAAGACGAAGCAATGCCTGGGCACTTACCAAGAAGTGATTGCAGAGGCGATCATCGGATACCCCAGACGCAGCAGCAAGTCAAAGGATTCGAGTGTTGGCTCCAAAAACGATCCGGTTCGCTGTTGCCGGAAAAGAAGAACGCTGCCCATGCGTTTGGAATTGGCGCGGAGCGATTTCGCAGCGATCGTGGCCAAAACATGATTCCACCTGCTAGTTCCCGAGGGTCTTTGCTGCACAATAGCAGTAAACTGCTGCAACAGACCAGTCCACGGTTGCCTTTGACTCCTTCAAACTGCGAGAAGGGGACATCGGATTGCGAACCAACACACCAAGATAAGCTCCCCATGAGGCCGAAGAGCGCGTTTGGGCGAACGTTGCACACTTCTTTTTCAAGTCGAAAGCTCACACTTTTAGAGAAAAAAACAAGCATTGTGGGGCAAGGTACGGCTGCTACTCCACGGACTCCAGAGTCAAAATCCGTGGCATCATCACTACAGCATCACCATCGCAAACCGGTTCGAGCCGCATCAGCGAATTCAAGTAGCCGCACGAAGAAGAATTTTCAACTCCAATTGTCGAGTAGCCTCGCAGAACAGCAAGCAACGGTACTTTTCGGGTCCTCTGAAAAGTCTCGCTTTGGCCCCGAAAAGCGTGTGGAGGGATCGTCCACACCATTGCACGCCGATAGCTGCAGCCTGGTGTATTCGCGCTCTCCCCAGGTCTCGATGCTTGGAGGTGAGGAGTTCTCTCGATTAGTTGCACGACGACTTGCGCACGCGAGAGGCCCAACGCCTGGTCCTGGATCGTATGACCGTCACGGTGGCTGAACGAACAACACTAAGTCATGAGAAAAGATAACCGAACGGACCCCAAAGAGCTCTTGCATGTAAGCCACCATGAATTAGCTTCAACAACTTCAAGCAGCAAGTAGACCGCGATGCAGCATGAAAGTACCTCACTTCTTTGTCTTATTGATCTGCTTAGTTTTATACCTCGTGAAAGAAATCTTATCCCGATACAGGAACGGCGTGGGTTGCTGTGCAAGCGCTTCAGCTGTCATCTTCATTACGCACTGCGCAAAATCGAGGGGGTCTTCATTTGGCTCGGCTTTTACGGGCGGTAAGCACTTGACTCTGTAGTGGTGCCACGGGATAAACAAGTACCACAACACATTTGCGAGGAACGTGCTGGTCTCGTCGTTGATGTTCACAGGCTGCAAACAACAATACAAACAACAACAACATCCAAGTATTAGTCCCAGCAACACACGGAAAACTATGTGAAGGCTAAAGAAAATTCGCACAAATGGTCCATCAGAAGCCTGAATCGCGAGCGGCTGGATCGTTTTGCCCAGCGAAAACAAAAACTTGTGGTATTGCAGCAAGCCTTTGCGTCCATTTGTGAGTCCCCCCTACACGTAATTGAGGTAGTAAAGGTCATGTCAAAATGGAAGCATAGATGCTAATTGCATCCAGGATCAACTGTATGAAATGGCCACGTACCTCTGGGAATGCTGCAAGCGGCTTGCCCTTCTTGGAGAGTTTTTCTATGATTATCTCACGAACCTCATCGCGTCCTTTGGCCCCACCTTGATTTCTTGATGCATACGGAACGTAGACGAGCCCAAACTTGTCACCGAGTAATCTAAAAAACAGCATCTTCTTGTAGAAATCGTAGCCCAGCACGTATGCTGGGCCGATCCAACGCAAAGCGATCGCATCGAACTCACTGATATGGTTCACGACAACGATCTCCGCATTGCTCTTCTCGAACAAATGCTTCCCCTCGACGGTCACAATCGTGCCAGAGAGGACCACCAGGAGTTTGTGCATCCCGCACGCATCCAGTTGCGATTCGGTCATAACTTTCGGAAGAATGAACGCGAGTGAGAACGCACACACCAGACGCAGTCCGAGCAGTATCACGCCGAATGGAGCGTACAGCAGTAGCAACACGTGGCCAATGTGGTAGGGCGTCTTGATGCGCTCGAACTGGAACATGCTCATGAACGGCTTGAGCAGCGCATCTGTACTGCCATCGACAGTGAAACTGGCCTTGTCGTCCTTTATCAACTCGAGGCCTCGCTGAACGTCGGTGCACGCAGATGAGTTGGAGTCCATGTGGAGATCGTATTCTTCCTTTGCAGGCACCACGACGCCGCGTACCATCGGCTCTAAGTGCTTAATCAAGCCGGGTGGTTAAAAAATGCTCGTAATGAGTTATTGCTGCTTCCAGGTAAGTTGAGCCATCTGAAGTTGTCTATTTTCAGGTCGTTGGAGGTTATTGACCTAGACCAGGACCGTACTCAAGGTTTGTGGCTCGCCAGGGACAACTTGGAGCTACAAGGGCGATGCATGCACAATTTAAGGCGCGCAAATTGCAGCACGAACCTCTTTTGGATGTGACTCCTGGTTTTACTTGTACATTCTGAGGAACTCTTCCTATAAGTCATCATCAGGTGGAGTAGCGTTGAATGAGGACCGATAGGGTATCTATCTCTAAGTAGAGTGAATAACTAAAGTTAGTACACGCTTGGCAGTCGCGTCACTTGGCACTTGCTCACACAAAACAAGACACAGCGATCCAGACCATGATCATTCGCGCGGTCAGTAGCGACGAAGACGACAACGACGACAACGAGCAGCAGCAGGCCGGGAGCTCAGTTTTTGGCTCCGGAGGCACCGACTCCGTAGGGAGAGAGGGAAGTCTGCACTCAGCGAAACTCGTGTGGATCGCTGCGACGCTCGCGCTCGTTGTGCTTGTGCTTGTCGACATTGCTGGGATCATGAACCAGTTCCAGCAGCAACAGTCCATAGGTGTTGAGAGCGAGAGTGCACGAGACGCGTTTGCCTTGATCCCGATCCTTATAGCGTGGTGGGGCAGGAGCAGGTCCATACTTGCCAGTTTGTATGCAGCACCTGCAACTTCCGTCAACAGCATTGTGGGCTCGCTCATTGTTGCTGGATGGATCTATTCTCGTGAGCAAAGTAAGAATGTCCGAAGATATAGAGTAAAGCAGCGGCGAAGTGGCGGTAGCTCTGGGCTGAACGCAAGTTCCTGGACAGCGGGATATTCTTGGCTGCCTATCGCTGGACTCGTTTGCTTCGGTCATGTCGTCACGTGCATGTACATTTTGATGGCGCTATTCGAGAGCAACGGTGATCGACGGGTGTTCTTCCTCGGAAAATCGAGTAATAGCCGAACGTACCCGAGCATTTAACGGAATCAGTGCCCCAGATTGTGAGAGCTGTTTATGCCGGTGCCTTCAACGTCAAAGATCTGATCCATAATGTCTTTAATGGAGTTGATTTGCTGGACTTCCGCTTTTTTCCAGTGCTTGTAGTTCTGGTGAGCTTGGTCCAAAATCGTCTTGAATTCAGGCCGGAAAACTACCTCAGCTACAACTTCGAAAAATGGCAGGATGATGAACTCAAAGAACCCGACTTGGTTCTTTGCACTGTTCTCATTGTTGCGATTCATGAACGGAGAGATGTCCATCCCAAGTGCCTGTTCATCGTCGCCTTGCAAAAAGAATTCTTCAATGATCAAGTCGGACCAGCGAGCGTGAAGTTTCAGCGCTTTGGATGAGTGACCAATATCTGCACACTTAATGACAATCTTCATCAACATCATCGGCGAGTGAATCACGTCGGACGTCTCTTGCGACACCAACGCCGTTTTGAGACTGCCGACTAGTTGGAGATGAACGCTGAGGTCGGTAGAAAGCACCATTTCAATAATCGCCTTGCGCACTTCTGAATTCAATGATGGAGCCATACCAGCAAAAATATTGAACAACGGATCTTTCGCGAGGAAAAATGCTTCAGCGAGATGCATTCGCTCTAGCACCGACGAATCGCTGTACTCAATCGTAAGGTCGCTTCCACTTTTCACCATAAAGTTGTTGGTTTTGCCTGGATGGCGAAAGTCATGGACTGCTGCAGCGATGATGGCTGCAAACACTTCTTGGTAATTGAGCAGATCCTGGATGTATCCATTGTCCATGACAGAAATGAGATACTCAACAGAGCTCACGACATCCGCTGCATGACAATTATTGTGCTGCGATCAAAAACATAAGTTAGTAGTCTAGAAGCTGTTTGAAAATCACTTGGAGATCACTTACGTAAGGGTTCCGGTGGTATCCAATGTCTAAAAAGTACAGGAAATTTGCAAGAATGTTCTTGTTCACAGAGCACAGCTCGAAAAGATTGTGTTGCTCGAACACAATGTATGTTATGAAAGAGATAGGCTTGTTTCCTGTCAAGTCAGAAATGCTGATTGCAATCCAAATACTAGTGAGCTGCCAGCACATAACGAATCAAGAGGCAGCAAGAAAGATACAGCACTTACGCAAATATGTCAACGCTCCATCCGTCTCGTTCCATCATTTCACCGACAGCGTTCAGCATTTCGTCCGAAGGTGCCATAACTTCTGGATGCAGCCGAACTTCCACGTAACGTTCGCCGTTCGGACCGACCGCGGTATGGGCTCCCCCAGCAGCTGACCCATTAAAGCTTCCTGGTGAATTCGTAAATACAGCCGATGCTCGTCGATTGCGGGTGTAGGATTTGTTGGCCAACACAGTCGCAGCCCAACTCTTTGTATCTCCATCTAGATCTCCCTCTCGCTTTTGCCGAAGCTGTTCATGAATATCTGGCGCGAAAAGATTTTGGCCCTTTTTGGAGAGCAGCAGAACGATGCCATCAAGGTTCTCTCTCAACTCTGGGGTCAACGATGCGGTGCGCTGTAGGTTCTTTAAATCCATGATCACCTTCGACATCGGGGAGTCAAAATCAAGCGGCTCGGACGCAGTTCGAGCGCGGTCGTCGAGCATTTTCTTGAGAGATTTGTTTTCGTTGATGATGATCTCTTTTTGGAGATAAGACGCTCTTGCACGTTCTTCAGCAGTCTTGGCATGAAGGAAGTTTAGTCGTAAGAATCGATCCGTCTGCCGAACACGGAATGCCATCACCATCGAGACACCAATGAGACAAAATACCAGCAGGAATTTGTTTACGATAAAGAGCACGTATGTCGTCTGGGGGTACGACATCGACACGAGGATGCAGAAGCTCCAGTTCACGTTGAACGCCGTCAAAATGTAATGGTATGTATCCAACTTGAATATCGGTGCAATGACGAGGATCATCAATGGCCGCAACAAGTTGACGTTCAACTGAGCAATTGGTAAAATCACTGCATGTTATTCGTCATAGCACAAGAACAGAGAGTACTTAAGCCTAAATCAAGTTGTTTATAAAAAGAGCGATAGCAAGCCGCTTACCGTTGTCGAGGTATCGAACAATCAGCGTTCGTGCTGTTCCTTGGATATTTTCATACCTCCACCAGGACGACTCATCATCGAGGTGGTAAATCTGAGTAGGTGAGATTGCAGCAACAGAAGTATCGGTCGTGTTACCTCCCAGTACTTCCGCGCTCGACGTAACCAGTGTGTCGAGCAATTGCTCCATGTCTTTGAGCAGGAACGCGCGGTTCTTTTTGATCATCGAAATCCCTCCCCCAACCATGATCGCCACCCCGAAGCAGTGGACAATCATGCACAAGATGATTTGTTCGTATCCACGGAAGCGCTCTGTTCGGCAGCAGAACACGAGAATCGGCACGGGGACGAGCACGACAATCGAGACAAGCATCTGCAGCCCCCCCATACACCGTTCGTCGCTATCCTGCGAAAACATCGCCGCCATATCCAGCCCAGACAACACCAGCCATAGCGCCCACGAAAACATACTCGCGTAGCACGCTGGCAGGATATTCGTCTCGGTGTAGTATGCCTGGAAATCCATTTCCACGAGCGAATTCAGGCAGAAGGTGTTGGTGAAGTAGTGGAAGCCGTACTTCTCCTCCATCGCGCGCGTGAGCTTGTTGGATTCGTGACGATCGGCGGCTGAGCGCGGGAAGATCAGCGACGACAGCGGCACGCCCAGCGACGACCGCCTCATCGACAGGTTGTTGGGCACCAAGTCGAAATTGCGCACGGACCGGGACGGAGCGATCATACTGACAAATATGCAGCGTAGTAAGCAGAAGTGCGTGCACGTCTCCGGCCGCGAATGGATATACGCGAGTGCCGTCCGTCAATGGCGCGCATGCGCGCGGCAGTTAGTCTCGCACCCTCCCGCATTTGGTGGCCGCAGTTTCGCCATACTGTGCTGTTTTAAGAGTGTGCGCAACCGCCAACTTCAATCTTTCGGTCCGTATTGTCGCGAAAGGAAACCTTTTGCTAAAAAGATATGTCAGTATAGTACATTTCAAAACCAATAGTAAGGGGTGCAACGCAAAGTTCAATAGCCTTGTTTTACGGACTGCAACGCGTGGGCGTAGGTCAATCCGCACGCACAAGAATTGTTATTGGTACCACTTTTAGAGGTACACTGTACCTCTTCCAGCGGCACTTTCACTTGAGGAAGGGGGAACTGATACAGACAGATATCGCAAAGCGAACCCTGGAAGAACCGCAGAAGCTCTCTTTGCTGTTCAGAAGGAAGCTTAAAGCAAGAGAGAGCGCGCGGGAGGGACAAGCGCCGCCGCCTTCGAGGGAGAACACGAGAGAGAATCGGGACAAGAGAGCCAACATGGACGCAGAATGCAAGACGCTCTGGATGGGCGACATCCAGATGCACTGGGACGAAGCGTTCATCAGCTCCCTCTTCGCCGCCACGGGTACGCTTCCTGCTGCCATGCTTGTATTGTTTTGTATGGGTTGCCGCTTCCCATAGCACAGCGTTATGCCAGTTGATGCGTGTGGTTGGCTATGTCGGTTCGGTATATATATATGAATGTGCATATGAGCTGGAAGGAGGATGGGGTATATTGTGGCGTGGATGTATGTGTGCTGCTTACATGCTGCTGGGGCGTATTTGGATACATAAGGGCCGTATCATGTTTGGATGGGTTGAATGCGAAGATAACCTAACGGACGGACGTGTGATGTTGACTATGTGTAGGCGAACAACCGGTTGTGAAGCTCATTCGCGACAAGGTGACGGGGTACCCTGCAGGCTACGGCTTCTTGGAGTTCCCGACTCAACGTGGCGCGCAGCTCGTGTTGGAGACGTACAATGGCCAAGTGATTCGTAAGTTCAGCCACATTTTTGCTGAACCTATATGAGTGCTGTGAATATGAACACTTAGCGTGCATATGCTTGTGTATGGCATGGTCTTCTAGCAAACACGCTGCACCGTTTCCGTATGAACTGGGGTGCTGGCGGCCGTCGTATTGAGACGGGCGACGACCATTCCGTTTTCGTGGGTGATTTAGCTCCTGATGTCAGCGACGAGCTCCTCTTGACCACATTCAGCACGCGTTTCTCAAGCGTCCGTGGTGCCAAGGTAGGTTAGTGGTGCTGAGAGGGGTATTGCAATTCGTGCTAACAGCTGTGGCTTCGATATGCCGACGCAGGTTGTGATTGACCCCGTGACGAGAATGTCAAAGGGATTTGGCTTCGTGCGATTCGGAAACAAGGAAGAAGCCGACCAGGCGCTTCAGACGATGAACGGCGTGTACTGCTCGTCGCGCCCGATGCGCGTGAGTGTCGCGACGGACCGTAATGGAAAGCCGCGCTCCGGTAACCAAGTTTACGGCGCCGGCGGTATGGGCAACACGGAAGAAGAAGGCGCGAACACGACTGTTTTCGTTGGTGGCTTGGACCCTTCGACCACGGAAGAAGAACTTCGTGCGCGCTTTGGCGCCATTGGCGACGTATGTTTGGCTACTGTCTAGTATTCATTGAGATTCAAATGCAGGCTGACTCTATTTGCTCCTATATGTTGATGCACAGATTGTTTCAGTGAAGGTTCCACCAGGACGCGGTTGTGGCTTCGTGCAGTACACTACCAAGGAAGCCGCGGAAGTCGCGATCGGTCAGATGAATGGCACTGTCATTGGCGGCGTTAAAGTGCGTTGCGCATGGGGCCGATCGGCGGCAGTGCGTGCAGCTGCAGCCGCTGGCGGTGCTGGTGGCTACTACCAGCAGTACCCGAATTACCAGCAATCGGGCTATCAGAACTACTATGGATATGGAGGATACTACCCTCAGTACCAGCAAGTTGGGGGCTACGGTGGGTACGGCGGCTATGGGAGCTATGACCAACAGGGGTCACAGCAGCATGGTGGGTACCAACAACATGGCCACGGTCACCAGTCGCATCATGGCGGCCACCATGGTCACCACCGTCACCAGGAGCCACGAGATTTCACTCGCCCCGATGACATTGACGCCATGAACCGTCGCTATGCATCCCAGCGCGCATATCAGGTACGACCATTTCTTTTTATTTCGCATATCGGTTGAAGTGTACCAAAAACGTATCGATTTGTGTGCGTGTGAATAGCATATGCCGCCTGCTGCAAACGCGTCGTACTCGTCGATGTCGTCGGATGTGACGAAAGGAACGGCGATGGCCGGCTCAATGTAAGCTAGCTACCATGTGTAGTCATGTCAAACTTGCTGACCATTTGCTTTCCGGAAGGCGAACGAAGACTATTAAGTATGCCACACGCGTGAGAGGACGATATGGTGATGAACAAAAACGCAACGAAACAAAGAAAATCAAACAAACAGTGGCGGTGAGTGATGATAACGAAGGGATGATGAGACGAAAAGGTGAACTCTGTTGTTTTGAAACCTGTGTTGGGTATAATTATTAGTTTAAGAAGTTTGAATCAAACGCACCAACAATAACGAGAGTCAAAGACATGAAAACGAGAGAAGAGAAAAAAGTGGCATGTTCCATTCGCAGTGATTGCAAGTTTATGAAAGAGATACCAACGTAAGTAAGTCACTTGCTTGTCAATGTAGCTTTTGAACCCATTTGGCATCCCCGCTGGTACCATGTACCAGACAAAGAAGTGCATTACCCAACCCTTTTTTAATCGATACGCTAGCTATCCATTGGCTTAAAAGCAATTTGGACATTCTTTGCTTTTCTAAATACCCCTACCCCTCTCTTTTGCTGCAACGCAACCAAATCTGAGTCGCCCTATTTTTCGAACGAATCGAGAGAAAACGATGCAAATGCATAGGTCCTCTATAATCCAATACCCTCTCTATTATCAATTTATATGCACCACAAAGTATCCCAAAGTGACATTACTTAATAAAATACCCCCTTCAAATAGATCGTTTCCAAATTATCCGATCTGTGTGAATGTGGCTCCCACAAGACTAGTGCCACAGCCTGCGTGCTTTCGCCTGTCCCCCGATGGTATAACAACCTGACGACACGTGTATTTTGACATGATGACCTCCCATCCCACTCTCTCCCTCGTACCCCCTCTTTCTCAACCTGGCGATTGCATTGGGACAGCGCGCTGCTGCTTATGCCGACAGAGCGTTGTGTTGTTAGTCAACGCGTGCGCTCGTAAGCCCATTCGCCCCCCCCCCTTTGTCTGCTGCAGCAGTTAGGAATTATAGTAGAGATAGAGACGATGGCGGTGATTCGCATGGAAAAGGTGGCGCTGGAGGAGGTGGAGACGCCCGCGGGCACGGTGTCCAAGAGCTCCATGCTCGAGATGGTGGACGAAGAGGACGCCGCCACGAGCACCAGCAGCACGTCGAGCGACCACCACACGATCGACGTCCAGCACGACCACAGCCACGACCACCACAGTCACGGCCACCATAGTCACGGCCACAGTCACGGGGACAAGCACAAGCCGAAGAAGAAACACTCGCTGCCGAAGCTGTCGCTCCAGCTCGACGCGCAGCTGGACCATCACCTGGACACGCCCAAGCAGGAGGAGGAGCACAGCCGCCACAAGGACCTCGATAGCACTAGTCACGACCACAGCCACGATCATCATGGCCACGACCATAGCCACGATCATGGCCACGACCATGACGACGACAACCACAGTAGCGCGTACGACAGCTCGGCCGTCAAGAAACTGCGGCAGGCGTGCCTATGCTCGGCGTTCTTCATGTGCGCGCAGTTTGCCGGCGGGTACTACGCCGACAGCCTCGCGATCATGACGGACGCCGCGCACCTGCTCTCGGACGTCGCGAGCTTCCTGGTGTCGCTGTTTGCGATCTACGTCGGGTCGTTCCCCGCGAACGCGCGCATGCCCTTTGGGTACCAGCGCGCCGAGGTGCTCGGTGCGCTCATCAGCGTGCTGATCATCTGGATGCTGACACTCATGCTGCTCTACGCCGCCGTGCTGCGCATGATCGCGCAGGCGCAGCCCGACGCGCAGCAGACCGTCAACGGCAAGGTCATGTTCCTCGTCTCGAGCTTCGGGCTCGGTATCAACCTGCTGCTGATGAAGATCCTCGGCCATGGCCACAGCCACAGCCACGGCGGTCACGGTCACAGCCACGGACACGCGCATGGCAATGGACACGCGGACAAGACCGGACGCATCATCGACGACGGCGTGCAACAGAGCCCCAGCGTCCACGACGACTCGTTCATCAAGACGCCCATGTCGGCCGTCGCGCTCATCGACGTGGACAACTGCGCGGAAGGCGCGGGCGTCGAGCACTCGGCGTCGTTCGAGAACATCAACGTGCGCGCCGCGTACATCCACGCGCTGGGTGATTTCATCCAGAGCCTCGGCGTGTGTCTGGCAGGTGCGCTCATCTGGTATAATCCGAGCTGGCAGATCGCGGACCCGATCACGACGATCCTATTTTCGTTCTTGGTGCTAGCGACGACGTACGGCATCCTCACGCGCAGCGTCCTGATCCTCATGGAGTCCGCGCCGTCGAGCCTGAACCTGCAGATCCTGGAGAAGCAGCTGCGGCAGCTCGAGGCCGTCTACGATTGCCATGACCTCCGCGTCTGGTCACTGACCGAGGGCCACTTTGCCGTGAGCGTGCACATCATCCCGAACGGCGTCGATCGCAGCGCCGCACTGAAAGCTGCGCAGGTGTTCTTCTACAACCTGGGCATCCACACGCAGACGATCCAGGTCGAGGACCCGCAGGATCGTGAGTGGAACGAGGACATGTTTTGCACGTGGAACACGTACTCGATCTCCGAGTCGATGATGTCGGTGCCGCGAGCCATGATGAGCAACAAGGCCGCCGCGTCCGCGTTCGACTAGCCAGCTTTACTAGAGAGAAAGGATATACACACACGATACTTACTGTATAAACATAAATGATGAGCAACCTTCTAATCATTACTTTTTGGACTCGTTGCTTGTGGTTCGAGGCATGCACGTAGGTAAATAGATGATCATATGCACAAAGTCGTACGTTCAGGTCTGCTCTCTAGGCATGTTTTTTTCAATGGTGTTTATTGAAAAAAACTGCGTCCAACATGGACTGAGAACCAATTTCGAAATTGTCGAAACTGTGATCGTTCTCTGTTTAAATGTATGCTTTGGATGTTATGGTTTGCTTGGAGAAGCAGATGCCGCTGATTCACTGGAAGGAGGCTGCTGAGGGGCGTCAGTGGATTGCGGCTTTGCTGCTTTCGCCGGCGTGGCCTTTTCCTCCGAAGAAGCAGGAGCCACTGGAGTCATTGGAGCCGATGGTGCCGGCGGTGCCTCGGCCACCTTGGGCTCCATTTTCGACTTGAAAAAGTCGAACAGACGGAAACCGGGCGTCGTGTGGTGCTCCTTGGAGATCTCGCGCACAATGTCCTTGATCGAGAGGATGCCCGCGAGCTCCTTTTCGCGGTCCTTGCGCATCACGCCAATGACGGGGAAATGGCGGAAATCCTGGGTCGCAGCCTGGTCCCAGCACTTCTCGAGCGTGTCCTCGATCTGCAGACACGCGATGTTGCGCGTACTCACGTCGACCATGCGGATCTTCGTCGGGTCTCCCTTGTGGTAGAGCACTTTGGCCAAGTAGTCGCGCTCCGTAAAGATCCCGAGCACGCGCTGGTCCTTGTCCACGATGAGCACGGCACCGAAGTTCTGACGCGCCATGGACTCGACGGCATCTGCGACCGAGATGTTGTCCTCCTCGCGCGTGTTCAGGATGAGTTTGATCTTCTTGTGCTTCTTCTTGAGCAGCGTCGCGGCTGTCACAACCGGATCGTTCGGTGGGGCTGGCGTCGCAGCTGGGGCAGCTGCTGGAGCTGCGTCTGCGGTCGTTGCTGAAGCTGCCTGGGAGGACGACGGCGCGGCCCCATCAATTGTACTAGCTTCAGACGTGACTGGCGTGGCTTCCGCGCCGTCCTGTGCAGTTTGGTGTGAAGCGAGCGCTTGTTTCTTCTCGGCTTCAAACTCAGCGTACGCCTTGACGATGTCCTTGATCGAAAGCACGCAGCGCATGGCTTCTTCGGGCACCGAGCCGATCTTGACCATGTTCGTGAGCTCGCCGTTGATGACCGCCAAGTGGCGAATGTTCTCCTTCGTCATGGTCGCAAGCGCGCTGTGGATAGTGGCGCATACAGCACAAGAGACGCACGTAAGCGTCTATACCTCGACAAGTAGTCACTCAGAAAGCAGCACGTACTCAATGACGGTCGTCGTGGGCGGGACGCACATGATATGCGACGACATGATGTCGCGCACCGCGGTCTCCTGCGCCAGGACCGTGCGCGGCGACGTCTTCTTGAGAATGTCGCGCTCCGTGATGATCCCAACGATGCCCGAGCTCTCTGCAATCGCCACCACAAGAGTTACTCTACATATCCATGCGCGCAGTATACTCACACAAACCATACCTTCGGTGACGATGAGCGACCGCATGTTGCGCTTCACCATCAACTCAATGGCGTCGAACACGTTTTGCTGCCCACACATCCGCATTTTTACAACAAAAAAGCGTGTATGTTAATTAGACCATCGACAGTGCCACAACAGTCATGAGGACGGACATACAGTAGCGTACCGATCCGGAGATGCTCTCCCACTCGTCAAACTGGGACGTGGGGCCGTTCGCGAACTGCTGCTCGCGCGTGTTGAGCACATCAGCGATCGTCAACACGCGTGTCGTCTCGGCGCCGACGGTCGATAGATCGATCTTCACATTGTCCACGTCCTCTACACGCATCAGAAATTATATTCAACACGCCGCATCAGTGCCAATGTACAAAAGCCATCAGGTCGTCGTAGTCAGCAGTGAGCTCACTACCTGTCGCGCTCGCTGCCGCGTGGGCGTCCGTGGCTTTCGTGGACGAGCCGACGATGGTGCCCGTGACCTTGGCATCCACCGCAGACGAGATCGGCGAGGACCCGGTGTTCGGCACCGTTGCGAATCGGCGGCGCGCGAAGCAGGTCGCACTGGAACTCGCGGATCCAACCCCGTTGCTGAGGCTGCTTTGTACGAAGGCGAGCGTCGAGCGCGACCGCGAGCACGGCAGCGTATGGTGCGCGCGAGCGAGCGCGCCATGGGGCTGGGTGGCGCGGCGCAGGAGGAGCCCCGCGCGCATGCGCAGCAGCTGCGTCATGATGTGCGAGTCTCGGGCTGGGAATGGGGAATGAAAGCGATCCACAAGATCACAAGATCAGCTTGCAGCAGATTCGACAAAGTGAATAGAGGGTGATATCGGTTTTGAAAAACCGGTAGATACCGGTAGTTGTTGGGTTACGCTTTTTGGTGACGAATGCGACTTGTCTCAGCATGCCAGCATACGTCACGCAATGTATGCAAACCATCACTCTCGTTGATTTAGCACGAAGTGTCAAAATGGATGACTTGGAATACGTCGACTTACCAATTACAATACTTCGTATCGACTTGAGAACCAGATCTGAGCTGGTTAATCGCGCGCTTGAACGTTTATCTGGTCGTCTCCACTTACTTGTATTGTTGCATTCGTGTTGTCCTTGGTGGATCTGCCGTTTTAATGAAGAGATGTCCACTGCGACGTACTTTGAATGGAATGCTACAAGGTGAGCTCTGTGTGCATCCCTTACTACAATAGCGTCTCGATCCGATGCTGTAAAGCACGACACCCATGCAGTGTAACACTGAGCAATCCCGACGTCTGACTGTTTGTCGTCGTGTGCAGATGCGCCATTGCGCGTCTTGTAAACACGCAGCGGTCCGCAAGACCGACGCTGACGACGCACGCGCCACAATGGCCGTCGTTGATCTCTCTCTTGTTTATCTTAAATCAATTGTATGGAAGTTTGTATGGGTGGCTACTCTTTGTCGCCTAAACATGCACCGAAAGCGCATCCCATGCGGGAAAGCGGAGGTAAAGACTTGGGATGGCGTGAGTGAAATCGGAATACGCATGCGGTAGAACGGCGCGGCCCCCGTTATAAGTGAACGAAGAGACAGGGCACGCGGGCGAGTCTTTGTTTCACAGACACAATCAAATTAGTCTCCAAGCCCACACGCACTCAAGCCCCCAAGTTGATTCCAATCTGTGCACGTATACCCGCTACTATGGAGCAACACCATCAAACGGCAACAACAGCGCTGACCTGCAAAAACTCTCAACGTAAGACGCAGCTCTCGCTTCGGCTGCTTCGTAAAGCAAGTCTCTTCTGTCTACTCGCGCTGCTCGTGAAGCTGCTGATGGGCCAGCCGATCTTCGCGTACCTGCTCCAGTACTATTCCCGCCCGATGTACAATGGCGAGCCGCTGCTGTTGAAACTCTGGCGGCGAGCCGGTGCCGACAAGTGACTTTTGCGACCAAGAGCAGCTGCGTTTGTTGCGCTTGTTCGGCGCCATGAGGCTGCCAGCTGATGCGGTCGCAAGGCATGACGTGCTGATCTTGGGCTCGCAGCTGGCAGCTTTCACAGACACATATTGCTCGTGTGTATGCGTGTAAAGTATCTATAATATAGCAACATCACAAATCGTCATGCTCTTGTGCATGCCATCTGTCTCAACGAAAACAGAACCAGAAAGCTGCAAGTGTCAGTCAGCTAAGTACGCATGCGAACTAGCATGGTTGTCATAGTTGAATAAAACAACAACGCGAGAATAACAAAGTGTATTGAACAAACTATAGTTCTATGTGTACGAAAGGGCACCAAATCTTCACTTGTTGTTCTCAACTGACTCTCAGTAGCAACGGGTCAGAGCGAATGAAAGCACAGGGAACCGGATCTAATTAGCTGTTCAACGGCCATAGAACGACAACAGTCCAATAAAAGACCAGCATAACAATCTCTTCGGCTGATTATATCGTCAGAAGAATACCAGTATCTGTCTTTCGCGTGCCAGTATCTCTGGTGGTGGATGCGCGCGATCACCATTAGTGAACTATTACATTATCGGTTTATAATAGTTACGACCAGTTGGAGATGGATTGCTTAAGCAGAAGTGACCACCGTGGTCGCCTCAATACGGCAACGGCACTCGCTTTCTCTAGTTCCTATTGTATGTATGACTCGTCGGCCCAATGCACGATTGTAGGATTTGGTGGTGCCAGTTTACGCTCCCCATCCATGCCTTCCTCCGAGACATGCGTGCCTTCTCACAGAAAAGTACTATCCACGTTCACTCGGATGGAGCATTGTGAACAGAGTTGAGGGATCCAGTCCACATACCGAAACAAAATGTGAGGATCTCGGTGGACTCAAGATTATCTATGAGAAATAGTGCGTGGTACAGTCAGATCCGGATATCAAGAGATTCCAAGATATCATGTGATGCTGTTGTCATGATCATCAGCTTTGTTTCCAACAGCTCAACGGTTGGTATCCGTAGATGCTTAGTGCGGATGAAATCTGTCCATTGAGTTTGCGTGTGAACGTTCACGTAGGCAATCGTGAGGGAGGAGATTGTAGCACAGCGCATGTGTATTCAGGAGGGCGGAACACGACAAACGACGGTAGCGTGAGGGGGCAAGAAGATAGTAACGCTGAGAGTTGTATGTTGAGAATGCGTGCGTCCAGCCAAATCGGATTTTAGCTCCAGAGAAAGGGGCGATGAAGTGTGATTGATATCGTTGCATGAACATAGCACGACAATACAGTGTACACGTACAGAGCGATTCAATGATTCTGAATCGTTACCAGCAGCTCGCCGAAAAGCGTCAATACGTAGCTGGTCTCACATACACGAATGCAGTCATCGCAGTCTGCTTACAAGAAACAGGCAACCGCATTCGCCTATTTATCCGGCTCGCGATATAATTGTGATATTTGTACTGGTTATTCAGCTGAATTTGAATGAACTCAAGGCCAGGTTAGCATTCAAATGGGCGTACTGCAGTAGCATTGATTTCTAGTTTTCTGCATTGTGAACGTCCGATACAAAAGCATTTGCATTTGTATGTGGACTGGACTGCCTGTCTCTTTAGAAGTCAGTGGGTATATGGCATGCACATCGGCCGTTACATATGTAAGTCGTCTCACTGTGTTTTAAACACTTCCCTTGCATAAACGACCTTTTTTCCAGCTGGTCGAGTTTTATACCACCCAGCTTGCTGTTTGCTCTTCTTGAGGTGGTCAGTCTGGAAAGTCAGGGCAGCCCCCGACGACACCAAGCACGTTGGCAACGCGCGTCCTCCCACGGCATCCGCATTAAAGGCGCAGTCCTCGACGTCTGCGTGTTGTGCGAGCGAGTGTGTGTGTGCGCCTCTCTCTCTCTCTCTCTCTCTCTCTCCGCATCACCCGAACGCGCCAGCTGCCGCTTTTCCGCACCCAAAGCTCTTCCAAGCGACGAGTGAACCCGCATTCTTTTTGTGTTGTTTGACGTCAGGGCGCCTCGCTAAATATTTACAGGGAAGCTTCGACTGCAGAGAAAATGTACGCGTCGCCGTCGGAGGACATGCGCAGTGGCAGTGCGCGCAACCGCGAGCCGAGTCCATTCACGGGACCTCCGGCTGCTGCCAGCGAGCGGCGGATGGTGAATGGCACGTTCACGAGTCCGTGGACGCCGAATGGCGAGCGCACGGACCCCTCGCGCGCCGCTGCGGTCGCCGCGGTGAAAGCTGCGAATAACAAGAAGAAGGCGGCCCAAGAAGCTGAGAACCCGTTCCGACTGCCGCCGCTGTCGAAGGCCGAGATGGCGTACATGGTGCGCAAGGCTAAGGAGTCGTCGATTGCGTTGGTGGACCATGCGCACACGCTGGATGGACCTGTCGAGTGGCAGTACACGGGCAAGTTCCGAGGCATCCAGATGTACCGCGGCGAAGGCACGACCGCGGACGCGTCGAATAGCGGCATGGAATATATGTGTGGCGTGACGACGATGATGGGCACGCTCGACGAAGTGTCCAAGTACTTTGACCAGATGACGACCGAAAAGATGCGCGCCAAGAAAGCCGACGATGTGCTCGATTGCGCCGTGCTGTACGCGATCGAGGATGGTGACAAGAAGAATCCGTACTACCGCGTCGCCGTCAAGTACACGTCGTTTGAAGGCCCGTCAACGTTCTCAAGAGCGAGAGACTACGTGTACCTGGAGTGCCAGGACACGTTCCGTCATGCCTCCGGACGGCGCGGCTGGGTGCTCAGTATGCACTCGATCAAGCTGCCAAACTGTCCTGAGATGGACGGCACGGTGCGAGGAAGTATGTACCACTCCGGGTACGTGTTTGTCGAAGCCGAGAAGCCTGGGTACATGGACGTCATGCACAGTCTGCAGATCAACTTCAAGGCCACGAAGCGGCTGCCGAGCTTCATGCTGAACTCGGCACTCAAGCGCCGCATCACGTCGGTGATCAAGATCAGTCGCGAGATCCAAATGGCGCGCATGGGGCAGCAAACGCTGCTCAAGAAGCAGGATCTGATGCCCAAGAAATCGACCTCGCTATGCACCAACTGCTCGCGGAAGTTCACACTGTTCATCCGTAAGACGCGATGTCGCATGTGTGGTCAAGTCGTGTGCCAGTCCTGTGCGCCGCAGGTCGACTGGGATACGCAGGGCGAAGGCACGAAGAAGACTCGCATTTGTATGAAGTGCTACCGCATGGGAGGTACTATACTTGCGCCGTCGTCGTCATCTACCGGGACAGCGAAGAACAGTGCCGAGTACTCTGACGACGAAGATCTCGCAGCAGAGGAAGAAGCGCATGCTGCGCACGAGGAAGACGACGAGGAGGGTGGAGAAGATGGGCTCGAGGAGCAAACGGAAGTGAGTGTGTTTGCTCAGTCTCGATTCACGCGCGCTGATTCGTTGTTTTCGTCCTCGGGGTTCCACATTCACGACCTTAGTGCAAGCCAAGTAGGCAAGTCGAAGAATTATGCAGCGGGAAGTTACGACCAGCCATCTCATTTTGATCCGAACGCGTCAGCCATGAGCAACTTTTACGATACGAAATTGCACCTCACGCCCGAGGACACCGACGAAGAGCTCGACAAGCGCGCAAGGCGCTACGACCCCGACTTCAGAGACACCTCGATTGCTGAGCATCCCAGTATGGAAGCAGAAGCAAACGAGCATGCTCCTCCTCCACCACCGCCGCCACAGTTCCAGCTTAATGCGAACGCTCTCAAAGAGCATAATATGCGCTTCAAGCAGGGAAAAGAAGTTGCACCGCCACCATCGCCACATCAGGATCCTCTCCCTCCAGTGGCGTCTCAGAATAGTGGCAAAATTGTGTCCATTAAGGATATCCGATCCAATTTCATGAAAGGAACTGTGAAGGAAGACATTCGCGGGCCCGAGCCACAAGCAGCACCATCCTACACTTTCCAGACTGGAGATGACTACTACAGTCATCCTCCGTCGGCCATCCTGAGCCAAGTGCGCGCCAACCGCAGCCGTACGATTCAATTTGCGCCTGAGGGAGATTATCGGTCCCTAGAGATGATGTCGAGTATGGAGGAAGAGCATAAGAAGCGCATGGAAGAGCTGAAGAAGACCACGTCGACGTATGCGAACTATCGCATCACAGAGCCTAAGGCTCCTGAGGGTGAACGCCTCACCATCGAAGAGCTTGAGAAGCCAGAGTCTCCAAAACTCACAATTCTGCCTGACGATTACGAAACGGAGCGAAATAATGGTCTGAGCCCTCGAGAAACAGACACGCAAGATTCCGATATGGATGCAGACGAGTATTATCGCCCAAATCCTTTGGAGTTGAGTCAGGTTCGCGCCAATCGAAGTCGCACCATTGAGTTCATGCCGCATTTCATGCAAACTGATGAGAATGATGCATCTGATGGAGAAGATGAAGAACATCATTCAGCAGCACAACAGCAGGAAGAGGTTCAGCTTCCAGTACAGCAAGGAGAAACTTTGAGACAAAGCGCAGAGATGAAGCCAAGGGGCTCGGTAGGACAGCAAGGAGCAACTCCAAGACAAAGCGCAGAGATGGAACAAAAACTGTCGGAGGATACCTCGAAGCTTAAACAGTCAGAGGTGCTTCCCATTGATGTGAGCGCACCCGAATCTCCAGCACCAGAGCATGACGCTCCTTCAAGGTTCAGCCAGACCATGATTCCGATCCTTGATTACACGGTGGTAGAGCGAACTAGCGAAGGCCAACCGAGTGAGAGTGTTGCTGAAGTCAGAACCCGTGACTCTCGCATTCTGAGCGACATTCCAATTCTCGACTACGAACGAAGCACGATTGGCTCAATTCGCGACTCGGATTTTGATGAAGAGCTCATCAATCGGCCTACAGCAGTGATCATGGAACAAGTGCGCGCGAATCGAACTCGTTCGATGCAGTACGAGGAGTCTAACGACGACTTCCGGTCGACCGAGATCATGCACAATATCGAGGAAGAGCACAAGAAGCGGATGGCAGAGCTGAACCGAATCGCGATGGACTACACTGGCAATCGCATCTCCAAGCTGCATCTTGTGGAAGAAGACCGGGAATCTTTGGACACTGTGGACTACGAACGCATGAGCGGCTCGTATCGAAAGACTTCTCAGCAGCTCGATATTCTCGATGAAGACGGCAATGCCGCCGAGAGACCGTCCGAGATTCCACTCCAGGCTCCTCCTCGTCAATCACGACACACGACCGATGCTAACCGAACGACTGATCTTCAATTTTTGCTTAATGACTCTCCTCGCCGATCCCGAGACGTGAACAGTTCCAGTCGAATGTCCGATCTCGAGTTTGGACGTGTTAGCGCGCCACGGCACTCGCAGGAAGCCGGTAATCAATCTTCCAGCCGGATGACGGATCTCGAATTTTCGCACGTCAGCTCACCAAAGGCATTTGATGATACGCAAATGACAGATCTGCAGTTTATGCCGCCTCATGATACGTTGTTCAAGAAACCAACTGGCAGTTCGAAGTCGCATCTAGAGTTCACTCTCGACCTGCTAGAGCCTCGCGATATGATCGATGAGCGACTCAGTTCTCCACGCGACTCAACAGTGTTTGATGAAGAAATCTTTGGACGCTCCACTACTGTGATCATGGACCAAGTGCGTGCTAACCGCGAACGCGTGCCTAAGAATCTCGACATCCCGGAAAGCGATATCCGCTCCACTGCGATTATGAAAGACATTGAAGCGGAGCACCGCAAGCGTATGGAGGATCTGAATCGTATCGCGATGGAAAACGTGGGTGGTCGAATCTCGAGTTTCCCAACTCGTGAGAGTGAGATGAGCAATGCAGACGACCATATTGCTATCAAACAAATCAACAACTCCCACGTCGATGTAAACTGGCGGCCGACGACGATCATGGATCGATACCAGAACTCCCACGAAGCCAAAATGAAGGCGCTTCATGAAAAGGTGCGTCAGTTAGATGAGGAGTGTCGTGCATCGCTTGCGACGATTTTCTCCCCGGACGAGCTGGACTTCACTGATATCGAGGCTGAGGACAAGGCCGCAGCGACTGCTGCTGCGAAGCCCAAATATAAGCATCGCGATGTGAACCAGATCACCAATAGCGATGGCGCTGGCGGCGAAGACCCATACGGCAACGAGAACAGCTCGAGGATCGCGAACCTGTACTCGGTGAAGAAGCTGCGACCTGTGGCGGCTCGACAAAACCCGGTTTTAATGAACGAGCGCGTGTCGTCGCACACACTCTACCAGCAAATCGCGCAGCTCACTCAGTTGCAAAGTCAAATGGCAATGGCCAAGGACACGGAAGACGAGGAAGCATTCAAGGCACGAATTAAGGAGCAATACCAAGTGCTGCGCACGCTCAAGCTGCGAGGCTGGTAAATGCAAGTCTGTGTGATCGGGTCGTCTCATGTTATAACAGTCAATTTATAAGAACTCGTATTTGTAGATCGGCCTCCAATTGCTACTTACTCTCATTTGGCAATGATGTTGTAGTGCCTGAGGTCCAGCCTGCTCAGCTAGCTGCAGCTATATTTCGCATAATCTCATCCGTTGACAGTGCAACTGGGCAGTGTGTTGGAGTGGACAATGATGTCGTGTCGATGTCGTGTTGATGTCGTGTTGATGCCGTGCTGGACTTTGCATCTTTCTCTCTGGGAATCCATAAACCTCACTTTGGCAAAGGAAACCCAACTTGCACCAAGCACTTTGTAAGTATCATCTTCAAGTACGGAAAGTCGAAGATCGTCATCAGGAAAACCATTTCTGTTCACAGGTTTCTCTCGACTTGAATTCACAAATTTGTAAGGGACAAAGCTGCCGGTTTAGTTTACGGCAATCATCTGTTGGTCCATCTCATGCGGCTAAACGGAAGATACAGCACCACTGCTTGTCTGGCTGGCTGGACACCCCATCATCCCTACCACAGAGGCGGGCGGCATCGCAATTCGTCATCGGCTGTCTTCTCCGTCCACTCTCCAAGCGTGCTGGGCATCGTCTGACCACATGCACCATCCCCAGGCAAGGACAAGACAGAGTAGACCCAAGACAGCATGGCCGGGACCGCTTGTTGGTCAGTCAGAAGAGACCAAGGCATTCAGTCGACCATGCAAGGACAAGTACTAAAGTTTCAACAGGCGCATGCCTCCAGGACGGCCCATCGTCCGTGGAATAGAGCCTTGTGGTGACAAGCATTATCCAACGCATTGGCAACCTACCGATCGCATGTCAGTACATGCCCATCCGGAGACCAAGTCATAGACCGTGCCAGAACCACACATTCTCCTCTGTCCATTATCAGCAGCACTATCGGATATCCATCCATCTACAGACCACAGACGGACGATCGCTCGCGATACAACGCAATCACGTTTCTGAAGCCGTCACCGAGAGGATGGAACAGTTGTTATCACCAGGTGGTTTGCAAAATGAGCGGGCATTTCGATTTGGATAGATTGGACACTGGAGAACTGCTAGAACTAATGTTTCATGCTTTGAAGAGGTTATACACTATTGAAGAAAGTAATTGTTGCTTTTACTGTCTAAAACCTAGCAATGAGAAAAGGTTACTATAAATGATACCATCTACTATAGACAGTGTATCACATCCCAAAGGCCATTTGGGCCTGCTGTTCTGTGCAGTAGTCAGTGCCGTGCCGAAAAAAGTACTTTTTCAAAAAGCCGGTTTGACCTTGCACAATGAGTACTTCAAATAAAAATACAAAGGTAAAGAGGCTTTCGTCTGTGATCTCTAATATTGTTGTCGTTTTGATTATTTTGGCGCTTTGTCTCAACCACGTTGGCACGCATTTCGTGGCACGATTTGCAAGGAATTGAAATCCACAATGTACCTCCGCCACCTGGTTTTGACCTCTCCCTTATCGTTGCGTTATAAAAACTTAACTGAACGTGGATTTTATCAGGCACTTTGTACCTCCTTCGACCATACGGTCGGCCATACAATCTGCAATCACCTCCTTCCGAAGGTGTGCAAAGCATCGCCACCACCACTTTGGTGGGTTGGCGTTTTGAACCCTTCCAGAAACGTTCAGTTCACTGCCAGTGGCGGTCTTCAAGAGACCTGCAATTGATCTCTTCCCGAGATTTGTTGACTCGACGTCTCCATTACCGGTACGGGCTCACATGTGCCCAGGGAGCTGTCTTACGGTATTAACATGTACGCTACTTTCCCCGAGGCAAGGCTAACGCCACGTAACATGAATACAATTGTTACAGCACTTGACTTACTCAGGAAAGGCAACTAAGTGTCTTTCCTACCGACAGATGTATCCAGTATAGCGAGCAATAATGGCCAGGGGTGTCTTGGGTGTCTGTCCTCTATGGTCGAGATGCTTCCACAAGGTCAATAGACCAGCGGCCTTTAACAGGTCTTGACTTGTTTCGGCGAGCTTTGGCGTCCATGGTCTCGGCACACTCAGCGCGTTCGTGGGTGGGGCCGCATAGAAAAGGAAACGAGCCCACGTTTCTGCGGGCGCGAGCACGAAAAGCTCGTTCGTCTCGCGTTCCTCTTCTGCATTTCTCGCGATCTCGCTGGACACAAAGACAACAAGGCGTCGACCTTTCTCTCGCAAGTTTTCATCGTCGTTCAAGTCACCGTCATACTTGATCCTGTTGATACTTGATCCCACAAGCGTTTGTATGTAACTTGTACTTTGTAAGCTACAGTTCTCTACCAAATGATAACATGCTCAAACGAGACTGTGGGACCACGCTGCATAACCAGCCCGCGCGCGCCTGGTTTGACTGACTCAAGAGACATCAATGCGCGCTGTTTCTACGCAGCCGATAGGTGCGCTCTCTCTCCTCCTCCCTCCTCGCATCCAGACGACGGACGAGGGGAGGAGGACGTGGACGTGGTGCGCGCCGAGAACCCACGACACAATCCAGGCCCCAGTCGTCAACTTTTGCGCACTCACCACTTCGCCATTTTCACGGCGTGAGCAGCTCGTTCACTTCTCGATTTTATAGCGTATACATACATACACCCGATCGTATCTATCAAAGCATGCCGTACGGACTCGAGGACCATGAGCAGCGCGACTTGATCCGTTTCGGGAACAACGCGTTCAAGGAGCTGCTCGCGCGGCTGCACCGCACGCAGACCGGGGAGCCGACCACCGGCCGCGCCACCAAGACCCGCGGCGCGCTCGAGTACGAAGACAAGTACGTGACGCTCCTGGACCAGCACAAGATCTACGCGACGCTCGAGGAGATCGCCGACCTGTACATCAACGATGAGAAGAAGATGGTACTCGACTTTTCCGAGTCGCGCGAGCTCGCGGTGCTGCAGCCACCGACCAAGCAGACGCCCATGGAGTACATCGGGCTGCGCTGGTCGCTGTTCAAGTCGCCGGCGCGCCACATCGCCAAGGGCCAGGACTTCTGCTACCTCGAGGTCATGAAGCCGTACATTGCGCGCAATGGCCGCCGCGGCTGGGCCAAGCTCTCGCACTCGATCCAGCACACCATCTGCCCGGACTTTTCGAAAACGCTCAACGTGAACCGCGGCGAGCTCTACTTTTGTGGTGTGTTCTTCCAGGAGACGAGTCAGGTCGGCGTGCTCAACGGATACTTTTACTACAACGTCGACCGCACGCGGATCCCGTCGCTGCTGGCTCCCGTGGTCATGAAGGCGCGCGGCAAGAACAACGCCGAGCTGATCAACCACTACGCCAAGATGTCGCGCTTGCTCGTGGGCGCGTCCAAGGAACAGGTCGCGTCCGTCTCGCAGCAGCTCAAGGCCGAGCAGCGCTGCGGTGCGTGCTCGAACCGCATGCCCAAGTGGAAGAGTAAGGAACGGTGCTACTTTTGCCAGGCTGTAAGTATTTTTATTCTTTCCGATTGCTGGGAAAAAACGAATCAACTGGTTGCTAACTTTTTACGACGTTGTGATCTGTGCGATTTTTTTCGATAGTTCATGTGCAAGAAATGCTGCAAGATCGTCTCGAAGAACTATCGCTTTGACAACCTGGGCAAGCGACAGGCGTGCTTTTCGTGTGCCGACGAGCACGGCTCCAAAGTCACGAGAATGGACGACGAGGACTCGGTCGCGTCTCGGTCACGAACGAGCAGCAGCTCCTACCGTACGTCCAAGTCAATTCCTTTTTATCGCTTATGAGCTCAGATTGGGACAACTTTGGACTAACTTTTGCCTTCAACCTACGCTGTTTCATCTATACAGAAGAATCCCAGACACCGCGCACGGTGGGCTCTGTGACGCCGTCGTCAGCGTCCTCATTCGGATGGACACCAACCCGAGCGAGAAGCGAACCAGTTCACCAGCATCCACAGAGAACAGGGACCGAGCTGCGCCATCGAAGCCAGACTGACAGCGTCGAGCTGCGAGTCTATCTCGCGAGCCCCGCAGGCAGCAACGGTAGCCATCACTCTCATCAGGAAACAATCCACCACCGGCGACGGCGCGACCGAGATCCATTTGCGAACGGTAGAGCAACCAAAGCGACCTCAGAGCAGAGCTTCGAGCAGTATTACGGCAATCAACACCTCAAGCGCATCCCGAGCGCAGGTTTCCTCCGTGGGCACCACACAAACCCAGCTCAGGAGGCGCAGCCAGAAGCAGCAGCAGCGCCGATAGTCGACCTGTCGTACCTGAGCAATTACAAGTAGCTCTTCGTTTCTCTGGCTTCATATAGGTGAACGAGGTCCAAGAGCGACACACACGACGAAGTTGTCGGCCGATGAACCCTTTGGACGGAAGAAGGGACAGACGCCGAGAAGAGTGTAGGACCAACCACGTCAACGTTGTTGTTAAAAAGAGACCAACCGAAGTAATAGCGAGGTGACGACGCAGTAGAGCGTCGGTTGACAGGGTGGTTGATTGCACAGACACAGTGGCAAAACGGAGCGCTGTGGTAGCGTTTTCCCTCGCAACCATAAATTAACTAACAGTGCGTCGCAACCCAAGGTCGTACACCTTCATGACTCCTTTACAAAATGATGTAAGCAACGCATGTGGGCGGATCTTCCCAATTTTCACAACCCAGACTTGCCCAAATAGTGTTGCATGGCATAGAAACAGTGCCGGTGCCCATGGACTTGCAGGTAAGGCATGAGTGAGAGCAACCTTATGTCAAGGGTGCCAAAGGAGTGGCCTTGACACGAAAGAGGGACACTGGTTTTCCACAATTCAGTCTCCCAGACGGGAGTTGCCCAGTAGCAGTTGACAGACTGTGCAACCCAGATCAAGTTTCGAAAAATCCTCGGGGTGGTCGAAATGAATGTGAAGCGATATGCAGAAGTCCAGAAGGTGGTCATGCGCGATAGTAGTCCGCGGCTTCTAGTACCGAATACACTGTAGTGATCATGTGTCATCGCTGCTACACGACTGGAGGGAGACTGAGAACGAAAGATCCCTATTATGCATGCAGAGAATTTCGAATTTCGGTCTGTCCATTGCGATTTTGCTAACATGACGATCACTCACATGCACACAACATTAAGAGAGCTGAGCACACTCTCTCACGCAGCTGTCCGTTTGTTAAAAGTTTGCGAACAAGTTGTCTTTATCCGACTGAGAAAGCCTTGGCGAACACTGCATACTTGAAGTCGTAGCGTTCGCCTAGGCTTTCTCAGTCTATTTGCAGGCAAATGAGTCCTCCCACAATTGCGTTTCACGAGGTGCTTCATGTGAAACCGTAGCGTGGGGCCAGTGAGGTTGCCCTAGAGAGCCCATGTACGTTCGCATAGATCCTACATGAAGCTAGGGCAATTTTTATATTGCGCGCGTGTTTTCTGTATGGCAGCCGCGTCTCTCACTCCATTTCTTTAACGCTCGCCACAGACGAAGCACTCAGGAGCCTATACGAATAATATCGCATGCTGAAGGGAGTGAAGCGGCAGCTGGGGCTCCTTAGATCGTGCATTTCTGGAGACTTTGGCAAATACTGTAGGTGGGGACGGGATTTAACAGCAGCGCCGTTTGTCTTTGTTCATACGTAGGCTCCACATAGGAGAACAGATTACGGCCAAATGAGCATATGGGTGGATACCTCAGGCGAGTTTCGTTACCGCTGCAGTATCAGCAATAGGGACAACTGCACACTAATTGGCATACTCAAAAAGAAAACGTATCCAAACTTCAAACAGACACACTCTATCTTGCGTAGGCAGGAGAGACAAAACGTACATATTGAAAAGATACCTTGGCCAACTAAACACGACAAGGAACGAGCGCAGATAGTGTACATGTTCGCTGAGCTTATACATAAGCGCCATGCGTGTCGTTGGTATCCACACAAAAGATGTTTACCTGACAGTTTTAGAAGCTGCACTCGCCACATGCCACACAATCATGCGTACACCTGGGATGCGCTGGTGACCTGGCTGATCGTTTGTAATAAGTGCTGCCAGGTTTACAGCTGAGACTCTAGATAGTCGACAGCCGCGGATCAACCATGTAAAACGATGCGGAGAAACGGAGAATGGTTAAAAGAGCGCCAAGAATGCCTGCACTGAAGACTTCCCAATATGCTGTTCATGGCTCGCATACAAGCCATGGCATCACTTCCAATATTGTTGCTATCTGTACGTTCCAATGTTCATCAGACAAGGCACAGCAACGACGACATACATACAGTGAGTCTTGAAAGGCTCACTCACGTATCAAAGGTACGAACGAATGTAAACAGCTGCGAAATGAGAATTGGGCTGCCAAGTTCAGGACAAAAACGCGAAAATGTCCAACTGGACTTGCACCTCCCACTTGACGTACAGGTTCAAAGCGGACAAAGATGTTTTGATACTTGCCACAGTGTCACTTGTCGGGCCTTGCTCCTGATATAGAACGCATGCGAAAAGAAAGAAACCAGCATGAGAAACGCTGGGTTTCTCATGTTGGCGAGATCTAGAATCTCCTCCTTGCGAAGGACCTTCCGACCTTCGCTCGGGATGATAGGCGCTCCAACTGTCTCGTGAACTTTCCGAAGTTCGTCGCCTTTCGAGAGCTGAACGTGGTTCTAAATGTCCATTCTGTCGCACTGGCACAGTCTGAAAGCCTTTCACTTGCCATCTCTTGGGTATAGTTGGTCCAAATCAATTACTACCGACCGGACTTGTCTTTATTTGTGTCAGCTTTTTCAAATTGTGCAGCAGTCAATAGAAATCCGTGGTGTGAGCGGACTTGTATTCCTACTTTTAGTTCCGCCCTTGCTTCTTTTATGCTCAAATAGGCAAGTAAAGCGCATTTTTCAGCCAATGAGATCGTTGGATAGGACACCCACACTCAATCTTTTTGGACGGGAGAGCTGAAACCATGGTCCATACGGGTCGTAAACAGGTCAGGAGGTCATGTACACACAGCAGTCCTCTTCTCTAATGCACGAGACTCTCAACCTGCTCTAGTGCATAC
Organism: Globisporangium ultimum DAOM BR144; assembly: GCA_000143045.1. NCBI lineage: Eukaryota > Oomycota > Peronosporomycetes > Pythiales > Pythiaceae > Globisporangium > Globisporangium ultimum. Next base: position 1,405,962 of record GL376636.1, on the reverse strand, counting down.
AAACCATTCCTTTAAGCGTATACTTGTTACCAGACATGTATAATGACTGCATGTCGGCGTATAGCTGCCGACAACTCCGACACTGCGAGTAGTAAACTGGTTGAACGAATCGAAGAGAGGAGATGGGCGCTCTGCATACTGAGCACGCTTGCTCGCGCTCTACAGTGCGCCACACATGCAACACATGTCTTCCCTTCATGCGCTTCTGTGCTGTGGTGCAAAAGACCTCCGCCCACACACTTCAATCCGTATTACAGGCCACAGCCAAACAAATCAACAAGCAAGCAAGACGTGTCCATTTCCAGCAAGCCTCGCGACAGAATGTTCGAGCCATCGCTCGCAGCCACCACGGACCAGTACAGCATCCGCTTCGCGCCCGACCCGCTGCGCGACCTGGAGCGCGAGAAGCTTGTGACCCTCGGGCACCGCGAGTTCGCTGACCTGTTCGCCACCATACGCTTCGCGCGGTCCTCTGGCTTCGGCACCAAGGTACGCTCGTCGGCGCGGTCCACGCGCGCCACCATCTGTGTGCCCACGCAGATTCACGCCACGCTCGAGGAGGTGGCCGACGTGTTCTTCAGCGACCGCACGAACGCCGCCATCGGCTTCGCGGCCTCGCAGCAGATCTACAGCCTCGTGGAGCCCAGCGACGAGCGCCCACTGCGTGCCTGCGGACTGCGCTGGTCGCTCTGGCACTCGCCGTCCAAGCTCGTGCGCCAGCGCGACATCCTGTACATTGAGGTATATATATATGTATATAGTTTTAATGTGTTGCTATGCACCTGAGCTTTTGACGATGTCTTTCTTTGTTTGTACATGCAGTATATGGACACGTTTGTGGACGAGAATGGGCGCCGCGGGTGGGCGCGCGTGACGCGGAGCATCCACCACCGGAGCTGCCCGCCGCTACTCCATTCGCACAACGTCGTGCGCGCGCACCTGGGCTGCTCCGGCACGACGTACACCGAGACCGACACACCGGGCGTGCTCGACGTCGTCACGCTCTACGACTGCGACACCAAGGGCGTGCCCGCGTGGCTGACCAAGTTCGTGGCCGTGCGCAAGGCCAAGAACGCGCACCTGCTCGAGCACTTGATCCGTCTCGCGCGCGCCGCAAACGACTCGCTCGTCGCGGATTTCACGAAACTGGTACCGGCCAAGCAGGAGAAGGCGTGCGTCGGCTGCGGTGACGCGCTCCCAAAGTGGAATGTCGGCGGCCGCAAATGCCGCGAATGCAAAGAGGTATCTATGGCTTATGGCATGTTTTGAGAGGAACTGTGTGGAGTAACCTGACCGCTTTTGTTTTGGCGTTGTTCTGGTGGCATTTCTAGAATGTGTGCAAGAGCTGCAGTGACATTGTGTACTGCGCAGTTGAAGGCGGCAAGAAGCTCAACCGCATCTGCATGCACTGCGTGGACCGCTACCTCTCGACAGACGTCGAGCGCAGTCGCGTCGACATGTACACGCAGCTCTCGACGTCCTCGTCCTCGTCCTCGTCGAGGCCGCGCAAAGCGTCGTCATATGACGAATCTGCTCCATCAAGTACGTGATATTTCGCTATTTAGTACGCTACCAAGCAAAAAAGTGATCCTATGTTGAGCCCTTGTACTCATATCACTTTTTTTCCTATTGCTTTGACTCTGTAGATGGCTCGACACGGCGACGACGCAGTCGTTCTTCCAATAGCCACTCGGGGTCCACGGACGGCGCGGACCTGGACAGCCCACTACCGATGCTCGAGGACAAACCGTCGTCGTTCCCGCCCTCAGCGCCTTCCTCGGCGGATTCCCGGCAATATGGGCTTCGCGAGCGAGCCGCGACGCAGGCCGCCCGTAAGCAGCCTCCGAAGCTTCTCAACCTCGGCGTCTCGCGGTATCGAGAGCGCAAGCCGCCGTCGGGCGACATCGACCTGTCGTACCTCGCGAGCTTCAAGACCGTGTCTTCGCGCTCATAACGACACCGTGTCCACTCCGAAGGGAAAGGAGGCGAGCTTCAAGACCGTGTCTTCGCGCTCATAGCGACACCGTGTCCACTCCGAAGGGAAAGGAGGAGGAGAACTGTGTTGGCAATACGGTAGTTGACCTAGTGGTGTGTGAGCATGTGTGAATGCGTCTATTGTTTGCTGTGTGATTGTGTGCTTAGTATGTCAGATTGTTGAAAACGGACAAGAGGCTGGGGCCACTTATCAAGAGAATAGTAATTAGTTGCAAATACGAGCGTGGCAGCATTCCGTTTTATATGTGGCGACTTTGTGGCAACTTTAGCATGGCAAGGAGGACACGAGTGCGACTAAATACTGTGGACACCCAAGCAGTTGGCTTTTATGGGGTTCTGATAAAGATTTAGAGAGCGCATCGGACATTCGTCCAAAGAAAAGGTCTAACTAAATCTGCACAGTGTCCTGACGGGTTCACTTTGGCATTTCTGAGCGCGCGGCTTCATATCTGAACGTGTCCTTTACGTACATCCCTTTCAATTTGTATCAGATGGACAGAAAACAACGGCACAAGTAGTGGCCAAAGCGATCAAAGGGACAACCGTGCGATTTTTACGCTTTTTTTGGTAAAGATGATGGTGAGCGTGTGGAGACAACCTTCAAGAAACCCGATGCGCTGTTCAGCCGATGGACGTTGCACGTGATCCTGGTCCTCGTGGCTTCAGAACCGATCACGTTCTATCCAACCCTCTGTTGTTGGATCTTTGCCGGACACAATATAACGTCATCCATACAACTATTGAGCATAGCTACATTTGCGATGAATTTCACCGAATTGGTTGTCGTGACGCTGTTGCTCTCGGCGCGATAACAGCAGCGCAAACCCAACAAACATAACGGCGAAAGTGAAATCGTACCCTCATCTCTGAGACTTAGTCCATCTGACGCCTCTATAATAACTCACTCAGCGCAGACGCTAACTGCTTTGCACGAAAGAAGCGCGACGGACGCGCAGTGTGAAAGTCCATGTGTGTCTGACGAAACTGTACGAATGCCAACTGCATGCGCTCCACAAGGAAGCTGTTGTAAAGGACGGGGCGAACATCAGTTGCTCGCTGGATTTTCACGATAGAAATGGCGCCAATTTCGGCGCACAGTATTGCCAGTCCATCCACCCGCGCACACGATGCACAAGTTGGCCCTTTGTCGAGTCTTTCCACCGCTCTTGTCTCACATTTCTCACATTCTTTAGCGCACAAAGAACTCGCATTTGAACCAAAACAGAGTCTGTGCGATTGGGTTATTCCTTGATGCCGTTGATAAGAAGCCCATGTCCGCCTCTGGGCGTAAAAGCCCCAGGCTGTGAATCTGTTTGCGCACCGGATACGTGCAGTAATAGTCGGATCGTGATAACGCTGTGAGACAAACGCACGCCAAACCGAGCGACAGACGAGCGAGCTTCGAAGTCGGCTTATAATAGCTTTTGCACCTCAGCAGCGCAACTTGCATTTGCGAGTGCTGGCAAACAATTCAAGCCACGGTCCTGCCGTAGCTCCAGCCATTTACATTTTATCGATCTTTGACAGCCAAACTAGTGGTTTCGGCGGTGAAATCTGCGCTATTTATCTGGCAGTTGGTCGCATCGCGTATTGATCCGGTGCAACCAGACAAAACGACTCGACAGCAGCTTACCACACAGGCAGCCGACTTTAGCGACTCGTTGGCTGCTCACCAATCATATCGTGCGCGATTTGCTGGAGACGAATAAAGTGAGGTAACTTATTGCACCTAGGCATCACACACGATTTGATGATCTCCATCCACATCTGAAGCGTTACGCAGAATTGAAAGGCAACAACAGTAAGATTTGCGCTCTGAGCAGCTTCTCGCCAGTCGAGTTTTTGCCGATTTTGCCGTTTTTTAAATTCAGGTTACGCTCTATAACTCGGTTACAGAACGACACTCCCAGCCACACCGCAATCTGATCGAAGCTTCGGTTACGCCTCGCCTTTACCTTTAGTTTCTTCATTTCTAACCGGTTAAACAGCGACATGAAATGATTTTTGTTTTTGGCGGGTTCGCGTAATCTAAAACCTTTCGGTTGCGTTACTGTACCAATTCTTTTTTCTTCTGTTGTGATGGATGGCCTGTCTCTTGTGCGCAATGTCGTCCTGTCGTGTAGAAGCGGACACGAAGGGATACGAAAAGAGTGACAACCGCCAACGTGCACTTTCGAGTCGTCCATTGTTGTTGCTCTCTGGGGCGCAGCATGCCGGGTGCGAGTACAGTAGGCTGCACAGTCACTTACTCGCATGTCGGTCCCACCTGTTGCACTGGACGTTTTGAGTGGTGATCACGCGCCCCCGAGTGTTTAGAAGAGTCTCTGAAGCCCGTCACACACGCTCTCTCTCTCTGTGGATACGTGTGCGACGTGTTCAACGGAGAGGAGCTTTGTTTCTTCGGTTGGCTTCTGTCTGGTAGCGCGTGCAGAGCACCGACAGCGCCATCACACGCGTCCACTCCCCCCCCTCTCTCTCGTTCCCTCCTGCAGTCTGGGCGCATCCACCTGTCAGTCAAGAACGCGCCGGTCAATCAATCAGTCAGTTGGACATCGGCTGCGCTCCCATTCACCCGACAGCACTCCAGCAGACGCAGTAGACATAGAGAGAGAGAACGCACAGTGATGGCGAACAGGTATAGGTACTCGCGCTCTCCAGACCAGCCGTACGCCGTCGACTTGCACCCGCTGCCGGCAGCTGAGGCATCGGCGCTTATTCACAAGGCATTCACAGCGTTCCGCAAGCTGTTTGCAGCGATCCAGATCGCCAAGCACGACGACTCGGATGTCGCGCGCGTGGCGAGCGTGAGTGGCGACGACGGCGACAATCACCAGCACAGTTCCTCCAAGTCGGTCATGGTGTGCACGAGCGGTCTGGTGTACGGCACGCTTGAGGAAGTCGCGGCGCTGTACGTGCACGACGACAGCCGCATGGTACTCGATTTCCCCGACTCGAAGCGCCTGTACACGCTCGCGGAACCGTCCAAGGCGTCGCCCATGCGGTGCGCTGGAGTACGCTGGTCACGGTGGAAATCCACGAGCAAGCTCGTCTCGGACCGCGACATGATCTACGTCGAGTACATGGACACGTTCACGGACCCAGTGGCCGGACGTCGCGGCTGGGCGCGGTGCACGAAATCCATCGTGCACCCTGTGTGCCCCGAGTCACAGCACCCAGATGGCCCCGTGCGCGCGCAGTTGCACTGCTCCGGCATCATCATGCACGAGACAGACACGTACGGCGAGCTCGAAGCCACATTACTCGTGCACATGGATACGCAGGGCATGCCGGCGTTTGTGGCGCAGAAGGCGCTCAACTCGAGGAAGAAATCGCTGCAGCATATCAACCACGTGCTCAAGCTGACGCGACAGATGAGCGGCACCCCGCAGAGTGACGACGATATGGTGCTCGGAGGTGGCAGCCTCACGGGCGATGAGCGCGCGTGCCGCTCGTGCAACGAGCACGTCTCCAAGTGGACGCGTGTACGTCATTGCCGGTACTGCGACGCCACGTTGTGCAAACCATGTGCGTTGATTTCGTACAACCAGGCTGCAGACAAGGAAGAGAACCCCAAGACCACGCGCATGTGCGTCGACTGCGGCACGGGCAAGAAGCCTCGCCCCGTGAATGGCACTGGCATCGCTGAAGATCGTCCGCTGTCGCCGTCAGCGCTCGCTGCGCTGTCCTTGCAGCGGCCACACGTGTACAGCAAAGGCCGCGTCAACTCGAGTCGCTCGATCGACACGGAATCCTCCGTCGGCAGTGCACGCGAAGACACCGACGAGTTGCGGCATCAGCGTCTGCGTCATGCATCGTCAGTGTCGTCGACGTCAACAACGGCGCAAGCGAGCCAGCCAGGTCTGCAGCGGATGAACTCGCGCCAGCGTGGTGCGTCAAACTCTAGTGACATGGGGTCATTTCGACTCGCGCCGGCTGTGAAGATGGACCTGTCGTACTTGAACGATATCGTGAGCGCGAAGCCCAAAGCCAGTAGCAACACAGAGTCTCAGTAATGCACACGCATTTCGGCGTTTCGATATGAATGACTCACTGAGGCGAGAGCATTCGAAGTAGCTTCAGTACACTATAAAATCACTTCCAAGTGGGCCGAGCACATGGTGGGTAGGCGCCTCAGTTCCCCAAACGCTCGGAAGAGCGGAAGTACACCTTTAAACCTACATCATTACTAAATAAAATACAGCAGCAGTGATCTTTGACAAAGTGGCATTTGCTATCTTGCTTATCTTCTTCCCCCCCAAGAGCTTAAACTCATGGCAAAAGGCAAACAAATATCATCCCGAACTCTTAACAGCTTACAAACCTCTCAACAACATGCAACATGCCTGAAAAGAAAAAAACAAATCAAGCAACCCGTCAGACACAGACAGACTTAGTTGCCTGGGATCGGAATCGGCTTCTGCTTGGACGCAAACTCGTCGTAGTACTCGACCATTTGGTCCCAGTTCGCCACGTTCCAAAACGCCGAAATGTACTCGGCGCGGCGGTTGTGGTACTTGAGATAGTACGCGTGCTCCCAGACATCGAGACCAAGGATCGGGATCATCGGGTCGACGGCATTTGGCATCAGCGGGTTGTCCTGGTTCATCGTCGACGTAATGTCCAACGAGCCATCGCTCTTGACGCCGAGCCACGCCCACCCTGACCCAAAGCGCGCGGCGGCAACCTTCGCAAACTCTTCCTTCATGCGGTCCACCGACCCGAACTTGTCTTCAATCTTGGACTTGAGCTGGCCAGTAGGTCCAGACGACGACATCCCTGGTGGCGCCATGAGCGTCCAGAAGAGGCTGTGGTTGTAGTGGCCACCACCGTTGTTGCGAATTGGTTCGGCACGCGCATTCTGCACGACCTCAAGGATGTTCTTCCCCTTCAACTCACCATGTTGATACTAGAGGCAAGACATCCACGCACACATGGAGTCACAACAAGGATTCCCACTTGCACGCCGTCATGTGGTTGCGTACCTTTTCCACATATTCGTTCGTGTACTGCACGTAGACTTCGTGCTCCGTCGAGTGATGGATGCTCATCGTCATGGTGTCGACGTAGGGCTCGAGGGCATCGTAGCCGTACTTGAGCATCGGGAGCTTGAACACCACCATGGCTTGGTTTCGCTGGCAACGTGGCTGGTAAAGTCTTAATTTGGCAGGTGTTTCTTTCTTGCTGGCTAGAGCTAAAATGCACACTGACGCTCAACGTGTGGCTCGACTTTGGAGGTTCTAGTAGTAGAGGTCAGGCAGTTCGCTTCGTTTCGCTCCTCGCGCTTAACCTCTCGCTTAACGGCTTCAACGCCGGCGTCAACGGGGCAATCCAATCAAAAGGAGTAATGACGCGCCAAGATATTATCCGAACTCTAATAGGCGTGACCCTCTTAGCCAATCAGACTGGTCGGTAGATCCTGAGGTAGCCAATCCGAAGAGGGTATCATAAGAAGTTGAAGTTGACGAATGACCCATACTGAGGTTGCTGCGGTTGGAGGTGGAATTGAAAGAGCGAAAGCAATGCCACGGTTGCAACGTGCGGTAGTTCGCTTTGTTGTGCTGTGACAAGTCACAGCCTAAAGCATGCGTGTGTGTGTGTGCGTGTGCGTGTGTGTGTGTGTGTGGAGACTCAGTTGCAAAGTTTTGTCCAAGAGGGCCAGCGAACCAAAAGGAGAGAAGGAGAAAAGCCTCAGTCACGTCAAGTCGCCACCATGTCATTCGTACTGCCAGTGTTGCCGTACGAGTACGATGCACTCGCACCGTTCGCCGATGAGCTCACGATGAAGCTCCACCACATGCAGCATCACCGCACGTACGTCGAAATGGCCAACAAGCTTATCGAAACGGTATGCGCCCAGGGCTATTTTGAGTCGAGGTATCCTTTAACTGGGTGCTGATGCGAGTAACCATATTGTGTTTTGTAGGAGCAAAACGGTGAGCTCAAGGGGAAGGACATTGTCGAAGTGGTCCAGAAGGCGAAAGCCGACGGCATTCGCAACAACGCTGGCGGGCACTACAACCACAGCCTCTTTTGGACCATGATGGCGCCGCCAGGCTCAGCCAACACGGGACCGTATGGCGCGCTCAAGGAGAAGATCGACGAAGATTTCGGGTCACTCGACAATATGAAGCGGCAGTTCAATGATGTTGCGGCCACGCGCTTCGGCTCGGGCTGGGCGTGGCTCGGTGTCGGCGCGCAGGGCAAACTGGGCATCACATCGACGCCGAACCAGGACAGCCCGTTGATGCCAATGGTGGACCACCCGATGATCCCGATCCTGGGCCTCGACGTCTGGGAGCACGCGTACTTTTTGTCGTACCGCAGCCGCCGTCCGCAGTACATCCACGGGTTCTGGAACGTCGTGAACTGGGACCAGGTCGTGCACTACTACGACAACTTTGCGTCCAAGCAAAAGCCCGTGCCATTGGAAATGGAGGACGTGCCGACGACGCGCAGCCACGCGCCATGAGGCTGCTCACAAAAGTGCTGCTGAGAAGGACGCGTTGTGGATGAGTGGCACATGTGTTTATGTTTTTAGTTTACTTCATGTGTGTGTGTGGATGAGGGAAGAGAGCTGCATCTAGTATGTGTTGCCTGGTTTTATGATGGGAGAAGGAGACAAGTACACGCATCAAGGATGTGGAATACACGCGAGTATTACGTTTTTTTCAAACGTGTGGTTCTTTTGTATTATCACTTATCAGCTGCCGTACCGTGGCTCTTGAGGCACCACCGTGTTGAATTGAATGATGTTCTTGGTCCAGTGCTCGTTGCCGCAGATGAAATCTGCACGCACGACTTTGCCACGCTGCTGCACGTGGTCTGGGGCTTCCCATTTGATATAAAGGCCCTCGATAACCCCGTCGTAGAAGTGCGATCGCGTCTGCTGCGCCATTTGGATCAGCGTGTCTCTTGCAGGCAGCTCGGTGCCGCTCCAAAGCTCTGGCACGATGAGAATGGGATCAGCGACACTTAAAGAAGCAGTCTGGTTGTTCGCCGCAGTGACGAGCGCTACGAAAGACGCGCGGTCCCAGAATCGATGCTCTTCGCGGTCAAACAAGTCAAAGGCGTAGAACCAGTCGTTCAAGTTCGAGTACGGGATGCTGTGCTTGGCCGCGAGCCATTCGCCGTACAGGATGAACCGGTCCGGGAAGAGCTTGTCTTGCTTCAGGATCGCCATGAGCGTGTCTCTGTGGGCCTCGAGAAACGTATCGAGCTTGCGGAACTGTGGATGACTCGAGGAAGCGATGTAGTGCGACCGGTTTTGCACGACAAACTTGTATCCGTCGGGCGAGAGCGAGATGCCAAGGTTCGCGCCGTCCACCTTCTCGGTGATCACGATGCGAGTCGTGCTCGTTGCGCATGGAGTGGATGCAGCTCCGCTCGGACTTGGCACTGCTCTTCGTGTCACTTGCGGAAAAGGATCTGCCATGATGAGGTCGTCGTCCGTCGCAGCGCCGAGATTGATCGCATGCGGTGTGCGTGGGAACTTAAGCAGCGGAAGCGGTGGGGCGAGTAGCAGCGCGAGTTCCTGCGCAGCCTCGATCGATGTCACACGCACAATGCCGCGGAACCCTTCACTCAATGTCGGCGGCTCAAACTCGCGCGCATGCTGCTGCACGGCATTTTCGACGCGTCTGCCAGGTGGGAGACTTGGGTGGTCCGATCGTCGTTGTGCGCGGTAAATGCACAACTCAGACTCAAAGTCGAACCAGACAGCAGTCGCGTGCGTGCTCCACGTGGACGCCAGCTTGATAAAGTATTTGCGATCCTCGGCTTTGCCATTCACGTGGTCCAGGATTGCTCGCTGGATACCTTTCAAGCCAATGCTGCGCTCGCAGCCTTGGCGTCCGTGCTCGTCGCCACTGAGGCCCGTCCACGGTGCAGGACCACCACGAACGGGTCTATCTGACGGAGACATGTGAGTCGAAGCTGCCACTGTGCGCTTGACCACAAGCCGACGAAACGTGGTCTTGCCAGATCCCGGTAGACCACAGAGCACGAGCAAATCGGTCTTGTCGATGGGCTCGCCACTCACAATGGGCCTCGAGATCATCGGCTCGTCTACTGGGATCGGTAGCACAGCCTGGCGCTTCCAGAGTAGCGACGAGTACGAGCGCACAATGGCCTCCTGGATCTCGGTCTCGATGCTGCCCGGACGCAGCACACGCAGCGACTCGATCGCTTGGTCCGCGGACATCGCAGGTTGCATCCAGAGCGACAAGTCTGACGGCGGTGCGCGCCAGCCGAACGCGACCAAGTAGCACGCGAGCATGACGCCAGCGCGGCCCTTGCCTCCGCCGCAGTGCACCAACACTGGCCCCGACTCCACGGCCTCAGTACAGATTCGCATGAACAGATCGATCTGAGCCAGCGTCGGCACCTTGTAGTTCTCCACGGGCAAGAACGTGTGCCGCATCACGTGGGACAGCAAGCCGGCAAACCATTCTCGTGGCAACGGTTCTTCCTCAGTTAACGTCACGATATGATGGATGCCCACAGGCAATGCGAGATGACGGATGTCGTCACCATTTCGTGGCGTCGACATGGCTGCGAGCTGGAACGGCACGACCCAGCGGAAGAATCGCGGTAGTTTGTAAAAGGTGCTGGGACCCGCTTGAGCGACCGTCCAGAGCTTCTCACGACTTGGGTACACGAGAGTCGACATAGTTTTTGTACGATCTCTTACCGCTTGGCAAACGGCTTGCAGCCAAGGCTGCTGGAGTAGTGCTGGCTGCAGGTCGAGCGGGACCTGGTCGAGTTCGCTGTCTGTGAAGAGCAGCCCCCACTCGGTCGCTTCGGCGCACTCTTGCATCTTCGCGACACAGTACTGCTGTTGTCGCACCTGAGTCTCGTCGAAGGAGGGATCAGCAACTATTCTGGTGAGAACCTGTGCGTAGCTGAGCATCGCGAGCTTGAATCTCTCTGTTTGCCATGCAGCGTCGCCCAATCGCAACCATCCGCGGGTCGTTGCAGCCCCATATTTGGTGCATAGGTAAGTCGCAATCTGTAGCGCTTGCTCTTGCTTGTCTTGTTCTAGCAGCACTTGTCGAGTGAGCGCTTCGAGCGCGTCCATGCTCAGTCGCGTCAGGCACGATGGCAAATCGGAAACGAGCGATGCGATGGACTTGTCGACCACGTGGCTGTTCTCCACGGATACAGAAACATGAAAATCCTTAATGGGGAGGCCGTGCTTCATGCGAAACGCCTGCGCTTTCGGCCACACGCATACGGTGAAGTACACGCCATGAGCAATGGGGTGGCCGCTTCCAACGCCAATGGGAAACACGCGGCTCCCAGTCAAGGTGTCAAGCGCTTCCGCGACGGCGTCGGCGTTCAGTGTCGCGAGCTCGGCTTTTGTCACCAGCGTGATGTGCCAGCCGTCAACCTCGGCTCTCTTCAGGGCGCCAGCGGCCGCGTCATTCACTTCTAGCTGCTGCTGACTCACACAAGTGTCGAGTTGGTGGACGATCGTTTGCAGCAACGGCGAGTCGGTGCCAAAGCACAGCGCGAGGCAGCCTCGGAATTTCTGCACGCGGTCCTTTTGTAGCACCATGTTTCTTCACACTGCGACGTTGATCTTGAGAGGCACGGAATAAACAGAATAATGAGAGCGAGAGAGCTGCAAGTGGCGCTGATCCATGCGTATACGCATGGAGCGCTTCATGATTCCAAATCATTTGCGCTGAATTTTCCCTCTGGATCGACCATCACTCATCACTGAGACCACCATCGTTGAAATGGGTATAAAACATGTAGCACAGTTCTGATTTGGATAAATGGATGCACAGCGCGCAGCGTGTCACGCGTGACTTGAGCTCTTAGGAGGAGCACTTCGTTTCTATTATCTCAGCGTGTCTCACTCCTTTCTCTCTTACTGCCCCGAATTGCAGGTCGTTCTGCAGTTGGGATGGCTTTAAAAAAATGCACCTAGGTATCCGTTTCATACGGTGTCCACTTTTAGTAGCTGCTCGATGTGTACGTTCTCCAATGGTTTGGTTTCACTGAGGTAGCCAAGTAGGAGAGTGCGTGCATTGATGTACTGAGCCCTTGTGTGGCTTGAAGTGATCAGCATAAGTAGTGGAGCCAAGGCAGCGAGATCTAGTGCCGCTGCTGCCATGACGGAGCGCGTCAAGGTTTTCTGTCGAGTCCGGCCTCTGCTGCAGCGTGAGCGCGAGGGCTGGAGTTACAATGAGTTCTGCCAACAGTTTGGCGACGATGGCGACAACAACAATAACGACAGTCATCGCCAGAAGGACCAAGGCCCCGAGACAACGCTCGTTGATGAGGTGAACTCGTGCTTTGTGACGGAGAAAGGACCGCTCCACTATGCAGCGAGCTCCATGGGCTCGGTCGTCTCGCTCGGCAGCGACGGGAAAACGATCTTGTATAACCCTGCTAATGAGAACAAGGAGTTTGTCTTCGATGCGAGCCTCAACGAGAGCGCGGACCAAGAGCGCGTCTACCAGCAGGTCGGGCGTGAGATCGTTCACGACGTCCTCGATGGTTTCAACGGCACGATCTTTGCTTACGGACAGACGTCGACGGGGAAGACGCACACGATGGTAGGCCACGGCGACGGCGGCCAGCGCGGGGTCATTCCACGCGCACTACAAGATATTTTTGCCCGCGTCGAGGCAACACGATCTAGTGCAGAGACCCGTGTCGCGCTCAGCTACGTGCAGATCTACTGCGAGCGGATATTTGACTTACTGGACCCAGAGCGACCGCACTCGTCCATCGTAATTCGCGAAGACTCGGAGCGCGGCGTGTACCTCGATGGCGCATCGTGCATCAGTGTAACGAGCGTCGCCGAGTGTCTGAGTCACCTCGATCGCGGGAACGCGAACCGCGCTGTCGCGAGCACCGGCATGAACGCGCACTCGAGTCGAAGCCACGCGATTTTGATTCTGCGGATCGAGCGAAAAGAGTATGGCGCAACGAACACGCCCAACCGGCTGATCAAGCTTAGCAACTTGTACCTCGTAGATCTCGCAGGGTGAGTGAGACGTGTCCAAGGTTTCCACCATGTCATGTATGCTTTGATTGTAACGATTTTCTGTCACTTAGCTCTGAGCGCGTCAAGAAATCCAAGGTCATGGGGCGCCACGTGAACGAACTCAAGGCGATTAACCTCAGTCTCTCAGCGCTCGGGAATTGCATCGCAGCGTTAAGCAGCAAGCAGCCGAAGAAGCACGTGCCGTACCGCGACAGCAAGCTCACGCGGCTTCTCCAGTCGAGTCTTGGCGGCAATGCGAAGACGGCGCTCGTGATCACGATCTCGCCGTCGCCGACTGAAGCCCACGAGACGCTCTCGACGATGCTCTTTGGCCAGCGCGCCATGCAGGTCTCGGTAAACGCGCACTGCAACGTGCTCTCGGTGCTTGATTACAAGTCACTCTATGAAGAGCTACAGCAGCGTCTGGATAGCGCCGACGAGAATGCGAGGGATCTGGAGTCCAAGCTCGCAGACCAGCAGTTCACAGTCGCGAGTCTCGAAGAGCAGCTCCTCAAGGTACAACTGCGGATTCAGCACCTCGAATTCAAAAACCAGGCCGGCAAAGCAGCGCTCGAGGCACACGCACGTGCCACGCATCCGAGTGATGATAGCAACGATAGCAGCAATGCTGGCGGTGGCATCATGGATCCAGCGGTGCTCGCGCAGCAACTGGCGCTGCTGGTCACGAAACACGACGAGGATGTGGCCCATACCAAGCAAAAGTGCGACTTACAGATCGAGACGTACAAGCGACTCGCGGACCAGGCGTCGACAGAGTGGCATGAAGTCGAGGACGCGCTTGCGAGTGAGAAGCTGCAAGCACTGACGGCACTCCAGGAGCTCAAGGAGTTCAAACTGCGGTTCTTCGACATGGAGGAAGCCACGACGGACCGCATCGCCGAGCTGGTGCAGGAGGTGAAGGAGAAAGAACGAGAGCTGCGCGAGGCGCAGGACGCCTCCAAGACTCAAGTAGCGACCCAGAGTCGCGAGGTTGCGGCCTTGAAGACTCAGGTGAGGGCAATGCAATCGACTGAGTTCCCATTGCTCTAGTCTGATGATGTCTTGTCCTTTCATGATGTTATAGATGGCCGAGGTGGAGAAGCAGCGCCAGAGCTTGCAGGAGCAGATGGAAGCCGACTTTGTGCCCAGGGAGACAGTACGAGTGCTGCCATTCACCCATTGCTTGGCCTTGGAGCCTAATATATGTGCTCACAACATGCATCTACTAGATTGAGCAAATGGAGGCGCTGTACGAGCGCGCGATCGCAAAGCTGCAGGAGCGAGTCGGGTGCCTCGAGACCAAGTCCATGTCCGCAGGCCAACCACAATTCGACCGAAATCCGCAGCGGAAACCGGTGCCACCATCCACCTCCATCACCAGCAACAACAACAATCAGCTGCCGGAGCGCACCAACATCGGTGGTCCCCAGAAATCGGTGTCAAGAGCGATCCCCAAGATCGGTCGCCTCGTGCCCGGGTCAAAAGCTGGCTCCATGCCCAATGGGCTACGATAGGAAAACAGGAATTCCTAGGCAATAAAGGCTGTTTCTCCAAGCTGTTGTTCCTTGCGTTTCGATTGTCGTTTGTCTTACACTCGTTCGTTGTCTCTATCATCGTCGTCTCCCTGGTCATCGTCGTCGTCATCGTCGTCACCATCTTCTAACTCTGCGAGCTCATCGAAAAGCTACAGGAGCAGCAAGGTAAAGTCAAGTCAGAGCAAAGAAGCCATCATAAGCACCACATCAACGTACTTTGGCGTCTTCCCAGATGTCTTCAATGTACGATAGAAACACGACGAGCGCGTCGCTCGGCTCCTCGTCCTTCTCGGCGAGCTCGACCAGCGGGTGGAACGTCTACCAGCGAACAAGACACCACGTACGCACACGCATCAGTCTCTTCATGATCAAATTCCTAGCATGTAGACGTGGTGTTATGTGTACCTCGTTTGTGAACGTGACGCCACGACCTTGTCCCTTTTCCAGCAGCGCCGTGGCATTTTCGTACTCGCGCTGGTCGACAAATGACAGGAGCATCGGGAAATAGGAGCGCTCGGACGGCGCGATCTCGTTCTCGTCAGCGATCTCATGCAGGATCGCGACGGCTTCTTCCGTGCGGTTGGCGTCCACGAGCGCCTGCAAAAGCGCGTCGACCGCCGGCAGATCGAGGAACACGCCCTGGTTGAACGCTTCCTCGTACGTCTACGTCCACATGTCAATAATAGTGCTATAAGCCTCATGCGATTTGCGAAATACAAAGGCCACATGCGCAAACGCATCACGATATACCTCGACGGCTTGGTCGAGCATCCGGTGGCGCAGACATGCATCCACGACGTGGATCGACGCCAACTGCGTGTAATCGTCCGGCGCCAAGCCCGTCAGTCTACGTACCGTCCACATTATAGCAAGCCCTGCGTTCAGATCAAAAACCACAACAAGCCACACACAACTGCAAACAATACTGTGCTATGTATGCGCACCTGTACACGGATTGGAGGATCTCGTACGCGTGGACCGCATGGCTCCTTTGCTTCTGCTTTGCGAGGAGAATCGCAAGCTTCTGCATCACGAGCGTACTGGGCGGCGTATCCAGCGTCTTGAAATGCACAAGCGCCTTGTGCGCATCACGTTGCGCAATGCATGCCTCCAGTTGCGCGACGGTGGCGTCGGCATGCGGTGAAGGCTCGGTCGTACGGATGATGCGCTCGCTCGTGGCGGCGTTTGCGGTAGCCACGGCGGCCGGATGCCGCGCAGACGCTGTGCTGTGCAGCGCGCGTCTACTCAGCGGGCGCCACAGGGCCTGTCGGTGGTGCAGGCGGCGCTCGGGGGCCGTCACGACCGCGCGCACATGGCGTCCGAGTGCACGCCGCAGCGACTGCATTTTTATTACTGCCGTATGATCAGCAGCACCAGTCGTGATGCTGATGCTAAGTGCGCACTCACGCGAACGAGCCGAGCCGAGCCGAGCCTAAAAGCAGACCAAGTAGTCAACTTTATGAAAATACTGTCAAAGACGGGTAAAAGAGTATCTGAAGCCGGAAATCGGATTTGGGAGCTCTCTATATGTGTCATTTTTGGCATTTTATGTGTGTGTGTGTCGGCATGGCTTTCTTTGTGATGTAGGACTTGCTTCACTTGCCTACGTTGTGTGACTTTCGTGTCGCTGTGATGGAGCACGGAGAAGCCGCCCGCTGTGAACCTCACACCAACGCTTACCGGCTGAATTCGTCGTCGTCGTCGTGGTCAAAGTCCTGGTCATCGTCGTCATCGTCGCCTTCTTCGTACTCGATCGTGATATCATCGTCGTCAAAATCGGCCAGGAGCTACAGTAAAAAGGCACAAAGGTTACAAATTCAAACTTGTCATTGCATAGAACCAAGAACATGCTTCGCCACATACGCCGTCTTCTTCCAGGGCTTCGTTGACGTAGACCATAAACTTCTCGAGGCCATCGATGTGGTCCAGGTCATCTTGTTGTTGCTCGCCCAAGTCTACCAGCGGGTCGTAGGTCTGCTTTCAAAAGCCACATAAATCAGCAAGCATTGCCCATCAGCGTTTGGTCCACACATATAAAAGCCTTTCTCCGTAAATGGACGCACCTCCATCGTAAAGATAATGCCATGTTTTCGGCCATCATCAATGAGCCCAATGAGCTCGTCGTACTCGAATCGTTCCATGAGCGCCATCAAAAGTGGCGCGTACGTCTGCTGCGTAGGCGACACGTCGTTTTGCGCAACAAGTTCTTTCAAGATGGCGGCCGCATCGTCCACTTGGCCCGCTTCGACAAGCGCTTTTAACAGCGCATCATACGCAGGGAGATCCAAGACAACACCAACATTCAGAGCTTCTTCGTAAATCTGTCATCCAACCGTAAGTCGTGTGAGTGTTTCCACCATTGGCATGTTCCGCACGAACTCAGACAGTATTACCAAGTACCTCTACAGCTTCATCGATCATGTTGTGCCGTAAGCAAGCATCGACAACGTAGATGGAGGCCAGTTTCGTATAATCATCTGCCTGAAGCGCTGGTAACCTTGAATACGCGAGCTAATATGTCAGTCATACCAAACGCACATAAGCTCCGCTGAGAGCCGAGCAAACGAACCGAAATCAAACGCACATGTACACGCTCTTGAGCAGCTCCTGCGCGCGGGTGATCTGCGCCACGCTCTCTCCTTTCTTCGCGAGCAAGATCGCGAGTCGTTGCGCGACCACTTGGCTGGGTTTGGCCTTCTGCAGCTGGTCGAAATACGCGAGTGCTTGGATAGGGTCGCGCAGCGTGATGCTGTTTTCCAGCAGCGCGAGTGTGGTCGCTTCGCCATCTCCGTCAATCGCCTTCCGTTCCGCAGACGCCGCGCTCGAGAACACGCGATGTGCATCGCAATGACGCACAGAGAGTGCTCTGAGCGTAGACTCGAGAATGGCACTGCTGCCATTGCCCTGGACACTCCGTGAAGCTGCTCGCAGCGCCGCCGCCGTGCGCGCGACGGCGAAGCGGTGCCATAGCGCACTGCTGCAGTGCATCATCATGTCGCCGTTCTTCAGAGTGAGTGTTCGACGATTTGTGGGCTCCTGTCTGTCGACGGGCTCTGACCCACGGGTCAAAAACCATGACGTTGTCGACCCGACTCGACATGAAAGCCTGTTAAAGGCATCGATACTGACTAATGGGTCGAGTTTGAGCACATAATTGTGCTTGTTATCGGCCTGACCCGTTTCCATTTTGACCCGTTGCACTTGACGAATCTTGCATGATATCAACCCCGCATTTCGAAAATGGCGGCATTTATGTGGAAGACCATGGCGCTACTACTTAGAGAAGCTCCTGACACGTGTGCGATCTCCACACAACGCGAATGGTTCGAATTGCGGTACATAGTGATGCAGTCGCCAGGTCGTACGGAAGATGCGCTACGCAGTGCCAAAGAACCAGCATGTGTCCGCTTTCTTGGATGAGATCGTAAAAACGAGCCCTTCGCCGCGCTGCACAAGTTTCTGAGGAGGAGCAAAAGCGATGGTTCGGTCACCATCGAACAGCAGGATCCGGTCCGAGTCCAAGACCGCGTCCAGGCGATGTGTAATCGTCAACACCGTTGACGCCGCAAACGCTGTGCGGATCACGTGATGCAGTCGTTTGTCGGTTTCGTGGTCGACCGCTGCCGTGGCTTCGTCAAAGATCACGATGCGCGAATGGCGAAGCATCGCACGCATCATGCAGAGCATGTGGTGCTCACCACACACTGAAGTTCTCGCCGTCTTCGCTGATGGCGCACTCAAGTTTGTGCGGCTCCTCGCTGAGGCGATCGCTCGAGCCAACGCTTTGGATGGAATCCCGCAATGCATCGTCGCTGTACTCATTGAAAGGGTCCAGACAATCGCGCACAGTACCTCTGAACAGCACGGGATTCTGTGGAATGATCGGCAGCTTCTCACGCAGCGTCTTGAGTTCGATTTTGCCGACATCGACACCGTCGGTGATGATCGATCCTGAAATGTTGACAAAAAAGATCAAGTCTTTCAAGACAAGCAGATCGCTCGGCTTGCAGCGGAAACTCGCATGGTGGAATTGAAGGGATCCAGTAGACAGTCATTCTGGATATGACGGCGGATCTATCGTGGGAATTCTGGCTGGTGCTTTTCTTGGGGGACGTCAATATACTCTTGGGGCGTTCAGGGCTCACCATCTCCGTCAACTTTCGCCCACGACTGAATGATCAATTCCAGAGACTGGAAAATCTTGAGCATGTACTCGAACGCCAATTTAATGAGAGTTGCTTGTGCAGCAAAATGAGTAAGTAGGCGACAACAAACACCAGAAGACTGCCGATCAGCTCGATGCGCAGTGCAAACCATTGGGAAACAGCGAGTTTCACAAACCAAATCTTGTTGCGGGTATCCAACTTGTTGTCATTGATTGCATTAAAGCGACGGAGCTGGTCTGTACCAAAGGCACGAATCACGGATCCGCCTTCAATCATCGCGGAAAGGTGGCTGATAATCGGACTCCGGCGGTTTGGTAAAGTCGCTCGATTTCACGCGCTGGGTCGAGAGAGAAGGCACCAATGTACAGATACAACGCACACACTGGTAGTAGGAAGAGCCCCTTCCACTGAATAATCGCTGCGGCTGTCACGAGACTGCAGCCAACGGAGAAGAGATTTACGAAGAAGTTGCCAAATAGGATTGGGATACTGAAATTCACGCTGGTGATATCGCTGGTGTACTTCGTCAAGATTCTGTCGCTTGGGTTGGCATCGAAGAAGCTCGTTGGCGCATGAATCAACGAACTTGTCATGCGATTGAAGAGCGTCTTTGCAGCATTCAAGCCGGATCCACACCAAGCTAGCATGCGAGCAAGAGCCATGAACGCAGAGGATAGTCCAAGCAGCGCATACACCGACATTTGATACTGGATAGATGCCACGACTTCTTCATTCGACGGTATCGACAACGAACGTACCGCATGAGTTGGCTGGTATTATCGACTCAAATTGCGTCTGAAATGCCGTGCTGTCAGTCTTCACAAATGCGCACTTTTCAACGAAGATGTAATAAGCTCTGGGTTGTGTTACACCAAGATAATTGTCTTGCCGCGCAATAGCCCCAAGAAGCACTTCTGGAAGATCTACACCAACGCAGTCGCTCAACACCAGTAGCGAAAACGTCAAGGTCTCAACCCTTTACTTCCGTAGGGTCGGTTTTCAAGAATCAATTCCAACACTGCATGCCTCATGTTTATTTGTCAGACTCGACACGTACTGCCATCCGCCTACACCGCCCAACGATACTAGCTCAAGTACTGATTCCGCTATGTTGCGGAACAGCACAACCAGGTTGGTGTTGCTGTCACCAACTACTCATAATGGCTACATCCTGCCGTGTTCCCAACTGAAACTGCGGCAGGCAGCTCTGGTACTTGTGTAGTATAGAAATTCGCGATGTTGGAGACTTACTCTTCCCTAAAATGCGAACTCGTCGTCGCGCGTTCTTTCATCGGCATCACATGCATACAAATTGTATGTATGCTGACTATTGTATCATACAATAGTTAGTCGAAGCGTCGCAATGCCATTGTGTTGAAGACAAGACGATAAACTTACGACAAGTGCCTCATTGGTTGGTTACTATATTTCGTCACAGCCACTACTCTTTTCTGGGAGCAAAGAGATGGGTATCTGGAGATGCCTTCTTTGTACAGCTATAATGTCGAATTCGGCCAAGCTAAAAGGTCCCATTGCAGCCCATGAGATTGCACCCAGCTAACTTGTTGAGCGCAGCCATCCATGCGTTGTGATGTGTTCATAGTTACTGTAAAGTACGTTTAATCTCATATATACGCATGCTTATGGCAAATCAGTATTATCTGTTGAGTTTTTATATCCTTTTTACTTCTATCTCCGCACATTGTGCAGCTTTTGCGCTTCTAAGTGCGCACTCTAGACGTCTGCTCGCACTTTACGCAACAAATGCCATGAAACGATGTATGCAGTACGAGAGGTTCCGCTTCAATGCATTTCCGCAGGTTCGTACCCCAAAGGTTACACTTTTCCTATTATATGCTCAACCTGGTTTGATTGGCTGCGAGCGGCGCTGGTTCTAGAGCGTTGCCTTTTTTTCGGGGGTTTGCAGTATCGACAGCTCGTGCGTGGGGGTGGCTTGCTTCCGCGCGCATCTCATACACACGCCAAGCAACTTAGCCGCAACGATGGGAGTGAACGCGAACGACACGACGGCCGCGGCGCCGGCCGCCAAGAAGTACCACCTGGTGGAGGCTGAGGAGGTCGACCAGCCCAAGACGCAGCCGCGCAAGAACGGCGCCAACGCCACGGCCGCTGGCGCCAAGAAGAAGGGCAAGGTCAACTGGACGCAGTTCCCGCTCGGCAGCGAGGACGGCAGCAGCGGCTCCGCCACGGAGAACGACGACAGTAGCCAGCGCAATGGCTTCCGTGGCGAACGCGGCGGCCGATTCAACGGCGCTGGTGGCCGTGGCGGCCGCGGTCCACGCCGCAACTACGACAACAACGGCGCGTACTACAACGGCGTGTACGTGCCCAACACTGACCCAAAGATGACGGCGCAGTGGGCCAAGGAACAAATGTATGTTTGTTTTTTGTTGTTGTGTTGTTGGATTGCCGCATGAAGCTTGCTCTTGCTCTCTGTAGACTAATAGCACTGCATGGCATCATTTGTTTGTGTGTGCTATAGTGAATTCTACTTTTCGCCAGACAATTTGGTGCGGGACATTTTCCTGCGCCAGCACATGGATGTTGATGGCTACGTGCCGTTGGCGTTTGTCGGCAGCTTCCAGGCCGTGTACTCGGTGCACCAGGACTACGCGTCGCTTTTGGAGGCCGTCAAGTCGTCCGAGAGCGTGGAGCTGGATCTGGAAAACGAAAAGGTGCGATTGCGCGACGGCTGGCAGAAGTGGCTCTGGCCAAACGCTGACGGCGGCTACGGTGTCCCTCGCTACATCAAGACTGCGGACGAAGACGCGTCGGAGTCGGCCTAAGCTGGAGCGAATCGTGCCACGTCCCACTGGAGCACTTTGCAGAATGAGGAAACACACACACGGAAGCAGATGATGATCAAGAAGAGAGGCCCAGGAGCAGTGTGGAGAGAGAAGAGAGGCGCGGAGATGGGGTTTTCTCGAGTCTCCGCCTCGGGTTTGCATTTGGCTTTGCATATCATAAGTGAGTATTCATATGGGTTTTTTTATATATCAAGCGTGGCGTTTGTGTGTTTTGCTTTGTTGTTAAAGTGTGTGTGTGTAAAATTATCTTTTTTTTCTCTTAGGACAATGATGACTTTGGTCGAGACGCAAGAAGGGAACGCACGACGCGAGACGAGAACGAGTAGATTAGGATCAACACACAAACAACAATATGCACAACATATACATAGAGAAAGAGATTGCGACAGCACACAAAAACAACCACCAGAAAAACAAGGCAAATGAAAAAAACACTCAGAAAACAAAGCCTCACGTGTTCATTTTGTCACAAGGTTCTCGGCAGCTTGCCAGAGTTTGGTCATGCGGCAGCGTTGGTTGCACTTATTGCCGCAGCTTGTTGCTGGTGAAGTTGGAAATGCTCGAGAGGCAACACCGCGAGCCGCTGGCCGCGCTTCCGCTCTTTGTTGAGCGCCTGGCATCTCTCGCGAGCCTCCGTGTACGTGCACACGACACTGTCGCCCTACGATTTTAGGCATAATGCAAAGTTTAATGATAGTTAGAGATATGCCGACAAGTTTAGTCTCGCAACGTGAACACTGTTGGGTCTGTACCTGCTGCTGAAGCTGCTTTCGGTGGCGGAAATCCGTGTGCGTCGCGAAAAACACGTACTCGCGTCGTCGCGTCAGCCTGCCTTCATTGTTCGCATTGTTGCTTTCAGCCCCCATATTGGCAACTTTCTCATCCTGTTCATTCTGCTCCAGTTTCTGCGAATTCCGCAGGCGAATCGCGTCTTCTTTCGAGACGCCGTTGTACATCTGGAGCTTCTCGTGCTTGCCCTTTTGCCGAAACTGGTCTTGGATCTCCACCATCACTCGGAATGCGCTGACAAGCGCGTCATGGAGGCCGCGTGCACTATCAGCAGGCTCAAGCACTAGAAGCGCTGCGGCGACGGCTTCGAGCGTCGACAAGCAGCCTTCCATGGGTTCTCTACAGGGAGAACAAAAAATGAGATTATGGCAAGCGTCAGTTGGCCATGAGAGCGCTCGCAATGCTGTTTATCGCAAGTACAAACAAATACCGGCGTAGGTCTCCGTAGAGACTCTGCTTGGGCACATTGTCGGCGTCGAGACACACGAAATCAAAGTGGCGGCCTGCTTGGCGCCTCGATTGCGCCAATTTGTCCAGGTGCACGCGGTTGTGGAACACGATCTTCTTGGCTTCGGTCCACGTACCGTCGATCACGACGAGCAGGCACTTGTGGGGTTTCTTCGCTGACAATGAAGACGGCACTGATGCATGGTCATTAGTACTTAGTTCCAGAACTACTGGTGGTGATGCCTCCAGGCCAATGGACTCGACCAGCGCGTCGTTCAGCGTCTTGGCCGTCGCGTCTGGGAACAGCACCAGCACGCTCTCAAATGTCATTGCATCGTCGTCATCCGCATTGTACAGCAAGCGGTCGAGGTCTTCTTGTGTCCCTGGACCGAGTCCGCCGGCTGCAACGTCGTCGGAGACCGTCACGACGGTCACGTTCTCGACGACCTGCGTGAGCACGGGCACGGACGAGATCGCGGTGCGATGGTGTTTCTCGTGCTCGTGCTGCACGACCAGCACATGCGTGTGGACCGTGGGCAGCAGACGCAAGGGCAGTGCCGCGCAGTAGCAGACGCGCGGCGGTCGGCGACACCGCGCGCAGTTTTCTCGGCGCTTGGGTGGCAACGCCGTCGTAGCCATTCGATGACGCACGCACCAGTCAAATTGCCGAATGACTTTGCTCAACGAGAGGGACAAGGGATACAAAGAAGACGGCAGTGATACAAGGAAAGACGTGTGTGTGTGTGTAGTGCATTACAACCCCCACAGTGTGGCAAGGGAGTGCTTTATTGAGCGTGTTAGAACCCTACGAAGCGCATCCCCGCTTGCCCCATTTTGATCCAAGAAAGGTTACAATTTTGTTGTTGTTGGCTTCAACGCGCAGATTTAGCTTATGGTGATGCAGCAGCAAACCTAAATACCTGCTTAGAGGTCCGCTGGCGCAGCGACTGGCACGACGTTGACCGTTGGCTCGACGTATGGGCGGTACACTTCTTCCTTTGGCTCCAAGATGGTCACGACGTCGTCGAGGTTGCGCTTTGGTCCTTGCTTGCCAGTTGGGTCGTGTGGCAACATGATCGACACCTTGACACCGAGCACACCCTGGCGCATCAACACGTGGCGCACGGCCGTGTCGACGTACTCCTGGCCGGCGTTACCGGTCTTCACCATGTATCCTTCCTTGAACTTCATGGCCTTGGCACGCTGCGCACGCAACTTGCCCGACACAATCACTTCAACACCCTTGGCACCAGCCTCCATGACGAAGCGGATGACCGAGTAGCACGCACGACGCACAGCGAGGCCACCGAGGAGACGGTACTTGAGCGACTCGGCCTGCGCCTGCGAGCAAAGACCGCGGTTCGCGACGCGCTCGGCGTAGAGCTCGACGGCGCCATCTGGGAAGTTGAAACGCTTCTGCACGACCGACGTGAGCGCGCGGATGCGCTGGCCCTTCTCACCGAGCACTTCCTGGGTGCGGGTCGCGCGGATGATGATCTCCGTGCGCATTGGGGTCACGCGCACCTCGACACCGGCGTAGCCCTCGCCCGAGAGCTCACGCTGGAGCAGCTCGTTGAGCTCGGCGTAGAAGACACCATCGGCGACGAACTTGCGCTTCTTGGAAATGTTTTGGGCCATGGTTATTACACGTTGGTTAGTAAATCTGCACTACTCTGGGAGCGCGCCACAGGCAGCGACCGCCATTAGGAGCTCCCCACGTTGACAACCACTCGCCAGAGAGCTACCCACCACTCAAACGGAGGCTCCAACTCGAAAGTCTACATTTGCGAAAAAGGGAGACCAGGAAGCGTGCTGATTGGCTGATTTTCGACAACTGTGGTGTAAAACCTTTTGCAAGGTTTTTTACACAATGGGCGCGAGGGTTTTTTAAAAGCTGGAGGGTGTAAATAATGTGGACTACATAAAAGTAGGACACTTTTGCAGTGCAGCAAAATGAAAATGGAGCAAAAGACGTGAGGAAGCCATGTCGTTTTGTGCGCTTGGTGGCGCCTCTGATGCTGCAGATTGCGATATGAGTGCGGATGCAAACAGCAGAGTGCGCAATGTAGTTGATATGTGCGCGAGTGCGGAGCAGATGGCGTCCAAGAAGAAGCAGCGCATGGCGCAGTTGATCCAGAAATCCATGGGGTTCTTGGCGTGCGAGCCATCCATAGAGGGAATGCAGCAGACGCACTATGGCACTCTCAATAACAGCGCAACACGAGGAGATAGAGTGATAGATAGCGCTTCTACGCCGCTCCAAGAGCAGCGCAATGGAGACTCCGCTGCTGGCGACGAAGAACCTACTAGCACAGACAAGCGATCGGCGGTACGCAAACAGTACTGGACGGACGCCGAAGACGCTAAGCTTCGCGCGCTCGTGCAGCAGCATGGCCACTCGCAGTGGGCCGCGATCGCAGCGCATTTCCCGAATCGCGACCGCAAGCGATGCCGCGAGCGGTTCGTGAACCACGTGGACCCGCGGCTCCAGCGCAACGAGTGGAAACGCCATGAGGACGAGCAGCTGATCGAGTTGCACCAGCAACTCGGGAACCACTGGACGAGCATCGCGCAGAATCTGCCTGGACGAAGCCCCGAAGATGTGAAAAACCGATTCCTCACGCTCGCCGCACGACAAATGGCAAAAACGAGCACATCAGGGACTACAGAAAGCACCAGCAGCACTTCCAAGTCAGCACGGGCGGCGCCAAATAGGTGGATCAAGGCAGATTCGGACACGTTGCGCGCGCTCGTTCAAGCCCATGGCGCGAGCAATTGGTTGTTCATTGCGTCGCAACTGCCTGGACGCACGGATCTGCAGTGCATGCAGCACTGGTATCAAGTGCTCGACCCGTCGATCGTCAAGGGCAAAGGCACGTGGACGTCTCAAGAAGACACGATACTACAGACCAAAGTCTCGGAACTTGGACCAAGATGGACCGAGGTACGAATGCAATGTGTTGTCGTCTTGCTTGCACCACTGCTGACTTACTGCAAATTGTTGGTACGCAGATTGCTCAATTTCTCCCTGGACGCGTTGGCAAGCAATGCCGCGAACGATACTTGAACCACCTCGATCCTGCACTCGGCAAGGTACGCGCCATTGGTAGTATTCATCTGCCTCTCATGGCATATTTCGACTCTAAATGCTCCCGTGCTTGCAGGATCCCTGGACGCCAGAAGAAGAGGAGAAGTTGGCGCAAGCGTGTGCAAAGTATGCAACGCAGTGGTCTCAAATCGCAAATGAGCTGCCTGGTCGTAGCGAGAACGCCATCAAGAACCATTGGTACACGACCATCCGACGAAAACTTCTCCACCTTGCACCGAGAAAAGCAGACCCAGAATCCACTCATAGCGGAGTTATGGACTTTGCCGATAGCACGCCTCGAAAGTGATGACGAAGATCCTGGTTGATTTGACTCAGCACCCGGTTGAAGCCGTTGCGCAAAATCATCCCGTTCATGGTGCTTGTCTTCGTTTCGTTGCACTTGCGTCGGACGTACCGAAGCATTTTCACGGCACGATCGAGCGTATGGTGTTCGACTTCCACGAGGATCCGAGTGTAGATCGCATCAAAGGCTTCAGTCTGCGACGTGAGGTTCTCCTCGTCTTCTACTGCTACGTTCACAGTCTCTAAGAGATTGTGGAAAAGCTCTTCAATTAGTGGTAGCTCCTTGGACGCATGCATCGTCGTCTGGTTCCTTTCGAGAGCAACTGGAGGAGCTGCTGGCACTTTTGCAGCTTTTACGGAGCGCAATGTCGCCGATTTCTTGGCATGCCGATCGATTTCCTTGCGGAGTGTGAATGGGAGCGCGTAATACACGTCGGAATCGATCTGCGACATTCGGATATCGTTCAGTGCATTGGCATTCCCCGCTGGCGAGTGTGTTCTTTGTGGAACAGTGTTGGTGGTTTTTCTGGAAGAGTCGAACAGGTTTCGACTGTGCGGAGGCTTCTGCAATGGCTTCTTCCCTTTTGATCCTGCTGTTGGAGCCTGCCTAAGTGAAAATTCAGGCGGATACAAACGTGTCGTCGCTCTGTCTTGAGCTCTTCCTGCATGAGAAGAGTGTGAACTTTGATCATATGTTGCGAGGAC
This sequence comes from Globisporangium ultimum DAOM BR144, assembly GCA_000143045.1. Classification (NCBI taxonomy): domain Eukaryota; phylum Oomycota; class Peronosporomycetes; order Pythiales; family Pythiaceae; genus Globisporangium; species Globisporangium ultimum. The sequence continues at coordinate 1,379,107 of GL376636.1, read as the reverse complement.
TTCGTTCTGGAGCCATAGAGGAAGCTCTTCGAGAACTTGCATGTTGACTTGAGATAATCCAATCCTTGCTCCGCTTGATCGTGCTGCGTTTCGCTCGTTGGTCGCTTTGTCATCCTTGCATTCATCGCTCGTCTGTTTCTGCTCCACATCTTGCTCCTTCAACTCGTCGTCCTGTTGACGCGATTGCGGCTCACTCAGCCACGCTTTGAAGAGCTGTCTCGTATTCTTGGTACTGCTGGTTGTTGAGGCGCGTACGAGCTTGGTCGCTTGCATACCGACGCCCCTCAAGTCTGTCGTTGGCAAGTGAAGCTGCCGAAGCAGCTCGATGCACGCGTTCCCAATCACATGCTCATCATCTGTAGGTTCGGCAAACGCTTGACTCTTGGAAAAGTTATCGCAGACACCATGACCCATGTACTTGGATGGTTCTAGCGGCTCACCCTCTCGTCTCTTCTTGATCAGCAGCGTCACGCACTGGGTCTGGACTTTCAAACTGCGTAGCCGCGTTTGCAATTCCTCGGCGAGCGCCAGGAGGAATGCGGTCGCATCTTCCCATTTATCGAATCGAATGCCAAAGTTCACCACTGCAGACACGCTTTTCCTCATCATGTTGGACTCGGTCGACAGCGGCCGTGTATCCACGCCGCGTGCAAAGTTGACCAGCATATCGCTCGTGTTCTTACCGAAGTAGCGCGCTAATTCACTCTTGGAAAAGGACCACAGTTGCGGGATGCTTTCCAAACCAAGTTCACCGAGTTTGGCGCTCATTTGACGCCCCACAGCTGGCAAGTCACCGATCTGAAGCGACAAGAGAAATGGCTCGGCTTGCTCTGGACTGGCAATCTGGTAGATACCGTCGGGTTTCGCCTCTTTGGAGGCCATTTTCGCAAGTAGGATATTGTACGAGACACCAACGCTTGCTGGACAACGTGTTTGCGCGAGAATCTCGCTGCGGATGCGTGCTGCTTCCTCCATCCCATCGGTGTCTGCTCCAAACTCGAGCAATGCTTCATCGCAACTCATGGCTTGAACATGTGGGGTATGCGAGAAAAAAATGTGGTAGATCTGGAACGAGACCTGCTCGATTTCTTCAAACTTGTACTGTAGCACGACCAGCTCGGGGCACAATTCTTTCGCTATCTGCATGTACATTCCCGCTCGGACTCCCTTTGCACGCGCTAAATAGTTGCACGATGAGACTTCGGATGTCCCCGAGTTGCCCGAGTGCGCGACGGCGACTGGTACATTTTGGAGCTCTGGACGCTCACGCACTGCGACAGCCACGAAAAAGCAATCCATGTCCACGTGTAGAATCACGCGTCGATTCGACGTCGGTGGCTCCCTATCGACTGGGTGTCCTTTGTAGATGGACAGAAACTCAGCTGACTTCTGCTGGAACGTGCTTCGCCAGTTGCCAATGTGATGGAGCCGAGACTTTGCAAAGAAGTGCCGAGCAAACTGTTCAGGTCCGTCGCGCGTCGAGTTACATCGTGTGTTAGAATCTGGCGGACGCGCACCGGCAACGGGGTGCTGTAGTTCACGCGATACCGAGGTTTCATGACTGGCGTTATCATTCCCTGGAACGTATGCGAATTGACGCGAGAGGTCGGCGTCGGAACCATCGCCAGATGACAGTCTCTCGTACTCGTCGTTGTCAAGATTCTTTGGCGCACCGAGCTGGTCCATCGGTGGATGGTCGTCGCCGGAGTTTACCAACGCCGAGGCAGTTTTGCTTTGGTTTTCAGCTGAGTGCTCTTGCTTGGACGCTCCCGTTGGAGACGCCAATGAGGACGGCGAAAAAGCAACGCTGGACGTCGATAGACCGAACAGACTGCTCTGCGTTGGATCTGCAAAGCCCTGGTACAAGAACGGCTTTACGGACAGCAGCTTCCCTTGCTCGATGCTCTGCACGATCCAGTCCGGATGAAGCACAGGCGGTGGTTTCCTCATCTTCCTGTCACAGACAAATACAGAAGTCGTAGGACATTTTTAAACCCAAGCTGCATGAGTCTAATCAATGACTACGATCTTACGAATACAAATGGTACGTACTTGTACTGCAGCAACTTGGATGCCGGCAAATGCGTCGCGATGATGTGCGTCACCCTGGACGTCTCATAGTGTTCAAACCCGCCACCGTGCATGAGCATGAGCCTTCGGATCTCGTCTTTGCTCGGCACCGTGTACCCATCCACAAACACATGCACGTCGCCAAACAGCGCATTGGATGCACCGGCAGTGCTGCTGCTGGTGACATTGTCTCGTGGTGGTGGTGTCGCTGCTTTTTCTGCGGCGGCGCTCGTGAGCGCGTCGTTTTGGTTGCGCAGCTTCTGGATCTTGTGCGCCATGTACACGCCGAAGCTTCCGCCGTGGTGCTCGCCCAGCTGCGTCTGCGGCTTGCGCTTCTTGGCGTCGCGCGGCGCGCTCGCGCCCATCCACATGCTGCTGTTGCTGCGCCAATATTCGTTTGTGCGTTGCTTCAATTGGAGTGGCAGTATTGGTGTACCGTAAAATGCTGTTAAAGTATGCTTGAATGTAATGTACCGTATATTGTATATTAGGTACGAAGCTACCCATGTTGAAGTACTGTAATGCCTACTCGTGTGCGATCAACTCCGATTTGAATTTTTGTTTGTTGGCCTTTGTTGATGATGTCAGCGTGCCTGTTTCCGTTTGAGTGTTAACCCCACGGGCGTTAGCAATGCACGATCGCACGGCTACCCAATAGAAAGAGAAAGCGAAGCAGTCTTTCAGAGAGACCCAGGGTCGTTTGCTGTGCTCGAACGAACGGTCGGACAGGTCGGATCAAAGCATTTTTCAGGGAGCTTGCCAGATCCACTCCTTTGTTTCATAGATAAACTAGATAACTGCGTAGCACGCCGCGCATGCACCTGCTTCCGACCCTAATTATTCCATTTAGAGCGCTAGGCTCTATCGACGGAAAATAAACCCAGTATGCTGGCATATTGGGGAGTTTTGAGCTACAGTTGGCACACTACCATGCGCGCCGATACCGAGTGGATAACAGGTTGGAGTATGCGTAGCACCAAGAACAGTGAGTTTGTGATGTTGATCTGAGTTCAGGGACTCTCTGTACGAATGAAAATGGGTACACTCCTTTTCTACCAACATTACCTCAGGTGACTCACCTGGAATGCATCACAATTCATTTCTGAATCGTACCATTTCACTCGCACACTGGAACGGAGGGTTACCTTTTGTGTGGTTACTGCACGTTCCTCGTAACCTCCAAAGTGGTTTTCGCAACCATCCTCTCCCACTCTCCCAACAGCTTTCTATTTCATCCAATCACTTGCCAAAATTACACAATTTCTACCAATCCAAAATCGTATGGGAATGTGGCCAGAAATACCAAAGGGTAGGTTTCCAGTTTAGCAACCCGGAATGATGGTCTGTCCGATCATCACGATACTTACGCGGGAGACGCTGCGCTCCTCCCAGTAAAGTTACCGTTTGGTCTTCATGCTCCCGTGGTCATCCAGCGCTCGCTCACTTCCATTCGTGCATCGCGCCTACTGGCTTCGTTGCGGCGTGCTCTCTCTTTCTCTCTTTGCTTCTCTATTGAACCGCTCGTGATGGCCCCGATCGCCCCCGCCGCCTCCACCACTGAGCTCGCGCCGACCATGTGCGTCAACACGCACGCGTGCTGCGACACACACAAGAGCTCGGTGCTGTCCGCGTCGCCGCTCACTGGTTCTGCTTCTTCTGCCGGCAAGGACGACAAGACCGCACTGCTTGACTCGCTGTCCATGACGCTGCCCACGCGCTCGCCCGACGACTACGTGGAGGACAAGGCCAAGCTCGAGAAGATGGCCGCCGCTGTCAAAGTGCTGCTCGAGGTATGTGTATGAATACCTGCTGGCTGCTTTTGTCAAACGAGGGCATTGACAGAATGGTGTGTGTTGGGATGTCTTAGTGCATTGGCGAAGACACGGAGCGCGAAGGACTCGTGAAGACGCCGATGCGCATGGCGAAGGCGATGCTGTACAACACGAAGGGGTACGGCCAGAGCCTCTCCGACGTGCTGAACGACGCCGTGTTCGAGGAAGACCACGACGAGATGGTGATCGTGCGCGACATTGACCTGTACTCGATGTGCGAGCACCACATGGTGCCATTCATGGGCAAGGTGCACATCGGGTACATCCCGAATGGCAAGGTGCTCGGTCTGAGCAAGCTCGCGCGCGTCTCAGAGGTGTTTTCGCGCCGGCTGCAGGTGCAGGAGCGACTGACGAAGCAGATCGCGAACGCGATCATGGGCGTGATCGAGCCAAAGGGCGTGGCTGTCGTCATTGAAGCGCAGCACATGTGCATGGTGATGCGTGGCGTCGAGAAGAGCGGCACGAGCACGGTCACGAGCTCCGTGCTCGGCTGCTTCAAGTCCGATCCGCGCACGCGCAGCGAGTTCATGTCGCACATCAACCGCCGCTAGCCAGGTCAAGTGGAACAACGGCATTTAGAAGCAATGGCCCGATTTTCACCATCATCACATGACGTACCGGCGTACCTTATGGAAGTTCTACTACATATATCCCATGCATGTCAACGAGCGAACGGTGTAGTCTGCGCGCACTATCAACCAGAAGAAAGACCTCTCTCTCTTTTGCTTTTTAATGCCGAACGAATATATACGCCCTTCCTACCCGATCAATTCATATATATTAAAAAAAACTGTACACAATTTTGTTCAAGATAACATTGTTAGAACCAAATTCACGAAATATGAAAATGTGTGATCAATGATTAAATACAATGCATTCGTTAGTAATAGAGAAAACATGGGAAGCTAGCTTCGCTGATTAGGAATAGTCCGAGTCGACAGCGTGGATGAACGCCAGGTAGTTGAGGTCGTTGGTGACTTTGCGGCCGTCGCGCACCGTGAATCTGTCGCAGAGCGCCTGGACCTCGTGCGGCGCCAACTTGAGCTTCATCATGTCGAGCACGGCCGCATACTGGAACTTGGTCACGCGGCTGATCTTGTTGTGGTCGTAGTCCTGGAAGTAGGGCTTCATGTGCAGCCGTCGGTGGTTCACTTCGAGGCGCAATCGCGCCAGGATGCGCCGCATCGAGTCATCCATATCACTATCAGTCGATGACGTGATTCCTTTCGGCTCGCCATTCACGACTGAAGACTGACCGACCTGCTCGATGGCATCGAGGAACGCGCGCCAGTCGATCTTGTCCGAGTTCTTGTTCGAGAGGAAGTGCGTGCTCAGCGTGTTGACGTCGGCCGCGTCCAGCACGCAGCCGCTCCGGTTCAGCGCCGTGTGGAACTTGGCGACCGTGATCTCGCCCGACCGGAGCTTGTCGCCCTCGGTCACAAACTCCTTGATGCGGACGCGTCGAGCATTCAGTTGGCGGCGGATCTCTGCGATCAGCGGACTCACATCGATCATCAACGACGTGTGTAAATCGCGCATTTGTCGAATGCCAGCCGCATTCTCGGTTTTTATGGCGCCGGCATTGAACAATTCCTGTCGATATGCAACACTACCCGGCAGCAACAGCGTTGATCTTTCAGCCTCAGGCGTGGCCCCAATGATATCGAGCGCCTGCAGGAACGCGCGATAATTCACGTCGCAAATCGAGCTCAGCGTGACGTTTGTTGTGCCATTTGCGATCAGTTCGCGGAATTTCAGGACCAGCAACCGCGTCTGTGCGCCATCGGCTGGCAGCAAACTGAACATCGAGAGCACCCGCTCAAACTTGGTCGCCGAGATGAACCCCTGCTTGGCGCGATCAAAGTCTTCAAACGCGGGCTTGATACTCAACCGCTGGCGGTCGATCGCGCGCTTCATCGTGATAACAACCTGCGTCACGCGTCGCTCTTCGTCGCTAGTGACCTCCTTCTCTTCCTTGACGCCGCCGAATTGGTCGCCCCGCGTCACGAGCACGCTCAAGTCGTGGTTGGGTACGCGCTCGAGCCCTTTCACCGTGAACACGCCCTCGACATCGTCGACAAAGCGCTTCCATGCAATGAAGTGCTGCCCGGCACTGTCGACCAACTCACGACATGCGTACTCATCGCCCAGGAGTTTCATCTCGTCCTTGGACAGGATCAACCCCGCCGTCCTAAGCCCCGCGCAGAATTGCGTGGCCGTGACGTTACCGTGGCGAAGTTTGTCGAAATCGCGATAGTACTCCTCCAAGCGAATGCGATCGCGCTTGACAATCTGCTTAATGTATCGAAGTAGCATGGGCACGGAACGCGTGTGCATCTCGGATTCGACTTCTTCAAACGTGCAGGGCTTGATTTTCGTGGGTGAGATGATCTCAGAGACGACGTTGCCGCGAGACGAAGGGCGACTCTGGTTTGTGCTCTCAGCTTTCCAGTGCTCCAAGTCGTAGCAGAATGTGACATAATTCACAAAGCGATCACCGTGGGCGCTGGCATAGCGCTTCAGCAGCACGCGTTTCTCGGTATCGTTTGTGAGCGTTAGCTTAAAGATCGTCATCACGCGAAAGAATTGCTCGATCGTGATGTGCTCGCGACGTCCTTTGTCGAAATCCTGGAATGATGGCTTGAGTAGAACGCGTCGAGTGGCACAGAAGGATCCAATTCGCTGGATCATTATCTGGTGGATCTCTGCTTCCGCATCGCTCAAAGAACCACGCGCCTCACGTGAGCACTTTACAGTTGACGTGGTCATCGTTGAGGCTACAATCGAGGACAAAATGTCGTCGTAATTGTTGCTGTCGTTGTTCGACTCGCGGTTGCTTTTGCCCTCGACGTAGTTGCAAAAGCGAATGTAATCCACTTTGTTGCAATCGAGTCCCTTGATCACGTACTTTTTCACCAAGAGATCCAAATTGTTTTCCGTGAGAGATCCAAAGCAAAGCTTCACGCAGCGTTTGAACTGCGCTTCGCTGCATTTTCCCGTGCGCAATGAATCGAAATCGGTAAAGAAGTTCTTGGTGCGAATTCTGTCACGGAACGCGAGTTCCGAGAGCTCAGCTTCCAGCTCTTGCACAGCATCGGCATCAGTGCTTCCAGGCTCAAACGCAGCAGGCGCTGTGTAGCGTTGACGGTCCGGCGACCGTGGTGCTGCCACCGTTGTTCCAGCGCCGGCCGCGCCAGGACAAATATCAAAGTGCAGGGCGCGGTAATGCACGTCCAGCTCGTCGCCATACGCCTTAAGCAAAACATCCATTTCTTCTTTCGTCAAGTACACGATGTCGAGCAGATCACGCACAAATTGCGGTTTGGTGACTTTGCCGGCGTTGCTTCGATCAAAGTCGTGAAACACATCTTTCAGCACGATCCCTTTGTTCGTCACCGCCGCGAACAACTTGGCTTTCACCAACTTGAGCAGCTCCAGTTCGTTCTCCGAGAGCGACACGGCGCCGAATTTCTTGAGCGACGGCATCTCGTTCTGAATCCTCGTCTTCAACTCCGGGTTCCCTTCCAAGCCCTTTACAGTGAACACTTTGTCGATCAGATCGCAAAAGCGGCGATAATCGACAAACAATGGCTCATCGGGGAACCGATACTTGGCGAGCAGCAAATTCACTTCGGTCGGCGAAAGATGAAGTCCACTGACGTCTAATGCGCGCTTAAACTGCTCTGCTTTGATCTTCTTGACGTGGTGGACATCAAACGTTTTCATAAACTCTTCAAGGCGAATCCGCCGCTGCTTGCATAGCACGCGGATCTTGGCTTTCAGCGAACGGAATTCATGAGAGCTGTGCATTTTTACAACCTCTCCGGCGCATACAACTGGCTGACTTGCGCACAATGTTTGATGCTCAATTCCGCCAAGAAGTGCACTGGAAAATCTGCATCGAACCGATGTCTACGCGCCTCCAAAACCAGACAAAATTGTACAAATAGCCACGCCAATCCCTAAATAAACCTGCAACATGACCTCAAATAGAATCTGCCTCGAGCTACATTACAGGTAAGAAACACTTCCAAGTTCTTCCGCGTGAGGTCACATCAACTTTTTAAAAATATAAAGGGAAAAACAAACAAAAATCCTTGGATGCTACTCCAGTACCGGCAGACCCTCACCACATTACTCGAAATCGCCGTCTACTGCTGGAATTGTCTCGGAGAAGCGAGTGGCTTTCGTGATCTTGATATCTCCGTAAGGTCGTGATTGGTCCACATCCACATAATTTAGCGTCTTCAGTTGCAGGAGCTCAAAGAAGAGCGCAGCAGCCGTACGGCGGTTTTGCGTGTTCTTCGTCAGCTGCTTGTACGTGACTTCGCTCTGTAGTAGCAACGGAAGTGTATATGTTAACGCTCAGTATGATTCCAAATCACAACATCCTTGCAGCAAAGACTCGTTTCTTACCTTGTCGTGAAGAGATTGCCGCAGCACTTTCATCACCTTCACTGTGTGCGGATGCCACTTGTGCTGAGCAGTGGAGATGCCAACGTGCTGGTCGTTCATGGAGTCGTCCATGTTCCCTTGCAAATCGTTTACGGCTGCGAGTTCAATGTCCACGTTCAAATCTTCCAGCTCTTCCTCCGGGTACTCGGGCTCCATCGGCGCACCCAAGTCATAATCTGGGAATTCCGTTTCTTCAATGTCAAGACCACGGTGGCTTTCGCCCAGATCAAACGACTTGTCGTTGTGGTGGTCGGCATCATCCAAGATCGAGTCATAGCCGGAAATCGAGCTGCCTCTGCCACCGTCTTGCATCTATCAAACCAAAACATATAAATCAAGTGTGCAACTTTCTGAGCCTGTAAATAGCAACCGGGCGTCGTACCGAGAGCGCACTGAGTCGACGAGTTTGTTCCACTTCCTCGTCCGCTTTGTCGGCCTCGTCATTCTCCTCAGACACGAATGGGAACTTGCGCTTCTTCTTCATCGTGTACGTAAACATACCGAGCAATTCGTCCGACATGTTCAGCATACACGGCTTCGCAAACAATTCGGGACCCACCGAAACACTCAAGCTACTTGGCTTTCGGTACGCCACGTCTCGGGTCCGAGTGATATCCGAAGTATCCGTCATGCCCTAGCATCATGCAAATGAAAGAAGAAAAGTCAGTCATCGCAATCAAGAGCAAGGCAACGAACTATTCCATATGTCCTCACCTTCTTCAAGAATGCTGAACTCAACTCGGTTACACTATCGCGACCAATTTTTCGCTTCTTCTTCGGACGGACAGTCTGCGCTTGTTCTTCATCCGCAAGCGCAAAGTCAAGAGACGCACGCGACGTACTGTTGATGCTGGCATTGAGGTCCGTGCTGATATCTAGCGAGTTGCTCGCTGGGCTGGGAGGAACATCGAACCCATTGTCGATCTCCAACGCATCTGGCGCCATGTCGCCATACTCATCATTGAACGCCAGATCGGGTTGGAACGCATCACCAAATCCAGACTCTTCCGCATTGGACTTGTCCATCGCATTCATCAGTCCAGACTCATCCAGCTGCGGGAGAACTGCGGACGCATCACGGGCCACTTCCACGTCGCTGACATTACTGGCGTTCAGCACACCCTATGGAATCAGCACATGAATGGATTTAGTCACATGCTATTCATGCGGCAGAATAACAAACATGAACTTCAAACCTCTTTGTCTGCCATGTCGTCCAAGTCAAACGCTTGCCAGTCGCCTCCTCCAAATGAATCCTCGACACCAAAGCCATCTACGCAATAGAAATCGAAAAAGTAGAGCAGCAAGGAGTTGTCAGTAAAAGCTATCGGCATGCTCCAAACGCTGCTAACGAAATGCAGTACCTCGTTCCACTAATTCATCTTCTTGCACCCGTTGCAGCGGATCGGCAAGTGTGATATCTTGACGACGCGCAGTCGTCTGGCTAGACGCATTGATCCACTCATCCAGCGACGGCGCAGAAATCGCGCTGAAATTTCACATTAAACACACAAAATAGCACGATAACAACAGGGAATACAACCCACGAGCCAAACACTCGAATACAATAGAATAAAAACACCCCAATGCGCGCACACACACATACACACACTTACTCGATCGAATACGTCAGCTCGACGTCGAATTCACCAAAGTTGCTGACGTTGATCGCATGCGCACTCGCTTGCTGGTTGTTCGCTGGTAGGTCGACGACACCAGGGCGGAACGCCAGTTTGATCTTCACGAGCGCTTCGCTGCAGTCCGAGAAGAGGTACTTGACCTTGCGTGAGTAGATGCGCACGACGCCGAGCAGCAGGTGGCCCGACACGCGCAGCGCGAGCGGCACCTGCGGGTTCACGATCGAGTCGACCGAGCTCTGGATGTCGGCCGTGAAGATCTGTTGCTTGTTGAGCTTCTTGTCCCAATGCGCCGCGAGCCAGATCTTGCCCAGCGGGCCCTTCTTCGCGAGGATGATCTGCGAGTAGAACATCGTCGCGCGTGCGCAGCAGAGAGTACGGGGAAATGCAACTTAGGAATATGGCGTTTGTTTCCGTTGGCTTTCCCTTTGCGAATGCATGTCTAAGCGTATAAAACGGTGGTGGGCGGTGCGGAAACGGGGACCACGAACGTATAGATCTTCTATAAGGGTAGTGCATTGTACATGCGCAACAGGACACCTGTGCAAATGCATATTTGAGGATGGGTGGGTATGCAATACAGCAGGGAATTGGCATCTTTGCATTCGATGGCAGAGGTTTGCAGGGTCTTGAAGGTGAGATGCTAAATAGTAAGATTTAGCTTTATTTTAGGAACTTGGATTCAACTGTTGTGCTTAGGAAGAAGGGAACGTGGCCGCGAGCAGCTCGTACGCGAGCACGATCTCCTTGAACGTGGCCTCCGCGTTCTCGTGCGCGCTGCAGTCGGGGTGCCACTCAAGAGCTTTCTTGCGGAACGCAGCTTTGATCTCCTGTGGTGTGAGCGACTTCGCATTTGCACCATCGAGGCCGAGCGTCGCGCACGCCTCCTGCAGCTCCGTGGTGCTCGAGCGATGCCGCGCGTGCGCATGCGTCCGCCGTCGGTGCTTGCGCGGATCAAAGCCGTACCAATCGAAGGGACACGACGTGCACGGCGTCTCCCACCCGCACACGAGGCAGCAGAAGCTCAGCTGCTGGTAGATCTCGGACCCTGACGACGGAGGCGATGAGGAGGAGGACGAGGAGGGCGCTGGCGGTGCTTGCGACGCGGATGCTGCGCTGCTAAAGCATTTTCCTGGATAGAGATGACGGTTGCAGTGGTAGCGCGTGATGAGGGCACTGACGGCACCTTTCCGCTTGCTGCGCTGGTGCTGGAGGACACGCAGACGCCGCTGCGCACCGTTCACGGCGCCGCGATGCATGTGCTTCTGTCAAGTCTAATTGCTTATTGCGTGACAGGTGACGTCGCATGTCAACAACAGAGCTCTCGCTTCTGATAGGATGGCTCTGAAGCGTTCTGCACTTTTGATTGGTCGAATTCGTGTGGAGTCGATCAGGGCACCAGAACGGCCACAAGAAACATTCTCTAAAGCCATGAAGACAGACAGAGGGGAAATCTCAACACGATCCGATAATGCCGCCAATGCGAAGCGGAGATACTCGCTGCCTCCCAACGCACGATGCATCGTATTGCTTCTTCGATGGATATGAAGCCCACAAACGTACCAGCAAGCTGATACCTGAACCTAAATCGGTACGTATGACAAAAGTACCCTGCACTCGACGGGTACTTGGACGGTTCAAGCACACATCAAGGAGGCGGGACGAAAGTTCGCATGTCACTGTGAAAGCAAATTCGAGTTCGTCGGTGAAATCTCATTGCTGTTGTATTCCTGTATTCTCGTTAGTTCGTGCGGGCAGACGAAAAACAGCGTGTTGGCAGGGTCGCGTCATTGCACATCTGGACTGCACCTGCTCCATATGTTAACGTAACGTTAACAAAACACCAACTGCTCACGTACAACGAGCCATATTCATCACGATAAGTGCAGCAAAATCTTGGCATCAATAACGTCCTGAACTCTCATCTCGAACCTTGCGTTTGTCACGTCGGTGTCGGGTTTCGCTTCGTGATTTTGATCGAGTTCGCTTTCTTCGATCTGTACTACGGCTACGACTTCGATGGTGGCAACCACGACGCCTTCGATCTCGATGTTCGTGGCTCTTAGATGGACTTGCACTTCGACTGCGCGTTCGTGTCAGACTTCTCTCCTTGGATCGATTCTGGGGTCGTTCGAAAGATGTGGTAACACTGCTAGCAATCTGCTTTAGATCCGACGTCGCTGCGGATGAGCGTGCAATCTTCGATTTTTCGAAATATTGAATGATATCTTCGTGTTTTTGTTCGGAAGTTTGTGCTTGCGGAGCGGCGAGTTCTATCGATTGCTGTTGAGCCGTGAACTTTGTCGGTACAGGATACACATGGAGATAATTGCATGCTTTATTCCCTCGCGCACATCGCGACTGCAAGAACGCACCACACAGTGCAGCTTCCCAGCCTGTAAATGCGGTCAGTTCGACTTGAATTCGACGCCCGCCATACCATCGCAAGCGCAAAGCTTGCCATGCTTTCCATGCTTCGTTCGGAGACTTGTATTCAACATATACATGTCCTTGAAGGTGAGGAGTCTGGTTTTGAACGACCTGTTTAGCAACACATATGCATCAGCCTGATCTCAAGCACTGCAACAGTAGCCAAACTCGAACGCCTAGACAATATGCTCATACCTCCATGCGTACCACCGTCCCAAACTCTCGTATTTCTTCAAGCACATCACGGGAGAAGTCGATGAGTGACTCTGATGCAGCAACGCTTCCATCATCTTGTTGGTTTTCGGATGGAGAAGAAGCCACATACATGTGCTGCCGTAGTATTGATAGATAGTCAAAAGTGTTAGCTCATGGACGTGAAGAGTGACAGATATGCACAGCACATGTCGGAGCTTGCGTTTCAATACCTTTAACAGCAAAAATCGACTTTTCTGAACCGGAGGGTGCGAGCGACTGCACTGGGTCTCACCAAATGGACAACACCCTGTTCGCGTAAAAAATGCGCACGGAAGATGTGGTAGCCCTTGTTGCTTCCTGCTCGAAGTGCTTCCTCCACTCTGCATAGCCAACCAATTAATCCACACCGTAAGTTTTCCGTCATAGCTTGAGTGCGTACGAGCACATTTTGCAACTCCATGCTAGGATGATAAGTATAGCCGTTAAGGAAGTTCAATCAGCCAATGCACAAATGCAAACATGCAAAAGAGACGAGAGAAAAGATGTCGAACCACACTCGAATCCGTGTCATCTTCTGAAACACGCAGGGTACCAATGGATGAATATCCACCTGTGCATTTCTCATGGCTTCGTATGCCTTGACTTGCGCTTCTCGGGCCTACGCATAACGCATAGCATGGGTGGATCATTGGTGGAACTCATTGCGTCAGCTGCCCTGCTCATATTGTGCATTAAAAAAAGTCAACAAAGATTCTTACCAGGAGCATTGCTGCATCAGCGTCGGATACAGACTGCGGCGATGGTGCCGACTCACGTGTCACTTGCTGGAGATCGTTCTCTTTTGCAGCCGCATTTATTTCAGAATCTGCCGCACGTACGCCATTCTTAGCATTGCCGCGCTCGCGCTGTGGCTCATCCTGAGCACTACTGTTTGAATCCTCTTCCAGCTCTGCTTGCTCCATTTGCTATGCAAGTGCGCGACAATCAGACATGATAGAGACGTTAGCATGTACCGCATCGCAGTGAAAGCCAATAGTGGCGCCACGCACCTGTCGAATCGCGAGGATCAGCCGCTTGCGCTCGTCGAGGATCTTCTTCTGTTTCTCGAACGCTACATTCGACTTTTGCACCGCGCCGAGCCATTGCTGATGCACGCGCTGCCGCTCGTCTTCGTATTGCAAGCGCTCCTGCTCGAGTTCTTCGGGAGTGCGCTCCTGATAGAATGAATGGCAGCAGATGCAAGCAATAAGAAATATCTGACCTAGCGCTTCCACGCGCCTACACGCCATTCATACACGCACATCATTCGCCTGCAACTCGGCGTGGATTGCGGCGAACACGCGCCGCTTCTTGCGCTTCTGCAGGTTCTTCCGCTTTGTGCGCCATTTGCCCATTCTGTTCAAGTCTTGACAATTTGGCGCACCGCTCCGTTCCACATTCAAAAATATTCCTTTTTTTAAATATGCATTGACACAGGTCCAACTTGTACTGGTTTTGTGAAAGATCTCAGAATCTCTAGATATGTGTTTATAAAGGTAGTCGTTTCACGGCAACCATTCCGCATTCCCGCATTTTGGTGCGTTACCTCTAAGAGTCATTCAGTGCGGAAATGGCGCGTCGTGCGGACCAGAGACCCGAGTCTTCCGCACGCTCTGCCAGCAAGTGAACTGCGCGAGTGCAGCACGCTTGAAGCCAAAAACGTGAACGTCGTGCTCACGCGTTTGGTCGTTTGCCTACACTCTCTCGTGTTTCTCCGTGCATTGCAGTTTTACTACTACGGACATTTCTCGTTGTGCTTTTCTTCTCAGCTAGTGAACGTGTGAACTGCGAGTGTGCGTGAGAGAGATACGAGCGCGATGTTTGAGAAGCTTGTCGAGTCGATCCTCGTCGAGTACGTCTCGGAGTGGGTCGACGGCCTCGACTCGGAGAAGATGAAGATCGCGCTCTTTGGCGGGAAAGTCGAGTTCCGCGAGCTCAAGTTGAAGGCGTCGTCTTTGGACAAGTTTCAGCTGCCGCTCAAAGTGAAAGCGGGAACGATCGGCACGCTCACGATGAAAGTGCCGTGGAAGCGCCTGACAAAGGAGGCCGTGAAGATACAGATCGATGATCTGTTCTTACTTGTCGTCCCGAGCCACGAAGAGGAGTTGCATCGCCAGAAGAAACACTCGATGAAGAAACAACAGCATGGGTCTGCAGCAATGGAAGGGGACGAAGAAGACTCCTACGCGCTGCGTTTACGATGGACCAAGCAGCAGGAAGTGCGGGTGCGGGAATTGCTCGAGAAAAATAAAGCTGAGGAAAACACGCACGCGATGGAGAAAGGTAATGAAAGTTCGGGAGGCGACACCACGGCGTCGTGGGGGTACCGGGAGAAGATCCTGCACAATATTATGGACAATGTGTCGTTCGAGCTTTCAAAAATTCATATCCGGTACGAGGACACGTCTCGATTGCTCACGAAGAATCCACTTGCGCTGGGGATCACGATTGATTCCATTGTCGTGAACACGACAAATGCAAATGGCCACGTTACGTTTGTTGATCGCGCTCAGTCTCATACGCCATTCGTGCACAAAAACTTGGAGATGACGCTTGCTGGGTTTTATTGCGATGACACATCGAGCGTCCAGGACCTCGTTTCTGTGGGCCGCCAGGCGCCGAGTGCAGCATCGTACATAGTCCATCCGTTCAACACGAATATCAAGATGACAGTCAATCACGACGACACAACGGCGTTTTCGATCCCAAAATTCCAGTTTGTCGCCGATATCAGCTCTATCAATGCGTCGGTCACTCCCGACCAGTGCAATGACCTCATCAGTGTCGTCAACTTTGTATCAACACACGAGATGTACTTGAAACGAATTCATTGTCGGAAAAAGCGTCCAAGTGTCCCCGTGAAGAAGAATGCAAAGAAGTGGTGGCAGTATGCGCTTTTTGGGGTCCAAGTGATGTATTCCTTGCCATGGAGAAGACTGTCTAGTTTATCTCCTGGGACGAGTTCTGCATCGTTGACTAGTTACACAACGAACAAGCCACCGTGCGATTGGAAACTCTTTGGAATATTGTGGAAATGCCAGAAGGAGTATGTACGTTTACACAAGGTTTTACTTCGGGCTGCAGCGAAAAAGCTTCCAGTGGAGAGTGTGGTTGCGGAACGATGCCGGCTAAATGAGCTTGAAGACTTGTTGGATGTCGACTCAATTGTTTTCTTCAGGATGTGTGCAATGCAAGAGCTGGAGCTGGAGGAAAGTCGGCATGATTCGGTCAAGAAACTCTCTAATTGGAAAGCACGCTGGGCAGCTCGGTCACACAGTACCGAGTCTGACACATCAACAGGGCAGCGTGCTCTTGACTCACTCGAGAAATTCCTGCTCTACAGTACGATCAGCGAGCAAATGCACGCATCTTCCATAGCGCTTGCAGCGAAAGAGCGAGAAAAGCAAAACTCGCAAACGATTTTGTTTGCGATCGATATTGCAATATCAAGCATTCGGCTATCCCTGATTGAGCACTACGTGTACGATAGTGCAACAAAAACGGGATCAACACGCGAATTCTTACAATTCGAGCTACAGCAATTCGTGTTTGCGATTTTCCAGCGAAGCGGTTCAAGTTCAATCTCGTCAAGTATCAAATCGATTCACATGCTCGACTTCAGTCAAATTGAAAGTGCTACTGGCGAGCGTCTATCCCAACCGCTGTTCTATTCGTTGGCATCGCCACAATCTGACAAGGAGCCCCAGCACTATTTTATGAAACTCAGTGTCGACTCATCTGAAACAAAGTTCAAGTTGGATTGCAGCTTTGAGCCATTCCGGTACATCCATAACTTGTCAGTGGCGACGAAGCTTCAGACCTATTTCGTGGTTCAGGTGGACGTATCTCCTGCATTACGAGAAAATGCTGAAGATGCGCTTGCGTACTCATCAGAGTGGCTGAATAATGCTGTATTTGCTGGTCCCAGTGCTTCATCGGCATCCAAAGCATCCAAGAGTGGTAAACCCTCGTCCTTGTCCACTCCATCTCGAGTCGTTGAGTTCAGTATTCGACTTCCGGAGGTCGACGTTCTTATTCTCACCTCCGACGCGTCCCCGATTTTGCAGGCAAGGTTGCTAGATCTGAACTTTCAAAGTGGAAACCTGCTTGACACATTTGTGTTTTCGATTGAGGGAGTGAACATTCTGTTTTATGATGGGCTTCTTGAAAGCGTAAGTGGCACAGCGCATGCCTCGGAGAATGAGAAACTTCCATCAATTGCTACGACATTGTTGCGTCACCAAGATGCGGTAAAAGATATTCGAAGAGCGGGAAGTGAAGCAGCTTGCAAAGTGAAGCAAAGTGATTATGATCTCACACATCGAAAGTTTTCGACGATATTGAGGAAGACGCGGCTAGTGTTTCATGGTGAAAAGATAACGGAACCTAAACGGGTACCAAAGTGGTCTATGAAGTGCACAGCTCCCCCAATTTATTTCACACTATCAAATGCGCAATATCGTCAAGTTCTGCAAGCATCTGCATCATGGTCAAAGTCGAATGAAGTCGAAGATGCACCGTCAGAAATAGCATCCTCCTCGACGGTATCAGACAAGGTCGCAAAAGGGATGGCTAAAACACTTCATCGGTCTACGAGCTCGTTCACGGTCAAAGAGTTCGATTCTGAAGACGAAACGTTCGGCCTTAGCATCATGGTTCCGCAAATTCTGATCGTCTTGGAAGGTGAAGATGCAAATGACGAGCAGGCTGAGACAGACATCAAGCCAAACACGGAAGCCGCCACTTTGGTAATTGACCTGGTCGTAGATGTCAAAGAAGTGAACATTGAAGCAAAGTTCTCGGCCTCTGCCCAAGCTATTGCAGTAGACATCCTGTCCCTGGTGGTGTTTAAACGTCTCAAGAAAGCGACTTCTTCTCAAAGTGGAAAGAAGGAGAAGATTAGTACAGCAGACGCTATACTAAAGGTCAACGAAGAAGTTGCGAAGCTTGGGTCACCGTACATTGATCATGAGCACATGAAGGAACCAGAACCAGTGTATGACCCGGTCACAGGAACGCCAACATGCAAATTATTAGAAGTGGGTCCAAGAGCAAGCTTTGTGCTTTGCAGCGCTGATCCTTTCAAAGGGAAACTCAAAGCGAAGCAAGTTGTGTTGTATTGGGACCAAGAACTGTTGGTTGCATTGTTTCGCTCGTATTTGATGGGAAACGTTACATTTGGCGGTCGCAGTGCATCGTCCAGCCGGGCAGCAAGCCAATCGTCAAGTAAGGGAAGTGCTAGCAACATCGAATGTGGAATCTCTGCCGACGCACTAGCACCAGAGATCAACGTCGATCCTCCTGTGCCTTTTGGTCTCGAGCTGCATGCGGAGAGGTGGTATATATTTCTTCGTCCTCCGTGCGCTCGCTCACCGAACTTTGCGCTGAAGCTCTGTGGACGAAACTTACTGGGGGATATTACGACATTGAAGACTCCATACCTTGTCGCCAAATTTCAAGCAAAAGGGGGAATTATTTTGGAGTCATCACGATCCGTTTCTGAACGTAACGAACTCACGGGGAGTGAGCAAATTACCTGCAGCGAAGATGTGTGTGAGCTACTTTGTGTGAATGACCCTGTGTCAATCCATGTCGAGAGTGCTGGTTACGGGTCGCTTCCTCACAGAACTGGAGCAGGAGCTTACATCAGCATTCAAGGATCTGGCATCGATCTAAACTACGTGTATGGTTACTATGCTGTTTTGGGGGACTATCTACTGAATCAAATCATCAGCTTTTTTGATTGGATCAGCATGCAAACGCAGCCGCCAGAGGTAATTGTTTTGAATCAGCGGACCAAAATTGACTTAAATCTCCAGAGAATCAAGCTCTTATTACCACGTGGAGCTATCGGGAATCCGATTGCGCGACATCGGAAACCAGAGCGAATGGAGATTGATGTAAGGCAAGTTTTGATTCATTCTCGACCATATCCAACATGTGCACGGATGGAGCAATTGCGGATCCAAATCAAGGATATACACATCTCAACGTGCATTGTTGACACGGGCATTCGCCCCCACACAGACGCGGTCGGATCAGTGGATGAAGCAGTCGTGCAAGCCGACAAGAAATCGGCACATTTAAAGCTTGAGCAACAGATTGCAGCATCAAAAACGAAAATGTTCTCGCATAAGGCGGTTTTTATCGACGTTGTAGCTCTCCCGATTCCCATCGATGCAAAGAAAAAGAAGAAAGAAAGCAAGCAACACAAGAAAGCAGGCTTTAAGGATATGGAGGATGCCGCTAGAGGAATGGAAAAACTGTGCAGCCATGTGATGGTATCTCTGTGCCAGCCAGGCGATTGGGACAATGAGAACGAAGATGATAAGAGCTCGGCACAAGCAAGCGAAAATAGAAAAGCGGCGGCAGTCAAAGCGAACAAAGCTATCGAGTTGGCGCTTGATCTACACCAACTCGAGCTTTTTGGGTGCATCCTAACGGAGAACTTTGGTTACAATGAGTTGGTACCTCGTGCGACGTCCGGTGCCACACTTGAAGACGAATTTCTGGCCACAAATATTCAAGTGCTCGTTGGAGATGTGAGTTTAAGTGTTGTCCGCTCAAATAATATCGTGGACTATGAAGAGAAAAAGGCGCTGAATCCAGAAGAACGGGCACTGGCGCAAGTTGATTTGAGCAGTGTCAAGGTGATTATTCTTGGATATTCGTCGGAGCGAGCGCAGTATCGCGTGCTGTCCTCCAAAGCATCGCTGTGGAAGGTCGATGTAGAATCAGTGCATGCAGAAGACAACGGTGAGAATTCGAGTACAGCGGCGCCAGTTGCCAAGAAAGTACTGACTTCTTGTGCCGAGTTGTATCGGTCAACAGGAGAATCAGGAAGTCCCGGTGAATGCATTGATGTTACCATTGATGAGCATAAGCCTTCATCGGACCCGAACACAGTAGAATTGCCGATGGATATCCGTGTCCATATCGATACGTGCGCGTTTACTCCGGCAATCATCCAGTTTGCATCGCGCGTAGCACCGTTTTTATTTTGCAAGCCTCGGTTTCGAGACTATTCACCACAACCCGATGGCCCGATGAACGTGTCCGTGACGACGGGAGCAGTTTACTGTATGCTTGCGAAATATTATCCAGGATCGGGTGATGGAAGCGATCATAGCGAGCCACAACGCGCAATAAGAGATGATGAGCTAGCGCTCCACTTGATACTCTCTGGATGTGTTGTCGTCCGATACACCAAAACCATCGCCACCGATGACAACTTGGAGCACGTCCAGCTATTTGGGCGGAAGATGTCTCTCGAGATAGCCTCACAATGGCCACCAATTTCGGATTGTTCTTCATCAACTGACGCCTCATCGTCTCCTTTACCATCCCCAACATGCTCTACGTTCTCTCCTAAGTTACGACGCGTCTCAACACCAGCAAGCTTGTCCTGCCCGAATTTGATGTCGCTAGTGGATTATCGGCGAGTGCTATGTGATGACTTTGGGATCGATATGGACCTTGTCAACACGATGAAGAATGATGGAATGATGAATATATCAGCGTCGTTGAGTCATTTCCACGCTGTGCTATGCGCCTTCGATATTTTAATGCTTTCGCAAGTGAGCATTGATATGGATGATAGCGGCGTCCTCGTGCCAAAAACCATTGATGAGGGCGACGGCGACGAAGCTGTCTCCACAGTGTTAACTGATGATGGTACCACTGCTGTCTCGCGGAAAACCGAAATCATCGTCAACATGATATTGGAGGACGCAAGCGTGACCTTTGTTCGAGAAATTGGGGAATACTTTACCCCAGTTGCCCGTATCTACACGTTCTATACCATGTGCGAAATCCGAGTTGAGATTCCGACGAAAGTACCGCTAGGATCTGAAGCAGCACTCGGCGGTATGCCCTCAAGTGTGATCGAAATAGCGCTGCATTTCTCAGAAGAGAGTGATAGCGAACTGAGAGATGACGAAGGAATGAGCATCTGGGGATTCAATTCTGTCTTGGGCTCCTGGGAACCAATCATGGAACCGTGGACTTCTGCTCTTGGCGTTCAACTAGTCGACGATCATAAGGGGAAGGTGACGACGTCGATCGATTTGCGTGGAAGTGATGTGCATTCACTGAGTCTCAATTTCTCTCCAAGTTTGCTGGATTCATTTTGCGCGATTGCAAAGGAAATGGAACAGCTCTTTAGTGATCCACCGAAGACCCGGGTCTCGACTGCAAGTATAATCTCGTGTGGCTTCTATTTGGCAAACGATTGTGGCAAGGAGATTTCATATTGGGTGAGCGACAATGGGGCAGCAGCGCGAACATCTCATGGGTATTCGTACGCCCCTCGACAAAAGCGGATCCCGGAGACACTTCTTCCTCGACACAAAGTTCCGTTAAAGTTATCAACGGCAATTTTCCATTCGCTCCCAGCTGATCAATCTATTTCGTTCAGTTGGGGGAACGATGACTGGCATCCCTTGACTGATGTCCGCATTCACAGTGCTGGCAAGTACATTTATTCGGTACTCCCCCGAAGCAAAAATACGTCTGCAGCATCCCCACTCCAGTCAAGCTCAAGCAAGTCCTCATCAGCAAGTGCAACTTCTTCAAGCAGTTCTGCAAATCCTCCGGTGATGTTGGCACTTTTCGATGTGTCCTCGGTGTTCGGGTATCGAACACTCACTGTGTCATCGTTGGTGCGGGTTTTCAACGACACTGACGTTGCTGTTGATTGTGGAATCCTGGCAGAGGACGGTAAATCAATTGTAGAGATCGGAACCATCGAAGCCCATGACGCGTGTGGAATACCGATTACGCTAGTGAAAATGATTTCGTCCGTTCGAGTTGTTGTGAAGCCCCACAACCCCGCCGTAATTGCCGGTGCGACAAACACAACAGTGTCAAACACTTCGACAGACGTCAAAGACCACCGTTGGAGTAATGAGCTTTTTATCAGCGACAGGGAAGAATGCACAGAGCATTTTGCGTCCTGCTCGCGGATTTTAGACGACTACGACTGCAAATGCCAGCGAATGTTCGATGGCTCTCAACCACTTCATGTGGGTCAAGTGTGCAAAGCTAATGGGAGCTTCTTCCGTGTGTGGAGTCGTGTGTTCACTGCGTCGAATGCTAGTAGCCTCCGATACTCTCAAATGCGGGTGCTGCCTCCACTGTCGTTCGAGAATAAGTGTGGTGTCGCATTATTTGTTGTCGTGTTCGTGTTCAAGAAAGTTCGTCGTGCTGGGGCTCAAGATCGCGAGTATTTTCATCTTGTTGCATCCGACAAGATCCCACCTCATGGGCATATGCAATTCCTAGCGTCATCGCTGCACGAACGCACCTATTGTTCCGTCTCCATGACCGGCTTTAGCTGGAGTAAACTCTTTTACTGCCAACGGTCTTTCCACAATCAAGTAGCCTTGGATCAATGAGCACAAGCAGCGATGCTCGAGGAGCGGGGGCGGGAGCAAACAGTAACACGTCACCTTTCTTGCCTGGCTCTTCGTCAATACCGCCATCTCCATTAGCATCAAGCGAGGGTATTTATGCAAACGAAGTGCTGTGTACGCTGTCCGATTTTCGATCAAGGCAGGCGACAATAATTGTGGCGTTCGGAAGTGCGAGTCAAGAGCACAACGCCATGAAGAAAGTTGTCATTCAGCCTCGATTTGTGCTCCATAACGATACTCCGCTGCCACTACTCTTTGAGCCACGTGCGAAGGCGACATCAAAGATATCGAATGCAAAGACATTCTTCAGCTTACCAGGTTCTACGAAAAAGCAATCGGTCACGTGTTGCGGGTCATCTCAGTTGGAAATGATTCATTCCAAACTCAATGCTCTCAATGGAGCTACAATTACGCCGTCGAGCCCATCTGCGAGGTCTACCGTTTTCAAAGGAGCGCAAGGAGGCGTATCGAGCGCAGGATCAGCCGCAAGAACACAAGAGGAAATGGAGTACTTCTACTGTTCTGAATCGAATGTCTTAAACATTCAAATCGAAGGAAATGCTGTCCAAGGTTCTAGTGCGCAACAGTTTCGACTTGATGCAGCTATGGGAGGTGCGAATAGCTCTTTACGCTTGTTTGATGAAGGCAAGAAGCAATGGTACGATCTGGTGGCGATCCTAGAGCAGCTCGATTCGTACACGACAAAAGTAACGTTCGTAGAGCGTTATCTGGTTTTGAATCGTACAACTCACAAGTTCATATGTATGCCTGCGTGCGATATTATTCCACACTCGGGTCACCAAGACCAGAAGTCGAAGTCTGCATCTGCTGCAGATAGCGCCATGGTCGTGAAGCCAAGTGCTACAACCTCTTTTAGCTGGTGTGTGAGACCGACAATCCCGTCCGATGCTTGCATTCGTCTGAAAATCCAAGGCGGCGGGGGTGATGGAAATATTACAGGATGGCGATGGAGCGGGAAGATGTCGCTACACGAAGTGAGTGAGACTGCGCTGAAACTGAGCAACAAGTACACCAACCAGGTTCATGTTCTTCGAGTAGAGGTTCGAGTAGAAGCGTCAGTGCGAGTCTACGTCGTTCTTACCAGCGAAGATACGGCATTGTTCCCGCTGTACCGAATCATCAACTCGTCTGCAAGCGAAATCATACATTTCAAGCAATGCTTCGATGGTGGGCATGGAGATTTGTCAGAGCAGTCACCAGTATCGCTGGAGTACAATCGTGGGGTGACTCAGCGCTTGTTCCCAGGAGAAAGTATCTGCTTTGGCTGGGATGAAGCCTACTTCATGCAGTCACTCGAGCGTGTCCTCTCTGTCACCTACTCAGCAGATGCAGCACACACGAAAATCTTACTGGACCAACCAGGTACAGCTCAGCGCGTCGAGATTCCCGCAACCAAGACAAAGGCTGCGAGTGAGATTTTCTTACATTGGTACCTCAACGGGGTCACAAAGACTGTTCATGTTCATGATACGGAGCTACCTCGCGACAAGTTGACAGGGAAGCAAAACGCACCGCCTCCATCAGACAGAGTCGAGTCGTCGAACAGTGTGCTTCAGCGCGCTTCTACACTTGTATCGGAGCTGAATCTGAATCTCAAGTTGCCAAACGTCATACTGTCAGTTCTCAACAGCAAGCCCGAAGAAGTTCTGCTCTTTTCAGCACAGGATGTCGAATGTGCGTACGCGAAAACCATGGGAGAGCACGATCAATGTGAAATCAAGATCGGATCGTTTCAGCTGGACAACCAACTCGAGAATGCTGTGTTTCCAGTCATTTTTACTCCAATTCCATCCAACAAGTCGGCGATCAGTTTTATCGAGTCGGCACAGAAAGCGGCGAGACCGATGACTCCGCCAACAATCCAGGAAAGAAAAAAGTCGAATGCAGACACAGTGAGTGGGGAGGATGACGAGGAAGAAGAGCGCTTTCTGCACATGTCTA
The DNA here is from genome assembly GCA_000143045.1 of Globisporangium ultimum DAOM BR144. Lineage (NCBI taxonomy): Eukaryota > Oomycota > Peronosporomycetes > Pythiales > Pythiaceae > Globisporangium > Globisporangium ultimum. The sequence goes on along the minus strand of GL376636.1, from coordinate 1,355,074 downwards.
TCTTTCGGCTCAGCTACGGTGACGATGTCGAGTACATCAAGTATTTTTCCGCTTTGCTGCAACCCGCTCGGCTGCAAATCGACGACTTTTTGGTGATTTCACTTGGCTCAGTCTTCTCAGATTGCATGCAAGTTGTGCTACGGTATTATCCACCGAGTTCTACCAGACCACCGAGCAATAGCGAGGTCGATTGCAGTGCTGCAAATGCTGCTCCGCCACTGAAACGTGGTAGTTCTGCTGTTGCTGGTGCACGTGACGAAGGAATGGCATCGCTGAACTCGACGGCGGATGTAACAATTGAGAAGATTCCTCCAGTCGAGCGGCGCATGTACATTGAGACGCTCCATTTGCATCCGATGAAAATGCAGCTCACGTTCCAGCAAAACAGTCTCAGCAAAGCAACTTTATTTGACGACCAAGCAACGATGCTACTGCCAGTCGTCTATATGATTCTGAAGTCGAACCTCGTGAACATCGACTGTGCCGCGCTGAACTTGAATGCTTTGCACATCTATCACTCGTTTACAACGAGGGCGTTCATGCTTTCTACCATCCAGCAGCACTATGCCTTCCAAGGCGTCCTCCAGATTTACGCGTTGGTCGGAGCTGCAGATATCCTCGGCAATCCCATTGGGCTGGTCACCAACCTGGGGACAGGCGTCAAGGATTTCTTCTACGAACCCGTCGCAGGAATGGTCCAGTCCCCCCAAGAGTTTGTGCTCGGGCTTTCACGAGGTACTGCAAGTCTCGTGAAGAATTCCGTATATGGCACGTTCAATGCTGCCAGCAAATTCACGGGTACACTGTCGTCGGGGATTGCTGCGCTCTCGATGGATAGTAAGTATATTAAAGAACGAAATACGCGCAATCGACAGGAAGTTCCGACGCATTTGGGGACGGGGCTACTGTATGGCACCAAGCAGCTAGGACAAGGAATCCTGGCTGGTGTGTCGGGCGTGATCACCGCTCCAGCGATAGGGGCTTACAACAACGGACTCACAGGCTTTGTCGAAGGTGTTGGCAAGGGGCTGATTGGCGTAGCGGTCAAGCCTACGGCGGGAATTCTGGATCTGGCTGCACGCACTACTGCTGGTATCACTGCTACGGCTACAGTTTTCGACAAGAAGGCGAGAAATACCCGTATGCGACTGCCTCGTATGATGCACACGAGCGACAAACGACTACGCGTGTACTCAAGCGACGAGGCGTTGATCTCTCAATTGCTACACAAGCTGCCACAGAGGTTATCCCAGAACGAGCACTACGAAGCACATGTGTTCTTGCCGTTAAGCCGCGTCGTCGTTGCTACGTCGCACCAGTTTTTGCACGTCGACTACAGTCTGATCGCCGCCGCAGCGGCAATGGGAGGAGCGTCACCACCGCGGATTACATGGAAATGCTCTCTCACAAGTCTGTGGGGAGCTCAGAAAACGGCCAAGGGCGTTCATATCATGATCGGTACAGCGACGAATGTCCAAGTATCACCAAGTGTGAACACACTGATGACCAAGAGCTCCATGTCGACAGTGCTGATCCCACTCCGAGACACCGAGAGTGCATTCGCGGACCGTGTCGTGAAATGCGTGGCCACTGTCGTCGCGCAGCAACGGGAGCGCACACCTATCGCCGAGACGTATTCTGCGCCACCGCCTCGAAACTCCATTGGCCTCGTGCTCGAACCTATCCGCGATCAAGAGCACGTCCAAGGCTATGAAGGCTACGGCGGCCGCGTGGTTGACGTGTTTCTGGGCTCTGCGTGCTTTCGAGCTGGTGTTGAAGTGGGCGATATCATTGTCGGCTTTGGAGGCAAGAAACTGGAGGCAGGCGACCATGGTAGCGCTTTGCGGTATCAGCTCTCGCTGATGAAGAAAGGAGACACGCTGGAACTCATGGTACTGCGGCATGGCGAGATCAAGACGATACGCGTCGCCACCGAGTGAGTTTGAAGATAGAGAAGAATAATGCAAACAATGCCGTTGGCTCAATAAATCAGCAACTGCGAGTTGAAAAACTAAATAGGGCTCTACCCATCTAATTGGTATCACCGAAGTCGTAGCTGTAGCATAGACCAGAGACGAGGAAACCAACCAGGGCTACGAAGTGAATCTCGATTTCAGCGCGGCAAACGAAGCTCAGAGTGAAAGGCCAGGACGTTATGATGCGGAGACTCACCGCCGGCAACGTGATAAACTTTGACTGTTGCGACCACCTTGCACGTGGACGTTTTTATTCATAGGGGATAAACACGCTGTTGTTCGTCTACTGGCGGCAAAGATACAACAACAGCCAATAGGATTTCACCAGCGAGATCGGATTTGCTTATGTTGCATTGCCCCCATTCAGCTTTTTTCCTATGAAGGGATTTACTGATGATTGCAGTGCAACAAAGATTGTTTAAAACAGTGTTGATGATGACCATGCATCACCGCGAAGAAAATGTTGGTAGCATTCCTTTCGGTTTTGTTGGCACGCCTGACGCCGAATGAACAAGCTACAGACTGCAGCCTACAGATGTACCAATCCGTGGCCTTCTCATTTCACTCACTTGGGCACATGTGCATGTGCACCTTCTCGGGCACACATATCTATCTGTCAATCATTTAATTTCCTTTGCCATCAAACCGGGGCTTCTCTCTTGACTGATATCGCAGCACACGAGAGGAGAAGCATGTTACTGCTCAATAGATCGAATGTCATCAGCACTGCAGCGAGACACCAATTACCAGCATTCCGTTTCGTGAATGTGGGATGTTCAAGCTTCTGCTTGATGCTTTTCGAAAACCGCGTCCGATTTTTCTGGTGAACACTCGGAAATCGTCGCCACAAGAGTCTTCCACGAAGGCATTCATACGTTCCACGAGAAAAGCCAAGCGCAGCAAGTCGGCCACAAGCCATTGCAGCATCAAGAAGATCAAAATGATTGGAAGGGAATAGCAACAACAGCACTGATCATGACTGTGCATACTTGGCCTCAAGAGGGTGCACAGGTACCTGAAAAAAGTGAAATGAGGAAGGCCACGAACTGGGTTGTATATTCCAACGTTGGTGCAAGAAAAGACGCCCGACGACGCCTGGAACCACCGAATACTAGTACACGACAACGAACGACTCGTTCACTCATCAACACGTGACGAACTCCATCCCCTTCACTCCCTTGCCATCGAAAGGACCAAGAAGGGTACACTTATCTGATCAAGTATTGATGAGTCATTGATTGGCTTAGATGAGGATGAAACGACAACTTTACAGAAATAGTACAGTGATATGACCGTCACTCTCTCCCTGGCAGTAACGGCATTTCTCTGCAAGAGCAATTGATGCGCAAGCCGGAATGATGGTAATCGATTACGGCCATGAGTGTATTCACACATCAAGCTGATCCTGTTCCCCCTTTGCGTAGAGGTACCACAGTACCGCCCCTCGAGTGCGCAGATGCAGTCGCTCCCTGGCGCAGCAAAGGGTGGCTGGTGGTCGCCTGAGGTCATTCGGGAATTCGCGGCCAGGACAACAAATGACTCCGACCTCCAAGTCCTACTCGACGTTCGCGGTGCACCCGGGCGGCGTGCAGCCTGCGCATGCTGAGCCACCACAGCCCCCACACCCGCAGGACCAAGCATGGTGCTTCTCGAAGGTGTTCCTCTCCTGGGTGGGTCCGCTCATGGCCCTCGGACACCGTAAGACCCTCGACACCGAAGACATTTGGGAGCTACGCACGCCGCTACAAGCAGAAGTCGTCTCGCAGCAGTTTTCGGCCAACTACAATGCCAGCAAATCGATTCCCAAGAGCTTTTTCCGCATGTTCGGTTTCCGCTTCGCGCTCACGGGTGTAGCGTTCTTTCTTGCGATGCTGTGCAACTTGGTCGGGCCCGTTGCGCTAAATGAAGTCATCTCGGGCTTGACGACGAAAGAGTTTTCGTTGGAGAACATCACTTTGTGGGTCGGCTTCCTCTTCACGTCGCAAGTTTTTCAAGCGCTCGCGGACAATTACGCGAGTTACGACTCGGAAGTGATCGCGATTCAGTTTGTTGGCGCCATGAAGACGCTTTTGTACCGCAAATCGTTGCGCTTGAGCGCCGAAGCGAGAAAAGAAAAATCGACAGGTGATATCACCAACATGTACACAGCCGATGCTGATTCCCTCTTGACCGCCGCGTTCCTCGTGCACCAAGCGTGGCTCATCCCGCTGCAGATCACCGTTGTGAGCTACATGCTGTACAGCGTGTTGGATGTCGCGGCGTTTGCTGGCATCGCTGTGATTGTGCTGATGCTGTTCCTGAACAACTTGGTGTCGAAGCGCATGTTCATGATCCAGCGCAAGTACCGAACGAGCAAGGATGTGCGCATGAAGAAAGTGACGGAAGTGTTCAAATCGATTGGCATCGTCAAGTTCAATGCGTGGGAAGAGAAGTTCATGGAGCGCATCGACGAAGCGCGCCAAGTGGAGCTCGACGACCTGCTGCGTATGCGCATCATGACGTCGTTCAGCATTGTGCTCATGTGGGGCATGCCCGTGTTCATCAGCATGGCTTCGTTTGGCACGTTCTCGGTGGCGTTGCACCACGACTTAACACCAGCGATCGTGTTCACGAGCCTCGCGTTGTTCCAGTTGATCCAGGGCCCGCTGCGGATGATCACCCAGATCATCACGATGCTGATCCAGTCCAAGGTCGCGCTCGAACGGGTCTCGTCGTTTCTCGAAATGTCCGAAATAGACTCAGACAACGTGCTCACGATCAACGACCCGGTGGCAGATAAGTACATTGGTCAGAACGTGATCATCTCGATTGAAAATGGCGAATTCGGGTGGGACAACGACGTGTCGTTGCTCCGTGACGTGAACCTGCAAGTCAAGGCGGGCGAGTTCTACGTCGTGCATGGTACTGTCGGCTGCGGCAAGTCGTCATTGTGCTCAGCGCTTCTGGGTGAAATGGTCAAGCGCAACGGAACGGTGTACGTTGGTGGCAGCGTCGCGTACTGCTCGCAGCAACCGTGGATCCAGAACATGACTGTGCGCGACAACATCCTCTTTGGACACGCTTATGACCGCAAGAAGTACGAAAAAGTGCTGGATGCCTGCGCGCTCACGGAAGATCTGAAGTCGTTGCCAGCGAGCGACCACACTGAAATCGGGGAACGAGGTGTGAACGTCTCGGGTGGCCAGAAAGCGCGTATCGCGCTCGCGCGTGCCTGCTACAGTGATGCGAGCGTCTACATTTTGGACTCTCCATTGTCTGCGGTGGATGCGATCGTCCAGAATGAGATTTTCCAGAAGTGTCTGCTGGGTTTGCTGCGTCACAAGACGATCGTCTTGGTGACACACAACCCAGAGATCATTGAGTCGGAGCATATCACGCATGCAATCACGATCAATGAGATTGGCACGTTGGTCGAGACTCGCCAAGTTCAAGACCGCCCCACGTACCTCCCACTGGTGTCGCCTTTGGCAGAACGGGCCTACGTGCAAGCGAGCTACGACGATGATGATGTCCACCATCCGGTGGTACTGGACGATGTCCTCACGTACGACGACGTGGCAGACGTGAACGATGAACTGGCGCTGGCGTCGCCGTTCAAGGAAGCCAAGGTGAAGAGTTTTGGTGACAGTAAAGAAACGGGGAAGCTGATCGTGGAAGAAGAGCGATCGGAAGGCCGCGTGGGCAACCACGTGTTCGCTGCATACTACCACGCGGTCGGCGGGTTCCCGATCGTGTTTGTTGTGTTGCTCTCTCAGTTGCTCTGGCAGGGGTTCCAGATTGGCAGCGATTTCTGGCTCAGCACCTGGTCCAGCGATAGCATCGAAAACCCTCAAGACCCGATCTCGACGACGTACCGACTCAGTGTGTACTCGGCGCTGGGTCTCGCGTCGGCGTCGATGGTGCTCGTGCGCACACTTGTGATCACGTACTCGGGTATGCACGCGGCCAAGAGCTTGTTCGATCGCATGACGTACGCGCTCATGCATGCGCCGATGCGTTTTTTCGACGTGAACCCGATCGGCCGCATCTTGACGCGCTACGGCGGCGATGTCTCGGCTGTGGATGCCATGATTCCGTTCATGTTTGGCACGTTGGCCGCCAACTTGTTCTCAGTGGGCTGCAGTGCGGCCACGGCGGCGGCCGTCATCCAGTGGAAGGGCTTGTTCCTGATCCCTGTGGTCATATTGTACTACAAGATCGGCGCGTTCTACATCCGGCCAGCGCGCGAGCTCCAGCGGCTCTCCAAGACTACACAGGCGCCAGTGCTCAATCACTTGTCGGAATCTGTTGATGGCGGAGCGGTCGTGCGCGCCTTTGGACCAACCCAAGTGCACCGCTTCTATATCTCCAACAACCTGAAGCTGGACGAGAATAACAAAATCTGGTTTGCTCAGCTTTGCGTATCGCAATGGTTTTCGCTTCGCATCCAACTCGTTGGAAGTCTGCTGTTGCTAGTCGTCACGACGTCGCTGGTGCTGCTGCGCAACGAGTTGTCGGCTGCAGTGATCGGGCTGGCGTTCTCGTACGCGCTCAAGGTGTCGACAAACCTCGAGGGCATTGTGCGCGTGTTGACCCGTATGGAGACGGCGATGGTGAGCCCTGAGCGGATGCAAGAGTACATTGAGATCTCCCAGGAAGCGCCACATCGCATCCCCACGATGGATCCGCCAGATCACCCAGAGTGGCCATCGGCGGGCTCGGTACGCTTTGACCATGTGAGTTTCCGCTACAAGGAGCACGACCGCCTTGTGCTCAAAGATCTGTCGTTCACCGTGAAGGGCGGCGAGAAGATCGGGATCGTCGGGCGCACGGGGGCTGGCAAGTCAAGTCTGACGATGGCGCTGTTCCGGATCAACGAAGTGGCATCAGGGTCGGTCGTGATCGATGATGTCGACGTCGGCAAGATCGGCCTGAAAGCCCTACGAGAGAAGCTGTCGATCATCCCGCAGAACCCTGTGCTCTTCAAAGGCTCGCTGCGTAGCTACCTGGATCCATTCGGGGAGTGCAGTGACGAGGAGTTGTGGGGATCGATCCGTCAGGTTGGCCTTGGAGGCCGCATTGGCGACGAAGAGAAGAAATTAGAGTGTGTAGTGGAAGAGAATGGCGAGAACTTCAGTGTGGGCGAGCGTCAGATGCTGTGCATGGCACGTGCGTTGCTGCGCCATTCGCGCATCGTGATTTTTGACGAAGCCACGGCAGCGATCGACCACGAGACCGACAAGGCGCTGCAGCAGGTGATCCGCACAGCGTTTGCGTCTTCGACCGTGTTGACGATCGCGCATCGTCTCGACACGATCTTGGACTCGGATCGCATTTTGGTGCTCGATGGCGGCCACATTGTCGAATTTGCATCACCGGAGGAGCTCGTGAAGAGAGGGAAGGGCCATTTCTTCGAGTTGATGAAGGAAGGCGGCTATCTGGACAAATTCATTGCGTCGTCGTCGTCCTAAGCGGTAAAGTTGAGTAATATCAGAAGTATTTGTTTTCACTATGCCTTTCGAGTCATTCGCTTCGTCTTTAGAGTGTTGGAGCAGGACAGATTAAAAGGCATTCACACGTCTTAGCTGCACAGAGTCTTTGTTCTAGACGAAGTGAAAGAGAATGTGAGAACATTTGAGTACATCATAAGCACAGCAAACAAAAATCCCGCTGTATGTTGCTTGATTGCGTCGCAACGCTATGGCTCCTCTAGCGCACTACTTCGGTGACACTATTTTCTGCCGAACCATGGGCAATCCTAAGTAACGAGCTGTACCACAGAATCGACCAGACCTAGATGTGGACAAAATGGGTAGAAATAAAGATGAAAAAAATATGAACAGGATATGAATCCACGCTTTCGCAGTCGAGCACGTGCATTCCATTCCAGTTCTTGATTACCTTCGAGTCAATTTCGAAGCATGGCGTTGTTGAAAAGAGGGAAGCTTTGCACTTCGTTCACTCTCGGTTCAAGATCAAAGCACTAACATCCAAGAGTACACGCTGCGCATGGTCTGATGCATTTTGATGTAGGCCCAGTGTTTGAGTTTGCATCCGCCAAACTCGCCAGACTGGTGATAGAATTATTAAGAAACCAGAAAATCAACATGAGTCGCCAACCTGGTGCGTTGACGGATTCATGACACTTGTTCACTTGTTTTATTTCACTTTTTCTTAGTATTATTCTGTCAATTCGATGCTATTTTTCTCCACAAAAAAGTGTCCCGGAACCCTTCGCACATTCGTGGGTGTTTAGCAGACTTGTCCGTGCATTTCATGTCCTTATTCGTCACCTTACAGAATTTCCATGCTCTTGGCGGAGTGGGACAGCAACTCCGAACGCACGGCGATTTTTCGTTGAAGAGAATGCGGCACTGCAAATGCGAAGATGTCGTTGAGGATTTGCCGGCCCAGCCACTCAACTGTGGAAATCGAGCGCTGCAGGCGACCCAGGACACTGAGCACGCGTACTGGCAGCGCGCAGGGATCGTTGTATTTACTGAAAGCAGCACTTCGCCTTGGTACTGCAAAAGACTGAAATGGACACCGAGCGTGGACCAAGTATTGCTACAGCCAACGTGGACATATCGCAGCAGCTTTTCCAGGATCTGCCCTAGAGGGTAACGCTTTTCAACGAGTCTCTGGCTGTTCCGGAAACGTAGCTCCTCAAGTTTGGCGGTGCCGTGTTTTTCCGGACTCGACAATAACTTCACCATGTGAGCCAAATGAAGCCTTCTTTTGTATCGAGGTTGGCACACCAGCGACACCAAATGCGACCGCCCTTGCTGAAAAACAACGATAGCGCGAAATCTTCGGGTACCGTGGCCTGATCAGTCGCCAGCGACTCGAGACGAGTACACCACACCAGGGTGGTGGCGAGCTCTTCGTCTGTGAGCTGAATACGACTCATGTCGAGACACCAATCACGCGCAAAAACGACAAGAACACCTGAGCCATCGGACCAGCCGAATCCAATGTAAGTGAACGCAACCGCGAGGTCAATCGGGTGACCGAAATGGACTCGGTGCGCGGTGGTGTCATGCCATCCTTATCGACGACTTGGACCCACTCGATGCCAAAGCCAGGCACGATGGCACACATCCAATCTGGCGAGAATGAAGCGCCACTCAAGACATCGCACTGCGTGTCATGGATCAGCTTTGTGAGAACGCGTCGTGGAGTCACGTTTTCTGGAGACGTCGCCCAAATGACCGTCCCTGGACTCAGGATCGCAATACTGCGTTTCACCTCAGCATCTTTGTCACTTTCTCGTTGTAACGTAGCCATGGCAGCTGCGACGCTGTCATTTGAGTGCCAGAAGCTGTAGGTCCACAGTTTCCGGCTGATAATGCCTTACTCCAAGACTACCATGGCATTCTCATCATCACGGATCGGTTTCAGTCGCCTAAGGATCAATTTCCACCAACTGGAACGGACTGTTTCCGGGTGAAAAATCGCATACAGGAGCCACTTCCATTTCAACAGCTTTTCTACGTCCGAACTACCCCCAAAGACGCTGGTGAGCTCTAAAGTGTGAATGGACTGTGTGATATGCGGGAGTGCTGAGCTCAACGATGCGACATCGGCCACGTTCGATATCTCCAGATTCAATACCAGCGTGCTTTACTGCAGCCGGTACGCTGGAGCGTGCCGCCATCGCGTGCTGGTTCTCGAGAGACACCGAAAAGAACGCGCCGAGCCCTTATTGGATGAATGCGTCGTTCTTGACCTGTATGTCCATTCCCGGGATCTCTATGGTGGCAGGTGGTGTTTTGCTTGTCATCGACAGCGACCGCGAGGGGAACAACGACACGATCTTAAACGCCTCTCCAACAGTCAGCGATGGGGACTCAGTGAAGAACGTTGGCACGCGGAACGTGACTCACGCTGTTCTCCGTCATCCTTGTTTTGGATCTGATCGACTGCTCGACGCATACTCGAGAGAAACTCGCGATGCAGCGGCAACGGAAACTTGGGCGTCCCGGCCACACGCAAATACGGGACGTGGAAGCGCACATGGAGGGTGACAAGACACCGGAAACGCGTCAGTCGCACATGTCGTTCATGAAGCAAGTGGCTGATGTGTTGGGCACACTCTGGATTGATCATTTGGAGCCGTTCAGGCGGGGATGAGCCACTAACGTCATCCAAATCAAAGAATGCTTCAAGGAACACGGAGATCCACGCGAAAAAATCAACCTCATCATCGTCGTTGCGCTCCAAGGACACAAATGTGAGCACAAACCTCGGAAATTGCCTGTCCGGGTGCTCAAAGAAGCTATGCGCATCCAAAGGCAGAGTCCTGGTGGCTCGGTGGTTCTGCACTCGGATCATAACCATAATTGAAAGACCTTCACTCCACTCCCATTGGCTCGAGTATTTTTTTTGTTGACGCATTCCCTTTTCTCCGACTCGACTCGGCTTGAAACAAAGGTTACGATTCACCCGTCCAGCTCGGACTCTTTATTCTTATATTGGAGCGTACCCCGTCGCCTGCATTTTCCCCATTTCCCAACAATCGAGCTGAGCGATCATGCTCGACGGCTTCGTGGTGCCGCATGCGCACTTCCGCATCTTCCACGGCAACGCCGTCGCGCACGACCACTTCCCTCTCATCTGCGCGCCGGCGCGTGCGGAAATCGCGCCCACGGACCTGCATTTGCGCGAGTTCGCGCAGATCGAAGCGCAGGTCAAGGCGCTGCAGCAGCAGGTGGCCACTACCGCCAACGGGAATGCGTCGGGGGAGAAGACTCACGCTACTGCTGCCGTGAATGCGCACGCGGTCGCAGACGCGGTGTCTGGAGGACTCGCCGAGTGCTTTTCGTTTTACGCGCGGCTGATGACCGTCGAGGCGTTCACGTGGCCGGACTTCCTCGCCACCGTGTTCACGAAACTCGCCGAGCATTTCGCCCACAGGTGCTGTGTATAGTGTCGTTGCTATCATGAGGAACCACGGGCATTCATTCTCATGAGTGTGTCTGTGTGGGTTGTCGCCTGTTTTGTAGCGCAAACGATTCCGTGCGCAACGCGATTCTCGGCGTATTTCAGCAGACCAAGGCGCACGTGGCGCAAGTGAACGACCCCACCAAGGTACAGACAGCATCATTCCCTGACTCGCCACCCAATATTTGTGTGCATGTTCGCACTGATTCTCTGTGGTATGCTTTCGCTACATGACAATCAGCTCCTCGCGCACCTCAGTCCGATGCTGGCGTCCTCGAGCGCACGGGCGCGCGCATTCACGCTGAAGCTACTCGAGACGATGCCGACGTTGATTCAGAGTGATGCGGCCATCCACGCTCAGTAAGGACTCGCGTCTCTCACAGTAATATCGCTATATGACGTTTCTAATACGTTCTGCCGTACGTGTGTGTGTCTACGTGTTGACCCTCTATAGACTCGTGCTGAAGCTCGACGCAGACAACAGCGAGGAACGCGCTGCTGCGATTGCTGCCACGCGATCAGTTCTCCCGCTCGCACCAACACTGCAAGCGACTGTGTTTCAGCAGCTTTTGCAGTCAGCACACAAGGATAACACGGCAGTGCTGCAGCTACTGGAGGTTGCAGTAGCCGACGCCATGCAAGCGCAACAGGTTAATTACTCGTATTATTGGCTGTACGATCTACTACTTTATGACACCTGAAGATGTGTTTTGTTGTGTGGCAACATGGCGGTGTAGGCGTGGAACCATTGTGGCCTTGTATACCACGACGTGGTCGACGATCGCGCGGCGATTCACTGTCTGCGCGCCATGACGTCGCTTGCATCGGCGTATCCGAGTCATGTGCTGGCGAGCCACGTCCAGCTTCTTCGACACGTCATCATGAACGATCCGCGCAAGATCGTTCAAAACTTCGCGGTGCTGTCGATTCAGGACCTGATTTCATGTTCCGACTCCAACGTGGCGTGCTTTGACGCATCGAGTGGACTCTTGACGTGCCTCCAGGATGTGATTAGAGACCCACATGCATATGCGACTGTGAAACTCTCTACATTGGCTGCGCTCGAGCTTTATTCGCGAACTCAAGAGCTGGAAGAACAAGTCGCCCGCGGGCTTGTCGATGCCGCAATGCAGCTCTACACTTCGCAAAGCTCTCGATTTGGATCTGTTTGTGCAAATATTATGGAAAACGTCGCCCGACACGCGTTGCACAACGACGACACACTGGAAGCGAGCGCTGCGAACGCATCCAGCCTCTCTATGTATCCGCTGTCGATTGTCCAGCAACTGCTCGAGTTCCTCCACCTGAGCTACTTCCTGAATTCCAGCAAGGTGTGGTTGAGTACAATGGCGTGTGTGGATAGACTCTGTCGTGAATTCCCGGATATCCTGTCCGCGTTGATCGTGTCCTGCTTTATCGAGTTGATCCAGTTGGCTGACGAACAACGAAACGCAATGGGGTTGAAGACGTACCTTTTTAAGGCGCTTTCTCACATGAACGTTCCATCCAACAGCGCTGACGAAACCATGGCATCGCACTCCCGCTTGCTTCTTCGTCAGCTTTCCGCGTTAGCACCCAACGACAACAGCAATCGAGCCGCTCTAGCTGTGACTCTGTTCCGATTCCTTCGAGACTCGAGCAACGACGACGAACAACTTCGCGATCTCGAGGGCATTCTCACGAAGGCATCGTATGCGACGCAAGCTGATCGCTACGAAATCGCAAAGCTGTCGATGCTTCATGGATACTTCCGACTTGCGCTCGAATTACTTATCTCTGTGTCTGCAAACGCCGACAAAGAGTGCTTTGGCGGGTGGCTACTCGCGTTGCGATCGTTGTCGGATGCCGAAGCCTCGATGCTACTCGACAGCTCCGCTGGTATGGACAGCATCTATCAACTGTCACGCGCACAGACCTACCTGAAGGTCGCAACTACCTCCCGGTACGGCTTTGATTTCCAGCATCAACTCGTCAACCTGCGTCTCGCGTGGATGCAGCTCACTCTCCAGGCCCAGCAATTCGCTGGCGAGGCAGAGTTCTGCAACATGAAGGGTGCGTCTCGGGAAGCAGCTTTGAGTGCTCGTTTCCGGGACACCGGATCACAGTATCGAGTCGTGCGGGGAACTCTTCTAGGAGCGAGTGCGACTGATTTGGAGGTTCTGGATACTCATGCGCGAATCTCGGAGCTACTCGCGATAGCGATTGATGGGTTCTTGCTTCATCGCTCCCTCGAATCCATGAGCCGTCCGCCGCAATGTTATCAAACACGCAAGGCGACATCGCGGTTTGCAGAGACCTGCGACGCACTCGAAGCCGACATTTGTGAGAAAATCGGGCTCTTGCAGCGCATCGATGCATCTCGTCGCGCCACGTTGGGCGGTAAAGTGATGCAGCAGCTTCTACAGACGATTTGCTCGATCCCGTTTCAGATCCCACAGCAGTTTTTCCGGATGACGATGCAAAAAGAGCGCCGTATTTCCTCGAACGTGCAATTCCTGACGTTTGCAGAAAACTCGGCATTCACGTCAAAGCCACGCTCCCGTTCGCAGCTCGGGGTGGCATTTGGTACGGACTTCAATTCGCTGCTGAAAGGTGTCATAGCTGTTCCTGCTACCGCGCGAGGGTTTTGGGAGAAGACGATCGATGCGGTCGATGTCGAGGTTGTCGTGCAGCTCGCGGATACAACTGGCGGCCTCGCGAATCCGGAACACCAGATCAGCAACAATGCTGTCCAGGACCGCATTCGCGCACAGATTCTAGTCGACTGGCAGCAACAAGTCGCTGGGAGTGAGTCGACATCATCGCTCTATCTGCCGTTCACCCTTCCCGTTCACGTGAAAGCGGAGGTCTTGCGCGTCAAAGGCTCGTTCCAGCTGCTTGCGAGAGTTGCGATGATCGACACGCAGGGTGAAAAGTGGCCATTGGCGGCCACGGGCTGCAAACGCGGCTTCATCGTCTACTGATCATAAAAAAATATGAATGAATGGGCTTTAGCGCTTTATGCACTGACGTCACCTCATCTACCTTGGCATTCTCACATACATGGACAGGCGGAATGTTTATATTGATACCATGAATCGGGATGCCAGAGAGCAATATCACACGACTACTTTGCTGTAAACTTGTCCAGATAGCCGCCTTCCTTCATCAACTCGAAGAAATGGCCCTTCCCTCTCTTCACGAGCTCCTCCGGTGATGCAAATTCGACAATGTGGCCGCCATCGAGCACCAAAATGCGATCCGAGTCCAAGATCGTGTCGAGACGATGCGCGATCGTCAACACGGTCGAAGACGCAAACGCTGTGCGGATCACCTGCTGCAGCGCCTTGTCGGTCTCGTGGTCGATCGCTGCCGTGGCTTCGTCAAAAATCACGATGCGCGAATGGCGCAGCAACGCACGTGCCATGCACAGCATCTGACGCTCGCCCACACTGAAGTTCTCGCCATTCTCTTCCACTACACACTCTAATTTCTTCTCTTCGTCGCCAATGCGGCCTCCAAGGCCAACCTGACGGATCGATCCCCACAACTCCTCGTCACTGCACTCCCCGAATGGATCCAGGTAGCTACGCAGCGAGCCTTTGAAGAGCACAGGGTTCTGCGGGATGATCGACAGCTTCTCTCGTAGGGCTTTCAGGCCGATCTTGCCGACGTCGACATCATCGATCACGACCGACCCTGATGCCACTTCGTTGATCCGGAACAGCGCCATCGTCAGACTTGACTTGCCAGCCCCCGTGCGCCCGACGATCCCGATCTTCTCGCCGCCCTTCACGGTGAACGACAGATCTTTGAGCACAAGGCGGTCGTGCTCCTTGTAGCGGAAACTCACATGGTCAAAGCGTACCGAGCCCGCCGATGGCCACTCTGGGTGATCTGGCGGATCCATCGTGGGGATGCGATGTGGCGCTTCCTGGGAGATCTCAATGTACTCTTGCATCCGCTCAGGGCTCACCATGACTGATTCAATCTGCGTCATGACTTGAACCAATCGTTCCAGGTTCTGGGATACTTTCAACGCGTAGGAGAACGCCAAGCCGATCACAGCGACGCCGAGTTGGTTCCGCAGCAAAATTAGCGATGTCGTGACGACCAGCACAAGCACACTGCCCACAAGCTGAATGCGCAGGGAAAACCACTGCGAAACGCACAACTGGGCATACCAGATCTTGCTGTTTGCGTCCAATTTCGCGTTGTTGGTGAGCAGAAAGCGATACACTTGAATGAGTCCAAACGCACGAATCGTAGACCCACCATCCACGGATTCGGACAAATGGTTGAGCACTGGCGCCTGTGTCGTCTTGGCCAAGCGCTGGAGTTCTCGCGCGGGTTGAATGTAAAAGGCGCCGATCCAGCAATAGAGAGCAGCGACGGGGATCAGCAGCAGCCCTCTCCATTGGATCACCACCGCCGCAGTCACTGTGCTGAAGCCGACCGTGAAGAATGATGACGCTAGTCTCGCGAATAGCGGCGGGATGTTGCCATCAACTGTTGACACGTCGCCACCGTAGCGTGTCAGAATGCGTCCGATCGGATTTACGTCGAAAAAACGCATTGGCGCATGCATCAACGCGTCGGTTATTCCATCAAACAGATTTGTCGCTGCTCGCAAACCATAGATGGTGACCACCAGCATGCGAACGAGCACCATCGACGCAGTCGCGAGCCCCAGTGCCGCATAGATGCTCAGTCGGTACGCATTGGAAGGCGCCGATTCCGAGTCGTTCACACTGTCACTGGACCACGCACCGAGCCAAAAGTCACTCGAGATCTGCAGCAGTTGCCACACGGTCTGGGAAAAGAGGAACACGAGAAGCACGCAGAGCCCCCCGACAGCGTTGTAGTATGCGGAAAACACGTGTCTGCTCACTCGGCCTCCAAAGCGCTGCTCATCTTCGACCAACTTGCCCATCTCTTTCTGCTTTTCCATCGCGAGTGCTTCGGTCACGCTGGCAGTTCGGAATCGGCTTTCCTGAAATGGCGACGCCAAAGCAAGTTCGTCATTCAGCTCGGCGACTTCTTCGTAGGTTGGCGTGTCAGTCTCGTTGCTCGTTACACGCTGTTGCTTCTTGTTCTCCTCTGTGTCTTCATCGTCAAAGCTTTTCTTTGCGTATGCATGCGCTGGCAAAGGAGACACCAACGGAAAGTACGCGGGGCGGTCTTGAACTTGGCGAGTCTCGACCAACGTGCCAATCTCATTGATCGTGATTGCATGCGTGATATGCTCCGACTCAATGATCTCTGGGTTGTGTGTCACCAAGACGATCGTCTTGTGACGCAGCAAACCCAGCAGACACTTCTGGAAAATCTCATTCTGGACGATCGCATCCACCGCAGACAATGGAGAGTCCAAAATGTAGACGCTCGCATCACTGTAGCAGGCACGCGCGAGCGCGATACGCGCCTTCTGGCCACCCGAGACGTTCACACCTCGTTCCCCGATTTCAGTGTGGTCGCTCGCTGGCAACGACTTCAGATCTTCCGTGAGCGCGCAGGCATCCAGCACTTTTTCGTACTTCTTGCGGTCATAAGCGTGTCCAAAGAGGATGTTGTCGCGCACAGTCATGTTCTGGATCCACGGTTGCTGCGAGCAGTACGCGACGCTGCCACCAACGTACACCGTTCCGTTGCGCTTGACCATTTCACCCAGAAGCGCTGAGCACAATGACGACTTGCCGCAGCCGACAGCGCCATGTATTACGTAGAACTCGCCCGTCTTGACTTGCAGGTTCACGTCTCGAAGCACTGGTGGACCTTCCTGATCCCATCCAAACTCACCGTTTTCAATCGCGATGACCACGTTCTTGGCGATATACTTGTCGGCAATAGGGTCGTCAATAGTGAGCACGTTCGTCGAATCCATTTCGGGCATTTCCAGAAACTCAGACACTCGCTCGAGTCCGACTTTGGACTGAATGAGCATCGGGATAATATTAGTGATCTGTCGCATCGGTCCTTGGATCAGCTGGAACAGCGCAATGCTGCTGAATACGATTGCCGGTGTGAGCTCATGTTTCACAACCGTCGTGAACACACCGAACGAGGCAATGCTGATGAACACGGGCATTCCCCAAAGCAGCACGACGCTCCACGCCATGAGCAACCGACGCTTGAGCAAATCGCGCATCTCAACCGCGCGTACTTGCCGGATCTGCTCCAGAAAGCGCTCTTCCCACGCGTTGAACTTGACGATCCCAATCGCTTTGAACACCTCGGTCACTTTCTTCATGCGCACGTCCTTGCTTTTCCGGTAGATGCGCTGCCGCTTATACATCTGCCTCGACAGCAACTGGTTCACGCACAGGATGAGCACGATCATGCCAATGCCTGCAAACGCGGCCACACTCAGCACGTCGTAGAGCAGATAGCTCACGAGTGCGATCTGCAGCGGGATGAGCCACGCTTGGTGCACGAGGTACGCGGCACCCATGATTGCGTCGCTGTCCGACGTGTAGATGTTGGCGATGTCGCCCGTCGACTTTTCCTTTCTCGACTCCGCGCTGAGCCGCAGTGTCTTGCGATACAGCAGCGTCTTAATGGCTGCAATGAACTCGATCGCGATCGTCTCGGACTCGAAGTTCGCGTAGTTATCGACCAGCGCCTGGAACACTTGGGACACGAACAGCGCGAGGACCCAGAGGAACGTCTGCTGCTCAGAGAACCCTTCCAGGTTGGTCAGGCTCGACACGACCTCGCGGAGCACGACAGGACCGACGAGGTTGCATAGCATCGACACGAGGAACGCCAGCCCCGTGCGCACAAACCGCCAGCCGAACGACCGGAAGAACGCCGTGTACATCGAGTGCGTGTCCTCGTAGTCCGCCGCGACCTTTTGCGACGCGTGCTGCGCCTGCAACGGCACGCGAAGCGCCCAGATGTCGTGCTCGTCGAGCTGCTTGCAGTGGCCCAGACGCATGAGTGGAGTCACCCACGAGAGCAGTAAGCGCGAGACGCACCACGCGCGCTCCTGCGGATGCAGTTGGTCCGACGCGCTTTCGTCATCGGACGATGGCGGCACGAGCGCAAACGTCGCGTACTTGGCCTGCGTCATGATGGCAGCAACAGTGGGAGAGCGGACGTCACTCGCTGCGGCCGCACGAATGGACGCAGTTCGCTCTACGGGGCTGTTGGTGCAGGAAATGATCGGTTCTCTGCTTGGTGTCAATGCATCCATCATCACCACCCCGCATTCCCCTGTTAGTCTATTATTTGCCTAAATTGATATTGACTGAAACAAGCCATTGAATGCTGCTTGAGACAGTGGGGGTGACTTGTAACGTAGTGTTGTCTATGATTTTGTACTTGCTAGAAAGCTGATAATGCTTGAACGCTGCAAATTGCCTTCCAATCTCTGATAAAGGGATTTTGCAGCGTCATCTCTATATTAACGTGTGGGGTGAGCGAGAGTGTATTACGCGATGTGGGATGAACCCGCCATGTAATCACTCTTAGTTTTCAACCAGTACTTCGCTCTGGAGGATACAACATCATAGAGAAAACTACTTTACAGGTCTTTAAGTAGTCTTGAGCAGGATTGACTAGTTTGTTTCATACAATATCAATTCAGGCAAATGATATAATAACAAGAGAATACGGCGCTTGATGAACACGCCTCGTCATTTAAGGGGTTTTAGAAAAAATACCCTAAATCGGCCATGTAGGGGATAGTGTCGGATTTGTTTAGAGGAACATATAGGAGTAAATGGGTAGAAACAGCCTTTATATAGGCGACTTCATGCCTATTTCGCTCATGCAATTCATATAATGATGCCACAGTAGCTCAAGCTTGTCAACTTGTTTGCAATGCAAAAAAGCCCTTCCAAGCTGAAGTCAGTCTATGTTTGCCAAACCGTTTTTTCATAGCTTTAAGTGGATAGAGAGCATCACAGCTCTCTTGTATGTCGTTCGAAAAGAGGCATAGCGAGATTGTGCATCGTGCCACTCAACACTGCATAGTCTTAATTGCGCATCGAGGATGGCTTGCCTTACACAGCAAGTAGACGAGTCTAATCTCAGAGGACCCATTCAATTCATCAAGGGAGTTGAACACGGTATGCAAACCCACTGCGCATACGAAGGTAGTATATGTTCGATACTACGCGATTCGTGCATCCTAAGTAAACTGCAAGATGTGCACCAGTTAGTTCAAATAAAATTTCACTAGTATTCTTCCTATAAAAAAGTATAATCGATTTAAGGATTTTTTTAGGCTTTATTTAGGCTACAATAAGGATTTTTCTCCGAAAACAAACTCGCCTATTGATGTGTATCGATCATGCGATCATTTCCTGCACCAACAGCCCCGTAGAGCGAACTGCGTCCATTCGTGCGGCCGCAGCGAGTGACGTCCGCTCTCCCACTGTTGCTGCCATCATGACGCAGGCCAAGTACGCGACGTTTGCGCTCGTGCCGCCATCGTCCGATGACGAAAGCGCGTCGGACCAACTGCATCCGCAGGAGCGCGCGTGGTGCGTCTCGCGCTTGCTGCTCTCGTGGGTGACTCCACTCATGCGTCTGGGCCACTGCAAGCAGCTCGACGAGCACGACATCTGGGCGCTTCGGGAACCGCTGTGCGCCGATGTCGCATCAACCAAGTTTGGCGCCGACTACGCGCGCACGCGGTCCATGACGCGCGTGTTCTTCCGGTCGTTCGGCTGGCGGTTTGTGCGCACGGGGCTGGCGTTCCTGGTCGTGATGCTGTGCAACCTCGTCGGTCCTGTCGTGCTCCGCGAGGTCGTGTCGAGCCTGACCAACCTGGAAGGGTTCTCGGTGCAGCGCACGCTTCAGTGGGTGGGCGCACTTTTCGCGGCGCAGGTGACGCAGGCGCTTGTGTCCAAGTACGCGAACTTCGAGTCCGAGACGATCGCGATCGAGTTCATTGCAGCCATTAAGACGCTGCTGTATCGCAAGACACTGCGGCTCAGCGCGGAGTCGAGAAAGGAAAAGTCGACGGGCGACATCGCCAACATCTACACGTCGGACAGCGACGCAATCATGGGGGTCGCGTACCTGCTGCACCAGGTGTGGCTCATCCCGCTGCAGATCGCACTCGTGAGCTATCTGCTCTACGACGTGCTGAGTGTGGCCGCGTTTGCAGGCATTGGCATGATCGTGCTCATCCTGTGCGTGAACCACTTGCTGTCGCAAAGACTGCACAAGCAGCAACGCATCTACCGGAAAAGCAAGGACGTGCGCATGAAGAAAGTGACCGAGGTGTTCAAAGCGATTGGAATCGTCAAGTTCAACGCGTGGGAAGAGCGCTTTCTGGAGCAGATCCGGCAAGTACGCGCGGTTGAGATGCGCGATTTGTTCAAGCGTCGCGTGCTCGTCGCGTGCGCGATTTCGCTCATGTGGGGGATGCCCGTGTTCATCAGCATCGTGTCCTTCGGAGTCTTCACGACGGTTGTAAAACATGAGCTCACACCGGCCGTTGTGTTCAGCAGCATCGCGCTGTTCCAGTTGATTCAGGTGCCGCTGCGACAGATCACGCAGATCGTCCCGATGGTCATTGAGTCCATGGTGGGTCTAGAGCGAGTGTCTGAGTTTCTGGAAATGCCCGAAATGGATTCGACGAACGTGCTCACTATTGACGACCCTATTGCCGACAAGTATATCGCCAAGAACGTGGTCATCGCGATTGAAAACGGTGAGTTTGGATGGGATCAGGAAGGTCCACCAGTGCTTCGAGACGTGAACCTGCAAGTCAAGACGGGCGAGTTCTACGTAATACATGGCGCTGTCGGCTGCGGCAAGTCGTCATTGTGCTCAGCGCTTCTGGGTGAAATGGTCAAGCGCAACGGAACGGTGTACGTTGGTGGCAGCGTCGCGTACTGCTCGCAGCAACCGTGGATCCAGAACATGACTGTGCGCGACAACATCCTCTTTGGACACGCTTATGACCGCAAGAAGTACGAAAAAGTGCTGGATGCCTGCGCGCTCACGGAAGATCTGAAGTCGTTGCCAGCGAGCGACCACACTGAAATCGGGGAACGAGGTGTGAACGTCTCGGGTGGCCAGAAGGCGCGTATCGCGCTCGCGCGTGCGTGCTACAGTGATGCGAGCGTCTACATTTTGGACTCTCCATTGTCTGCGGTGGATGCGATCGTCCAGAATGAGATTTTCCAGAAGTGTCTGCTGGGTTTGCTGCGTCACAAGACGATCGTCTTGGTGACACACAACCCAGAGATCATTGAGTCGGAGCATATCACGCATGCAATCACGATCAATGAGATTGGCACGTTGGTCGAGACTCGCCAAGTTCAAGACCGCCCCGCGTACTTTCCGTTGGTGTCTCCTTTGCCAGCGCATGCATACGCAAAGAAAAGCTTTGACGATGAAGACACCGAGAAGCCACATGAAGCGGTGACACGTAGTGCATCTAGTTTTGCGGAAGTCGCGGAATTAAATGACGGATTAGCGCTCACCTCGCCAGTCCAAGAGCAAAGGCTACGTACCTTCAGCGCATCAGATATGCTCGCAGTGAAGAAGCAGAAAAAGATCGGCAAACTGATTGATGAGGAACAGCGTGCTGACGGCCGAGTGAGCAAGCACGTGCTCTTTGGGTACTACAATGCTGTCGGCGGTCTCTGTGTGCTTCTTGCGTTCATGTTTTCCCAAACTGTGTGGCAAGCGCTACAGATCGCGAGTGATTTTTGGCTTAGTGCGTGGTCCAGTGACAGTATGGGCGACTCACAATCGACGCCCTCCAACTCGTACCGACTCGGCATTTACGCAGCATTGGGGCTCGCGTCAGCGTCTATGGTTGTGGTCCGGATGCTGATGGTTACAGTGTATGGTTTGCGAGCCGCACGAACTTTGTTCGATCAAATGACTAACGCTCTGTTGCACGCGCCGATGCGTTTCTTTGACTCGAATCCTATCGGGCGAATCTTGACGCGTTATGGTGGTGATGTGTCGACTGTGGACGCGATTTTTCCGCAAATGTTTGGCCGATTTGCGCAGTCCCTCCTCACTGTCGCGTTCAGCACAATCACTGCTGCGGTGGTGATCCAGTGGAGAGGGCTGCTTCTGATCCCTGTCGTGGTCGTATACTGCTGGATCGGCGCATTCTACATCCGGCCAGCAAGAGAGCTCCAACGCTTGGCCAAGACGACCCAGGCACCAGTGCTGAATCACCTCTCCGAGTCCGTCGATGGAAGCTCGATCATTCGTGCGTTTGGAGAATCGCAGACTCGCCGCTTCCTCGTCACGAACAGTGCGAAACTGGATACAAACAACAAAGTCTGGTTTGCACAATTGTGCGTCTCGCAATGGTTTTCGCTGTACATTCGACTGATTGGAAGTGTGCTCGTGCTGGTGGTCACGACGTCTCTGGTTTTACTACGAAACCACCTCGATGCTGCGATCATTGGACTGGCATTTTCCTACGCACTAAAAGTCTCTCAGAATTTGGCTGGGCTGGTGGACATTGTGACTCAAATTGAATCGGCAATGGTGAGTCCTGAACGAATTCAGGAGTATATCAACATTCCCCAGGAACCGCTACACCGGATCCCCACGATGGATCCGCCGTCTCATCCAGAGTGGCCATCGGCGGGCTCGGTACGCTTTGACCATGTGAGTTTCCGCTACAAGGAGCACGACCGCCTTGTGCTCAAAGATCTGTCGTTCACCGTGAAGGGCGGCGAGAAGATCGGGATCGTCGGGCGCACGGGGGCTGGCAAGTCAAGTCTGACGATGGCGCTGTTCCGGATCAACGAGATCGCCTCAGGATCCATCTCCATCGATGGCGTGAATGTATGTAAGATCGGCCTGAAAGCCCTGCGTGAGAAGCTGTCGATCATCCCACAGAACCCTGTGCTGTTTAAGGGCTCGTTGCGCAGCTACCTGGATCCATTCGGTGAGTTCAGTGACGAGGAGTTGTGGGGATCGATTCGCCAAGTTGAGTTGAGCGATCGTATTAGCAGCGAAGAGAAAAAGTTGGAGTGCATCGTCGAAGAAAACGGCGAGAACTTCAGTGTGGGCGAGCGTCAGATGCTGTGCATGGCACGTGCGTTGCTGCGCCATTCGCGCATCGTGATTTTTGACGAAGCCACGGCAGCGATCGACCACGAGACCGACAAGGCGCTGCAGCAGGTGATCCGCACAGCGTTTGCGTCTTCGACCGTGTTGACGATCGCGCATCGTCTCGACACGATCTTGGACTCGGATCGCATTTTGGTGCTCGATGGCGGCCACATTGTCGAATTTGCATCACCGGAGGAGCTTGTGAAGAAAGGCAACGGCCATTTCTTTGAGCTGATGCAGGAAGGCGGCTATCTGGACAAGTTCGTGAGCAGTTAGTCGCGGTAACGTACGGCAGGCAGAATGGCATACCTGGCCGCCTTTAGAAAACTCGATTGACCGCTCTGGAAATAAGAATAATCAGTTCATCCCTTAGTTCGTTGGTCATATCACTGCCTGATTCTCGACCTTGGTTGTAGAAGAGGTCATTGTCTCTGCTGACGCTGCGGAGCTGCTGATAATGGGAGGAGCTACCATGGAGCTCCTCGCAGCAGAAAGCTCACTCTGCTCCTGTTTCTTGATGCGGTCGCGCACCGCCGCTTGCTTGCGGCGCAAAAACTGCATGACGTGAACCAGCTCTTCGTCAATATCAGTCTCGTTGTCGAGAAGCGCGATCACGTCGCGAAACAGCGTCACTTTCTGCGTATCGCTGACTCGTCTTTTCGTCTCGGGAGCTGCTGGTCGTGAACTTTCGGGCTTTGGATGATGTTGCTCACGATACCTGGCGTCATTCTCATCGTCGTAGGTTTGACCTCGTTTCCGCATCACGAGATCGTGGATTGTCGTGTCGCTGTAAATGTAGTGAACGTCGTCTTCTCCCGCTGGTGTCAGGATGCTCTCGATTGAGACCTGGTAGAGCAGGTTCAGGTGCGCCAGCGATCCGCAGATCGCGGATTCCATGTATGCTTCGAGTTTCACGGCGGAGGACGACACCGACAATGGCGCCGTGGCGTCCATGCCTCGACTCAGTCCAGTGTGCTCCCAGCAGCGACGAATGGTGTCTACAGAGACTTCGAGCCATGCCTGCTTGGCCCATCGCATCGCTTGGGCTTGACCAGCCTGCGACAAAGACACATACATACACATCCCAGTTAGCCCACTAGACATTATGCTACAGCAAACAGGCCGATAAAGTGTGCCTACCTCAAACACGTTGGACTCGCCGAGTTCCATTCGATCCACGGCGTGCGCCAATTGCCGTATCCTGAACAGCGTCTTGAATGCCCGCGTGATGCCGACGCCAAAGGGCTGCGCTCGTCGGGACGGCAGCACGAGCGTGCGCACGTTGGAGAGATCCATCTCAAGATGCGACGGTGCGTCGTCGACGAGCACGAGGATGCGGCGGTTCTGCTGGAGCATGTTGTGGTTGATCTGCAGCACCCAGTCCTGGAAGATCGGCCCCGTCATCCACGCGCTCGAGTTGTAGTAGTACTGCGGTTCACTGCCCTCAGCTTCCTCTGCTACTTGTGATGACGGCGGGTGCGGTTCGAAGCCCCACGGCCCCGTGCCTACGAACGCCTGCTCGAGTTTCTCCGACGCGTCCATGTTCACTGCGAGCGTGAGCGTGAGCCTCACTTTGGCGTTCTTGCTGCTCGCGAGCGACGCCGACGTGCGCCGCACCTTTGTCTTCTTTGGCTCGAGACAGTAGAAGAGCCCGACCTCGTCCATCGAGAAGATATCGCACGGCGCATACAGAGGCAGCAGCTCATCGTACGACGGCAGCCTGACGTGCGTAGCGATCGCAGCCGCCGTCTGTGATGCAGAAGAAGCCGCCACCGATGGCTCATGCGACGATGGAGACGATGACGCACTGCCTGTACGGTCCACGTGCGGCAGCATCTGGTCCGGGCCTCGCCCTTGGCTCTTCCTGAACTTGAGCTGGTGCCGCTCCATGAAGCTCGAGACCCACCCGTTCGAGAACGACAGGTCCGTGGGCAGCCCCATCTGCTTGACAAGCACGAGCGCCTTCTCCTTGATGTCCTCGCCCGAGTACCGGATGCCGTTGCGCTCAAGACTCAGCGCCCACGTGTGCACGGCGGCGTCCAGCTCCGGGTACTTGACGGCGCGGACGCGACAGAACTCGTGCGAGATGCTGGTCTTGAGCAGCTGCTCGCGCGTCTTGAGGATGTTGGACACGGTCGCCTGCGTCGGCGGCTTGGCGAGGCGGAACTCGGCCATGGCCCACTCGCCGAGCCGCCGCTGCGTCCACTTGGGCTCCTCGAACTTTTTCTGGATGATCGCGATCTTCTGCCGGATCGTCAGGTGGCTCTTCTGGGCGTCGCCGCCGCGGGGCTTTGTCGGCATCTTCGTCTGGTCTGCGCTTTTGGTTGTTGAACGCGGCCGGAAATGGGGCGAAGGAGAAAGGTGGTCCCTGTCCAGTGTGATATCCTCTCTTGGATTGATTTCTTTCTGAATTGATAAAAATACAGCTTACATATCAACTTAGACACAGCATAGGGGTACAAGTGTTTGATAACCATAACCTACTGACTTTCTGAATTTATGTAGATGAGATGGGTTACAGCAATTTATCCGGATAAACTAGCAGAATGTATAATATTGTTTATGCAAGTATAGTTGGGCAACTCAGGTTATGTACGTACGACTTCAATTTCAGCGTGATGATAGTGGAACAAAGGAGGGTGTGCAGATAGAAATTGGTCCGATATTCTCGAGGAGGCAGCACGAGATCGCGAGATTTCTCTCTATACATGTACAGTGGTTTTGTCCAGTTTGCAGTCGTCAGGTCACGACGTTTATAGTGGGACACGGGTTGATAGAGGCTTCGCAAATTCATACAATGATTTCGAACCGAATGTTTTAAGCACTTGTGCAACCAACTCCACGTATTGATAGCCCAAGAATTCTCTCCATGCAGAACGGCTCACATGGAACGCGTGTCAGGTGGGAGCCAAGACATTGGAAGACACGAAGCGCCATTTTAACAAACGGAGGCTGGGTTCCTACACTGAATACAAGGCAGCATTCGTACCCAACTCTGACTCACGATGCATGCAAACATGTGTATATAGTATGTAACCTACGCGTGCTTGACAAAACTGAGCTTGTCGTAACCTCGTGAGCACACAAAGGTACAATCTGCAATCTGTATCGTTCCTTCTCAGTCACACATCCCCACAAGTAGTAGTAACCTAGTAACCTAGTAACCTGTAGCAAGACAAAGTACACGTTGTTTCCAAACATGCGGTCAGCATCTGAATACAAAAAGCCGATACAGTACACTTCAGCGTAAAAAAAGAAGGAATTGCCATTTACACGTATATATCAGTACGTTTTACGCATAACTATTTTTCCACATACCGCACGTAACCTCCGTACCCCTTTCCGTGATAACGACAGTAACCAGTCGTACCCTCTGTCACGAGGTTACGATCGCTCCGTTCTCCTCATCGTCTCAGTCCGCGGCAGAGGCCAGAGTCAGTCAGCAGATTACCACGCCAACGCCATCACCTTCGCCTTCTGCGTGTGCCGCTGCGTGCGTCTGCAGCTCCATATACACACTCTTGCACACGAGTATATAAACAGTGCTTCCTCCCCCTCATACTATGGCTCGCCCGACGCCCCACACGGGCGCAGCGACGTGGACGCCGCTGCGCGAAAACTACTTTGCGACGCCGCTGCTGTCGGCCAAGGAGAAGACGTACCTCGTACGCAAGTCGTGCGAGGCCGCGCAGGAAGTGGTTGAGCGCGCGCGATCCAGGGGCGGCCCCGTGCAGTGGCGCCACATCGAGAAGTACCAGGACGTGCAGATCTACGCCGGCCAGCCGCGCGGCGCCTTTGGCTCCCAGAGCCAGAGTGCCGACATCATGAGCATGTGTGGCGTCACGAGCGTGGCCGCGAGCGTCAAGGAGATCGCCGCGCTCTTCGACCTATCCACGACGCGCTCCATGAAAGAGTTCTCGATGGACAACCGCGAGCTGTTTTACGACGCGATCGTGCTCTACAACCTGAGTCCGCGCACGAAGGAGAAGCCACTGCACCAAGTGACGGCGAAATGGATCACCGTCAAGTGTCCGCGCGGCGTGGAGGACCGCGATTTTTGCTACTTGGAGTGCCAGGACAAGTTTGTCGACTCGACGGGCCGCAAGGGCTGGGTCATGTGTCTCCACTCGATCAAGCTGCCCGGGTGCAACGAGTTGACGCGCGAATTCGGCTTCGTGCGCGGCTCCTTCTACCACTCAGGCGTCATCGTTGTCGAGACCGATCGGCCCGGGTACGTCGATGTGATCCACATGCTGCAGATCAACTTCAAGAAGAACACGCGCGTGTCGCCGAGCTTCATGCGCGATCGCGTCGCGTTCGTGGCCAAGATCCGCACGATGATGCGCGACAAGCGGCTGAACGAGCAGCGCTACTTGAACGACCTTGAGCTCGTGCCCAAGAAATACCGCTCGCGCTGCACGGTGTGTCAAGACAGCTTTACGCTTTTGCTGTTGCGAAAAATGAACTGCCGGAAGTGTGGTGAAGTCGTCTGCGGCGCATGCAGCAAGGAGTTTGATGTGAAGAACGCGAGATTCATGGAGACCGTCAAGATCCGCGTGTGCATGCAGTGCTTCCAGTTGATCACGACGGTGTCCAAGTCGGCGCAGATCCCGATGCTCGAGCAGTCGCGACAGTCGACAGCGATGAGCTTCTTGGGCTACTACGAGGATGAGCAGCGCGCTTCCTTTATGACCCAAGTGACGTCATCCGCGGCCGAATTGGCCGAGACTTCAGCGAATCGCCGTACCAAGATCTTTCTACAGTCGATGCAAAAGCCGCGCTCGTCGGCCGCGCGAGTGCCCAGCAGTGCTCCTGCTCCACGCACAACAGTGTACGGTATCCATCCGCCTCGAAGCAGCACGCAATTGCGGTCGTCGCAGATCATTGGTGGGTTTCCGGCCATGGGCGGTGCCATGGACCCTTACAACCGCGACACGATCGCCTACCACCACCATCAGCCACCGCCACCCTCGGCCGCGTCCATCTTCGATCGCCCAGCGCAAGTATCGGGTCCTCCTGCCTCGTACTCGCGGGATTTCGACTACAATCGGTACAGTGAGTACGGCCACCACCAGCCGATGCCCATGCCGCCGCAGTCGCGCACACGATCGATCTCCAGTGAGCAGGCGCATCGTTCCCAGTCGGCGTCCCGACAGCAGCAAAGCAGCCAGCAAGAGTACGATTACAACATGCCACCGATGCACGAGTACAGCGTGATAGATTTCCCGCCACCTGTGGCGTATCCTGACAGTTTGCGTGGCTCTGAGAGCAAGCAGCGCGACTCGGAGAGCTCCAACTCGTCGATCGACATTGACGCAGATGAAGGTCGTGGGTCATTAGGAAATCCGCCACCGATGAACCAGTTCAATGCACAGCGAGGCCGCTCAAACAGTCGCCCAGCTCCTGTTGCCCCACCGCCGCCGTATTACGCGGACGACGGCAGACGTCATGATGATCGGATGGCGTCCCCAGAACTTCCTCCATATTATGCGGCTGATGCACGGTTTCAGCGTGATCAATATGCGCTCCCACCAGCCCCACCACCATACTACTCGGACAGTATCGATAGCCACTCGGACCGTCAGCAGCGGCCTCAGGAAACAACGTCGTCGTTCTTCTCGAACGACGTTGATGGTCGATCAGACAGTCCGGGGCAGATGCCACCAGGTCCAGTGACAGCTTCGTTTTACTCGAACGATATCGTCGGCAGCGAGTACAACGATGAGGACAGTGACGAAGAGGGATCGATGGGGTCCGAAGACGAATCTGAGTTTTCCCCTGACCTTGTTCCGCTCGGTCGCAATGTCTCCGACATGAGTGAGCGGCAAGCGAGTGGCATGATCTCTCGTCGAGAAGAAGAAGAGACGAAAGCGCAGGAATTGGCCGATAGTCCAGCGTATCCACCGCCAACCGCCTCGGCGTATGAAGTGACGCGAGAGATGCTGGGCCGTGAGTCGTCAGTGTATTCGTCTTCGCTGCACCAGAAACAAAACGCAGCACAATCGCAATCGCAATCGGAATCGCAATCGGAATCGCAATCGGAATCGCAATCGCAACCGAAAGGTGATGAAACAATGGAAAGTAAGCAGCAAGCAGTGACTTTTGAGGAGGAAGTGGCACATGACTCGCGTGACTCGGAGCACAAGTACGAATTGCGCGACTCGGAACTCGGATTAAACACCACGATTTGCGATATGAGTTTCTTGGATTCGGACATGCGGCAATTTCACGATCAGTCGCTGTTTATGGTCAATGGACGCCCGATAGTCGACAATGGCGACGGAGGCCAGAAGGACAATGCGTTAGTGAACGGTCAGGGCCAGGCGCCTACCTTCAACGGGGACAACGCGGACGATCCTGTTCCTAGTCTGCTTCGCCGACCGTCATCTGGTGATAACACCAAGTTTCAAGGCGCTTTCTCGCGTCTACTCTTGTCAGCGACCCCGCATGTCACGTCTCCGAGGAACTCGCTTGAGGGCCGGCCTTCGTTGTACGGTAAACCACGCGAGTCCAGACGCTCATCGCGCAATGTCGTTGGCGCCACGTCCCATCACTATCGCCAGCAAGTCCAGCGCTCGGAGACGATCGCACTGCTCAAGCGAGATAGTAGTCGGTCTGGTAGCTTTTCGAGCGCTGGGTCGTCTTCTTCAAATATGACGGGTAGCGGAGCCTTTTTCGAATATGTGGGCAACGATGAGGAACTTTCGCAACAGCAGCGATCGAATGGGAGCAACCCGGCGAACAGCTCAGGCTCGAGTGAAGGAGGTTTGAACCACGAGAAGGAGAAGGAGCAACCGACTGCGTCGTTCTTCGGAGCCATCCCGGACTATGTTCCCCCTCATTTCCAGCAGCCGAAATCGATGGCGAACTTCTCGGCAGCGTCTACGTACGAAGTGCCCGAGCGCACCGCGGAAGAAGCGAAAGAGCTGATCCGTAAACTCAGCGCCCAGGGAATGCAATCCCAGCACCTCCAAGACAGCGAACCAGAGCACGAGAGCAAGACGAATCATCACCCTGCGTGGTTTGGCGACGACGAGGAGCACGAAGAAGCTCGTGATTCGGACTTTGACATTTTCGACGAGTCGATTGTGCAAACACAGCCTCTGAGCACGGCTCTAGGTGCGCCGTCGCAACCTGTTGGAGACCATGACAAAGACGAAGACGAAGAAGAGGATGAGGATGAGGATGTGCTGCTGTCGGCGCGGTCGCTGTACAAGACCTTCGGTAATACGCTCAAGATCACGAGTCTCGTGGGCGGCAACCAGAACGACAAGTCGCTACAGCGAACGTTCAGCAAGATCCAGGAAAGCATCGACATGCTCTCGAGCGACAGCGAGGACAGCGAGGACGACCACGGAGTCGGCCATTCGCACAAGATCAAGCGATAGAGGACGACAATGGGATGGTGGTCAACACGCCAAAGTCACAAGGGCTGTACGAAACTACGAGAGTAGCGTTTCTCATGAATGGAAGGAGGAACATATATAAACAAGCGCGCAATAAATGTCAAAATGGGTTTTTAGTTAGATATATTATGCTACGCCTCAAGCGAAGTGATGTGTCCTTGAGCATGCAACTTTTGGATGTTGAATTCGCTCCACTCGCAGCAACGTCTGCGACGTGTGCTATCTGAAGCAGGTGCAATTGGATCAAAATGGGATATACCCACATCTGTTTCTCCCCTTGCTGGTGAAAATCAACCCATCCGTGCATTTGACCCAGCTATTTTTTGCAAAATACCGGTACGCATTACCGGTACTTTTTGCGGTTTGAAAATCGAAGGATCTGCGCAGTATTTTTTTGTGTTTCGCTCCATTCACACCGAGCACAAAAGGCAAGAAGAAGACAAGGCGCACACCCACTTATCTTGCTTGCCACCATGAGCGACGCCGCCGAGAAGACCCCCGTGGACGCCCCCGCCGCAGAGGCGGAGAAGAAGGAAGAGACGACTGTTGCCACAACTGCTGCTGCTGAAGAGGAAGAGACCAAGACGGAGGAACAGGTGGAGGAGGTGACTCAGTCGCTCGAGGAGATCCTGGCGCTCGGCCAGGGGCTCGACGACGAGGACTACAAGGCCGAGCTCGAGGTGCTGCAGAATGACCCAAACTCGAACCTGTACTCGGCCGTGACGTTCGAGGAACTGAACCTGTACGTATGTGTGTGTGTCTTTTGTGAGCGCATGGATAACGGTATAGAGGGGGATTGTGGCCATGTGCTGACGTTAGATGTGTGTGTTTTTCTTTGTATGGGTTTCCAGGCCGGAATTGCTGCTCAAGGGCGTGTACTCGATGAAGTTCTCCAAGCCGTCGAAGATCCAATCGGTTGCGCTGCCGTTGATCCTCGCCAAGTACGTATTTGGCTCTATGCATCATCCATCGATGTAGAAAGAAGGCGGTAGCTAACGGGTGTCCATGTCGTATTGCATGCGCATATAGCCCGCCAGAGAACTTGATCGGTCAGGCGCAAAGTGGTAGTGGCAAGACCGCGACGTTTGCTCTCGGCATGCTTTTCCGCGTGGACGTGAACGTGAAGGTGCCACAAGCGCTGTGCGTGGGTCCCACGCGCGAGCTCGTGCGTCAGATCATGGCGGTCGTGAACGCCATGGGGCGCTTCCTGGGCGTTGAGACGTTCCTCGCGATCCCGGGCGTCGATGTCGCCAAGGGCGAGCAGGTGCGCGCGCAGGTCGTGGTCGGTACTCCAGGCCGCGTCGAGGGTCTGATCAAGAAGAAGCAGCTCGACACGCGCCAGGTCAAGATCTTTGTTCTGGACGAAGCTGACGTGATGGTGTCGGAGGACGGAATGCGCGATCGCTCGGTCGCGATCAAGAAGATGATCAAGAATCGCGACTGCCAGTACCTGCTCTTTTCTGCAACGTACGCCGATGAGGTGCGCGATTTCGCGCAGCGCATGGTGCCGGACCACAATATCATCACGGTGAAGAAGGAGAAGCTCACGCTCGATGGCATCAAGCAGTTCTGGATCGACTGTGGCTCCAAGGGTAACAAGTTCAAGGTGCTGTCGGACATTTTCGCCGTGCTCACGATCGGCAAGTGCGTCATCTTCGTGCAATCGCGCGACACGTGTAAGGAACTGACGCGACGCATGCGCGAAGACGGCCACTCGGTCGGCATCCTCCACGGCGCCGATATGGCGCGCGAAGTGCGTGATCAGGTCATTGACGAGTTCCGCGCCGGAACGACAAACGTGCTGATCACGACCAACGTGTTGGCGCGTGGTATCGATGTCGCTGGCGTCTCGCTCGTCGTCAACTTTGATATTCCGCTCACCAAGGACCAGCAACCGGTAAGAAAAAAAGTGTTGACGTTATGTTAAATTCGTCATGCTCGGGCTTCTAATCATTTTCTTGCCGCGCCTTTTTTCTTTCTTGTAGGACCCGGAGACCTACTTGCACCGTATCGGTCGCACCGGTCGATTCGGCCGCAAGGGCTGCGCAATCAACTTTGTGCACGACGACCGAAGCAAGAAGAACCTGGCGGAGATCGAGGCGTACTACTCGCGCGAGATCGTCCAGGCGCCCGCGAACGACATTGAAGAACTGGAAAAGCTGCTCGCATGGGACTAAGTGCCGTGCGTTTTCCTTCTTCGTTGAGAGTATGCTGATCTAGAACCACAGTCGCACAAAGTCAGAGTGTGTCAAACACGCTTCGTAGGAAAGACACAAAAAAGAGGATACACGAAAAAAAGAATCATGTGCTCGCACTATTCGTTTGCATATCGTCTGCAGCAAGGCAATGGACAATGAATGGCCGTATGGGCTGTCGTATATTGGAAACGTTATGGGCACCATCGAACCAGCCTCAGGCCATTCGCAATATGCACTTCCTCTCTATACGCTAAAAAACTTGAGTTGCTTGTCCTCACCGCCGCTCACGAACGCGAGCTCTTGCTCTGGTCGCCACGCGACGTCGAGCACCTTGCCGTCGTGGGCAGCGATCGTGTGCAGTGGGATCGTCGAGCGCGCGTCCCAGACCTTGACCGCGCCGTCGTAGCTCGACGACGCAAACAGGTTCGCGCTCGTTGGGTGCCACGCCACGGCGCTTACCCACTCCTTGTGCGAGCTGAACGTGCGCTGCACGAGGTTCTCGCCTGCTTGGGTTGCGCGTGGGTCCCACAGGCGCACGCAGCGGTCCGGGTGCGCCGTGAGCACGAGGCCACTCGCGTTGACCGAGATGTCGGTGATCGCGCGGTTGCCTGTCAGCGTCTGCATGCAGGTGTGGGTCGTCAGGTCCCAGAGACGCACCGAGCGATCGCTACTTCCCGAGACAACTTGGTGCTCGTGCTGCGGGTGGAACGCGACGCCCGTAATGTAACTCGTGTGGCCGACAAGGATGATCTCGGCCTCCAGCTGGCGGAAAGTGATAGCGCTCGCGCCATTGGACGAGCTCTTTTGCTTCTTCTTTGGCTGCGCATCCGCGGCAGGCTCCGCATCGCTGTTGCTCGAGAGGTCCCACACGCGCACGGTGTTGTCCCAACTGCCCGTCAAAGCCTGTTCACCCGACGCGCGCAATACAACGGCGTCCACGCTGTTCAAGTGACCTGTGAATGCGGCGACCGCCGAAATCTGCTTCTTGGTCGCGTTGTAGCACCAGGATTGGCCCATCTGGTCCTTGCCGCTCGTCGCAATGTGGTATTCGTTGGTCGTGTGGCTTTGCACGCTGACCGACTTGATCGCACCCTGGTGGGCCTTGACCGACGCCAGGCACACACCGTTCACGTCGTACACACGCACGTGGCCATCGTAGCAGCCTGTGACGGTCACGTCCTTCGCCACGGCAACCGCACTGACCCAGTCTGGGTGGTTCGTCTCGTTCTTCTTTTCCGGCTGCGGCAGTGCCTCGACGTACTCGAGCGTCAAGAGCGATTCCTCCGACACGCCGTGCTGCTGCATGTACTTTTCCAGCGACGAGCGCAGGAACAGGTCGTCGATGAGGAAGTCGAAAGGCTTGGGCGTCGCCGTGTTGAGCAGGTGGTTCACGACCTGCGAGAGCCCCTGACGGTTCAGCCGCGTCGGCACGGCGAACGGCGTCTCCGTGACGCGGATCGCTTCATTTTTCGTCACGAATTTCACGCGCACCTGCCGTCATCACCACGAGCAAAGCGACACGATTTACGAGCACACGCCATTAGCCACAAGTACCACATACAGTAGCAGCAGTACGCAGTACAGGCGCAGTGCATTCTCTTCAGGGCGCGGGTCCTCACCTGCGGTCCTTCTTGGTCCATTGCTGCCGCCTCTTTCTATTGCGTTGTCCGCCAGCATTCCCAATCACGCCGCTTCAGTTGGGCCTTTTTGACTGGAGGGTGAGGTCGGGTTCCTTTTCAGCCAATCCGATCGATTGCTTCAACACCCAACGAGCTCATGATTGGCTGAAAATGCAATCTCACATCTAACTGCTAGCGTCGTTGTTACGACACACGTCACACAGTTCGAATGCAGGTACCCTATACACTCTATTAAAAGACCCCATTATTAGATTTGCTTTTGTGAGCTGCCTGATGAAGATGGCGACAAGAATGGCGCCATCGACGCCGGCGAACGGCTACGGCGGCGCGTTCGTCGCGCTGCTGCTGGAGCTCGGGTACGATGGCGCGCAACTCAACACCGATATGTTCGACGCACTCTTTGGCTTGCCGTCGATGCGCGTCCAGGCCTTCCTCGAGTGGTTTCTGACGACGATCAAGCCACGTCATTCGGTGGTCAAGGAGCTCCAGAACTCCAGCGACTACGCGATCTATTCCGCACTAATGAACGGCACCGAAGGACTAATCGGAGCAGAGCAACATCAACAGCATGGTCTGCTTGATGGGAAGGCATTGGAGGCAGCGGAGCTAGCGTGCCAGCTGGATGCTCAACAGCACAATGGCCGAGGCGAAAGCGCGTCGCTCGATGCCGTACGCGCGCAGAACGCAGCGTTGGAGCACGAAATCGCGCGTCTTGAAGCGCAATTGCAGCGACTACACACAAAGAACGACAAGGTCACGAAACTGGTGCAAAGGACGACGTTGCAGGTGGATGTGCACGCGCGTCACCACCAGAAGAATAGTACGGAGAAAGAGCATTTTGAAGACGTACGTGCCTTGCTTGTACATTTGGAATGAGGCTTGGAGATAGTATCTTATTTGATGGTGTTGTGAGATGTGTAGCTACTCGCAGATATACAAGCGCCATGCATCGTGGACAAGATTGCAATCTCAAAGCAGCATGCGGCGAAGGAACAGAGCGTCCAGATAGACAGCATCCTCGATTATTTATTGACAACAGTGACCGCCACCAGCAGTGGTAGCATGGATCCACCTTCCCTGATTCCTTTGCTTCCGCGTCAACAGCAGCATCGTGATGCCAACGCACAATGGAAGACGTTTGTGTACCAGCAGCCACTGTCTGGATTGCAAGACACGGAACTTCACAACTTGGACGCCATCAAGTCCAAAGTCGCATCGATTGTCACTCGACGCGTGTCGACTTCCAACGATCCAGGTACCAGTAAAGCAACAACGGGAGGTGTGAGTGTGGCAAGTCGGTCTAGCGATCCGATGCTGTTGCTGACTGCAGGCAGTGATCAGGATCACGTCCAGCAGCTGCCCTCGTGGCTTCATGATTCCGATCCAAGGACGCTGCATCTACAAGAACAAGACGCACACATCTACAACAAGTACGTGTGCGTAAACTCATATGAGCTTTTAGGCATGCGGAGCCTGGGGTGTCTAATTGTTTGCATGTGACAAATAGATGTTCGCTGGAGCTCGCGCGGCTGGAAAAGGCGTTTGCCGTGGGTGAACACGATGCGCTGCTCGCGCGCATGCAGCTCGCGAAGCACGACGCGCTGTGGACGCAAATCCACACGCACGGCAAGCACAAGTCGCTGTATCAACAGTACCAACTGATGAGCGACGATGCGCTGCACGAAAAGCAGCAGCAACTTGCCGCGTCGATGGCGGCGATCAAGCACGAAGCGGCGCACTTTGTCAGCACCGTGCTGCCCAAGGTGTGCGACGAGCTGGCGTTTCTGAGATCGACGACGGTGTTGCTTGGCAGCTACGAGCACAAACTGTGGCGACAGGAGAATCGGTTCCTGAAGCTGCGTGGAGTCCTCGAAGCCTTTGAACATCAGCACGGACGTCTCAAGTGAGTCGTAATCTCCATTAATCTCTCTCTCACTTTTGTGGCTTACAGCACTAACTTGACGTTTTGTACGGGTAGATTGGTGCATCGGCTACTGGACGCGGAATGGGACGATTTGCAAGAAATGGATGCCATTCTCTCGCGTTTCTACCAGGAGCTCAAGCGAGAAAGCGACCAGATCCAAGCGCGATTGCCGCGATACAATTCCAACAGCCTCCAGGCCTCCTCGTCGTTGGCGTCAACGATATCAATGCCATTTAGCAATGACGCACTCGTGCGTGCCAGTTTACCTGATACCGACGAAATCGCGCACGCGCTATACGACTACATGGAGCGACAGGTTGGCCCAACGATGACTCAGCAACAGCTGCAGCAACATGATGCTGAGCATGCGCGGTCCTCCTTGCGGCATCTATCGTCGCCATCGTTCCGATTGCGGACATTTGACGACCTTGCGCGCCTTTGTGATCGCAAACTCGCCAACGACGCGAGCGTCGCAGAGAAGCTCGAGCACATAGAGTACGAATGGCGCACGCTGTTTGAAAAGAAGCACGCGGCTTTTCTGACGCTTCGTCGTGAGCTTTTTGGGGCGGAAAAGCATGCCGCGTCAACGGGAGTGACTCTGCTACCTTCCCATTTGGTCGCAGCGTTCCAGGAAGCTATGACCGCGAAGGAGCAGACAGAGAAGGACGTGTACGCGGCGCTGGAGTCGCTGCGGCTGAGAAAACGGGAGCTCGCAATGGACCCGACGCGGCGGCAGCAGCAGGAAGAGCAGTTTACATGCTTGCAACGTGAATTGGAGCGACATGGGCGACTGAATCGCGAGGAAACAATGCCATGACGCCTTTGCGATTTGGTTTCTTGCAGGATGAAGAACATTATTATTAACGAACCTGTCATTCCAACCCACGAACCTCCGTGTGGTTGGAGCGGCCATCCAGCAGCTACGCACGGATGGCGCCGTCAGAATGGACCAATAGAGAGAAAAAAGACAATCACGAAAATATACTTAGTGCGAGACGACTGGAGGAGGCACGTAGCTGCCGCCGTTCGGGTTCATGGCCTGAGCGACGAGTGTCGGGTTTTGCTGAGCCTGCTGGAGCACGTACGCGCCAGCCTTGGCCGCGTACGCTTGGTTCTGCGCAAGCAATTGCACCGTTTCCTATAGCGAAACAAGAATGCAAGCGGAGGCCAATCAATACCTATACATTCCCCCATGTCAGTAGGTTTGTATAGCTTACCTCGGACGCGGCCGTGTACTGCGCCGTGGGGTCCATGGTGGACGACAGGTGGCCGTTCTTGAACTCGGGGTGGCACATGATGATGAGCATCTCGAAGATCGCATTGCTGCACATCAAGATGCCCACGAGCTTGGCGAACGAGCCGTTCATGCCAAAGTTCATAAAGCCGACACTAAGAAAGCAGTGACGACAAGCCATGTTAGTGCCGCGATCCCCTTTTTGCGCATCTATACTTTATGAGATAACAAAGGGCAACGTACAAGAAGAGGAACGTCGTGCGGCCGCGGTAGGTAAAGAGAAAGCCAAAGTACTGGCGGATCGTCGGCTCCATGGACGCAAAGCGGCATTCGAACGCCAGCAGCAGCAGCGCAAACACACTTGATACACGAACAAGTAAGTCAATGCCCAAATGACTTCGTACAACAACAGAAAACGCAAGGAGAGAAACAAATAAAAAAAACGTACATGGCGTAGACTGAGATGAGGAAGCTCGTGATGTCGAGTACGACGAGGTCGAAGATGCCCGAGAAGCCCGCGAACGCCTGCATGATCGCGAGCACGACGTTCACGTAGCGCAGCGTCTTGATCAGGCGCTCGGCCTTCCACGCCTTGACGCTGCATAAGACACACACATACACACACACGTAAAAAAGAAAATCAATGTGACTGCTTGATCGCGAGAGAAGAGCAGAAGGACGCCGCCACGTACATTTGCACATAGGAGTCGTCCTGTTGCTGCGGGAGGCCGCTCGTGTTGTTCATGGCGCCGTCGGGTGCGGGTGCGAAGGAGGAGGTAGAAGCGGTCGGTTCGTGGTGTGCGCTCGGGTTCAGCGGCTCGTTGAGCTGGCTGGCGTCTCCGTCGCGGGCGAACATCGTCGCGCCTGTGGCCACTCTCTTCTCTCGTGTGGGCAGCGCAGGGGGTCTTTCTTTACGAGCGAAAAAGAACCATGGCACATCTTCTTGCGGGGGAGCAAGGGATGATTTTTTTTCCTATACATACTCAAGAGAAGAAAGTATATATTTCGAATACAGAAATGATAACTAATTAAACGACGTATTTTACGCACAAAATATGGTGGTAAGATCTTATGTTTGAGATAGTAAGAGCCAACTTTAGAGTTGCCATTTCTAGATATGAGATGTGGTGCAGCACGCGCTTTTCGAAAAAGAAGTGGCTCTGGACTCCTGTATCGATAGATACCCTGTTCAACATGATATTTAGCATAACGCAAATGCCGGCAACGTAACATTCAGTAACCTCTACAAACAAATACTAAGGTCAGTAGCAAATCGCACAGCCGGGACAGAAGGGAGGGCATGGGTACACTCGTGAACCCAAAGTCAACCCAAATGAGCTCCTGGTTTCTCACATCTCACCTTTCGCTGTATTTGCATCTGTAAACCACTTTGCCCGCTACACACATGTACGTACGACCATTCAGCTCACTTCCTCCTCTTTTACCGCTTTCCTCCTTGCTCTGGATCATGACGACTTGCTCTCGAGCCGTTTCCTTCAAACTGCGTCGGTTCTTGTGCGCCATTCACCCATTTCTTACTCGAGCTGAAAAAGTTGCCCCCCACCCATGACTGCACGTATCTCGCGTCTCACAGAGTGGGTATTGGCTTCTTTCTCGTCCTCGTGACCTATGTTTTTTTGTATCTACTTCTACTTCTTACTTGTTGTTTTTCGTGATGACCTTGGTGGATCGGAAAGTGAAGTCGTCGAAATACTCGGCTTCGCGATCCACGGAGTCCAACATGCGCCACTCTGGAGTATCCACGGGAATCTGGTTGATGAACTCGTTGTCGACGTATTTCACATCGGCATCGTCAATCACATCCGGGAGCCACTCGGGCTCAATCTTCTTATCTTGCAACGCATCCCAGTCAATGCCATCGAAGAACGGGTGGTTCATGATCGAATATGGCACCGTTTCATTCGCGCCAAGACGCTTTTCAGGGTCGCGCTCAATCAATCCAGCCAAAAGCGACTGCGTTTCTTCAGGAAGCTCAGGTGGAATGTACAGATAGCCTTCCTTAATGTTGCGGTACATGATCGCCTTGTTGTCATCCTTGAATGGCGTGCGGCCAATGCACATCTCAAAAATCAGGATACCAAGACTCCACCAGTCACACGAGCTGTCGTACACAGCGCCTTCGTTTTCCTTCGCGTCTGCTGCAGCGAGCACTTCTGGGGAAATGTACTCGGGCGACCCGGCGAGCGAGTGGGACTTGGGACCAGTCTTTTTTGCATACGTCGACAACCCAAAGTCCACGAGCACGGCGTGACCATCCTTCGCAATCAGCACATTTTCAGGTTTCAGATCGCGGTAAATGATATCGACACTGTGCAAATGCGCCAGACCAGCAACCAGCTCAGCAGCGTACAGTTGGATACGACCTGGTGTCAGCTTTAGCTCGCCGCTTTGACTCAAGTTTAAGTGGTGGCGAAGATCACCACCGTTGTAAAACTCCATGCCCATGTAAATCTTGTCTTCATTCTGGAACGCAAACAGCAGCGAGGCGACGAAGGGGTGATGCACTTCGCGAAGCATGTCGCGCTCAACCTTGGCATCTCGACGTTGCTTCTCATCCATACCGATTTTACTGATGATCTTGATCGCATAAATCTTGTTGTCTGGCCCTCGCGCCGAAAGCACACGACCAAATGAACCCGTTCCGAGAACCTTGAGCAGCTCAAAGTCGTCGATCTTGAGAGTCGATTTCGATTTGCCGCGCGACGACATCTGCGTCTGATTGAGCCCTGCTTCTTCTTCGTTGCCTACCGACTGTGAAATGACGGACCGCGAAAGTGGATCATCATCTTCATCATCGACCTCTTCCGCCTCTCCCGACAGGACCATGTTCATCTGTCGTTGATAATCCTTTGCAACGACCGGATCGAGATGGTTGACCGTGAATCGATAGTACTTCCATGTACTGTTCGCAAACCGTCGCTCTCCACCAACATGTTGCAGGATGCCGCTTCGAATCAGACACGTTCCCAGATTCAACGCTTCTTCGGCAGTCGAACACGTCACTCCGCCCTCCATGGGACGAT
This sequence comes from Globisporangium ultimum DAOM BR144, assembly GCA_000143045.1. NCBI lineage: Eukaryota > Oomycota > Peronosporomycetes > Pythiales > Pythiaceae > Globisporangium > Globisporangium ultimum. Next base: position 1,314,703 of record GL376636.1, on the reverse strand, counting down.
TCGGCCCATGACGCAGCATCCAGTCGACTCCTTCCTTTCCTGTAATCACCATTGGGTGCGGTTTCAGGTACAGACTGCGGTCACGGCTTGGCACTTCCTTTCGCATCTGTTCCGCGCACGACCACAGCTGCCAAAGGCTCGGCTCTCGCACAATTCGACTCGAGATCTTGAGTTTCCCCTGTACGCGCTTCATTTTCCCACCAGGACGCAATTGCAGATCGTACCACGCAACGCGCTCTTCGCCGCTCGTATTTAAATCTTCGAGACTCAGCAGCAATCGCCCGAGGTCCTCGTCTTCGACGCGCCCTTTGTCTTTGCATTTCACGAGCAGATACTTGGCTTTCACGAGATTCGATTGAATGCCAAACGTGTACTCTTCTTGTGCCGCCGCAGCACCGATACCAAGAGGTTGGTGGCTTTCAGTGCGGCTCTCCATGGAGCGCAGCACGGCTGCTTTCAACGGACTCCAAATCGGAGTATGCTGACGCAGCGGTGGTGTGCGTTGCTTCTCACCTCGGATCTCGCGCATCTGGTCGTCAAGCAGCACGAGCGTACAGTACACATTGCGCGCGCGTCCGAGCAGCCCCGGGAGCAACTCAGCGGCTTCAATCGGCGTCACCTTGAGTAAATACCGCCGCTTCGACTTGATGCGCGCTTTCGCCGTGCTGTTGCTTCGGCTCTTATCACCAGCTATGTGGACAGCGACAAGTAAAGATAAGCAAAAATTTCCTCATCCCGCACAGCCACCTTCCATGCGCAACGCACCTGAGACCATGCTCTCCGTGCGTGAGAGCATCCTCTCCATGGCTTCCTATCTCTCCTCTTGATCTTCTCCTTCGCGTCCGTGTTGTCGCCCCCTGCAACTCGAGGGCGTCTTCAAATCGCGCTTGAAACACACAAGAAAATAATACGCGCGCTCGACTCGCTCTCTCCCGCCTCTTTTTTCACGCGGAACGGATCGCAAACGACGAGGAAATGCGGACACACGAGTCGCACGAGCGCAGATGCAGATACAGATGCAGATGCAGATACAGACACAGGAACACAGGAACACAGGAATAGAGGCGAGATGCGGAATGAATGAACGAACGAACTCCCACTCAGACAGAGAGCGCGCGCGCGCGTGTAAACCCAGCGACCACTACTCTGGTTTCTATGGGCTTTGCGGAATACTCGCGACACTCGTACCGCGTTACGGCGCGCGCGCACTTTACAAGCATACACGCAGGGAAAACTGGAATAAAACCTTAGTAGTATAACTGCCAAGGTTTTGAGGTGATATGCTGCAGCAGAGGTTGGTTCAGCGAGTGTTTGTGGGTTGGTGTGAAAAGAGGGACAGGCGGAAGTATGCGATTTTAGAAGTTTGAGGCCGAAAAAAACCTTGAAGAGGGACTTGGGTTTGTAACGTTATCCTTTTATCCGCCGCGGGAAACAACGACATAAAAAGTGATTTGATTGGTTTAAATTGTAAACAACGTATTCTTATTGGCTAGAACTCTAGGATGTCAGATTGGTACTGTATGTACTTCAAGGTCACTTACTGCGAACGAGGTGTTGATGGTTGGCCATTTGCATACAAAACGCTAATCAACAAAGCAGCACATGGCGGTATCGGCGCGGCCAAGGCTCGCGTTCCACGCGCGCTGCGACGGCATTTACCTGGAGAATGCGCGCTTCCGCATCAAGGGCGCGAGCTACTTCGGCATGGAGACCGACATCTGCGTGCCGCACGGGCTCTGGGGCGGTGACGCGTCCACGACGCTGGACGAGATCGCGCGGTTTCTGCGCGCGCACGCATTCAACCTCGTGCGCATCCCGCTCGCGATGGATGCCGTGCTGGAGAACTGGCGCGTGGACCGGTACAAAATGGGCAACGAGAGGGACTTCATTGATAGGTTTGCGCCGGACGAACTGCGGTATCTCGATGTGCTGGACTACGTGGTGGACACGTTTGCGCGCCATGACCTGCTCGTGCTCCTGGATGCGCATGTGCTGGTCGCAGGAGGACCCATTACGCCGTTGTGGTACGACGAGCAGCGGCGCGATGAGACCAAGGAGTGGCTTCCAAAGACGTGGGACATCCTGTCGGCGCGATACAATCACGCATGGAACGTCATTGGCGCGGATTTGAACAATGAACCTCATGGAATCGCGTCCTGGGGAAACGGACAAGAGAACACGGACTGGCGACTGACAGCGCTCAAGTTGTCGACACAAATTCTTCGCACATGTCCGCATTGGCTGGTGCTCGTAGAGGGCGTGCAGAACTCTACCGCTTCAGCGCCCGATCTACCGTGCTTTTGGGGAGAAAACCTGCAGGACGTGCGCCATTGTCCTCTAGAGCTCACGGTCGCCGAGCGCCTGGTCTACAGCCCGCATGTGTATGGTCCCGATGTGTCGGATCAGCCGTATTTCCACCACCCAGAGTTCCCGCGCAACCTGCCGCACGTGTGGGATGCACACTTTGGATACATGCACAAGCACTTCGGACCCGTTCTCGTCGGCGAGTGGGGTGGCAAGTACCGTGATCCGCGCGACCAGACCTGGCAGCAGGAGTTCGTGGCGTATCTCAAGACGCGCGACGTGGACTTTGTTTACTGGTGCGTGAACCCAAACTCGGGCGACACCGAGGGGCTCCTGGAGCACGACTGGAAGACGCCGCGAGCCGACAAACTGAGCCTACTCGCGGCTTTCAGCGGATCCAGTATCCCCAAACAGCAATGACATCTCAACCAGAGGTCTCTTTCTATTTGTTTCTGTCTTCTGTGATTACTCGCTACTTCAAAATGCATCGCCTCGCCATCTTCGTGGCCTCTAAACTTTGTATTTGTATGCAAACTCCAATAAATCGGGTTGTCTTATCAGTCGAGCTTCGCCGCGATGCCCAGGTCGATGTGCACTAATCGGCAGCTGCCAAAGAGTCGCTCAGGCAGCTCGTCTGAGCGCTGCCCCTCGATCAAGAAGCCCATGTCAATGACGAGCTTCTTCGTGTACCCGGAGACCAGCCCAACGACACGGTTCGCAACGGCCGAGGACCCGATGTCGACGTCCAATTCAAAATATTGCTTGCCGTGGTAGTACGGCTGGCGCAGCTTCTTGCCGACGATCGCAGGCGTGGAACCAACAGCCTGGCGCACGATGAAGCTCCCCTCGACGATGCACGGGATCAGCTTGAACCGCTCGTCGCGGAACTCGTCCGTGCCCTCCAGGAAATCCGCCATCAAGTCCGCAAACGGAGAACCATCCGTGAGCACCGACGGATGCGGCGCCTGGTAATACAGCACCAAGCTGATGCACGGATTGCCCGGCACGACAAAGTTGATCACGAACGTGAACGGCATCTCGGTGCCCTGCTCTTCGTGACGTTTGAGCTCCTTCTGCACAACATTGTCCGGACGCGACGCAATGTGCTCGATCGAGCTCGACGAGTTGAAGAGATCTATGCCGACGAGGCGGAACGCTGGAGGCGCCGATGGGATCTTGCGACGGTCCGTCAGGTAGTCTGGACCACGCACGAGCACTGTGCCGCCGTCTGGTTCGGCCCACATCGAGCGCGGCACGTTGCACGGGAAATCCTGCAGCGCGATTGCCGGAGCTTTGCCTCCAGCAGCACCGCTGCCACTACCACCGCTCTCGCCCTCACCCATATGCTGCGCACCCAACGCAGCCATCGCTGCTGCAGACGCTTCTTCTGCGGACGCCATCGCGGCAGAAAACTCTTCGGGAACATTTGGAGACACGTACTTTCTCGCATCCATGACCTCCTGGAGACCCGTGAGCGCGAGGATCTGCGGACGCAGGTACACGTGCAGGCTGTTGAGCCGCTGCAGCAACTTGCCTTCCCATCCTTGCGGGTCCATGTGGATCACGTGCGCGACCATGGACGTGAGCTCTTCGGTGTGCGCGAGGCCGGCGCCGCGCGGTGAGATGATGAAGCCGCCGCCGTCGCATTTCGCGCGAATGATGCCGTGGGTCGGTGGACACTCAGGGTGGATCGCGCTCTGCAGACAGATCACGTACGATCCGTCTTCGGCGCGTCGCCAGTAGCGCAGGAGACACAAGTCCCGCGGCGTCACCCACCTAAACAACATGACAATGATCACGATCCTTTTGTCAGATCAAAAGCGCAAACGGCAGACAAAATGTGGGGAACGGTAACAGCTACGCACACTGGCCACATCCACGCAGAGCGATACACGATGTGGATGATGTCGGAATGGTCGTCAATGGTGTGCACCACGTCTGCTTTTTCAATCGATGCATCCCACCTATCACCACATAAGCATGCAAGAACAATCGTTATAACGACATCAACATGACAATGACGCAAGATATACATGTGCGCGTACATGGGATAGTTCTTGACGTTCATGAGGTACAGAAAGATCTCGGAAGGGGTCCCATCGATGACTTTCATGGTCTTGAAGCACGGCACGTCGCCCTTCACGCGCTTCGCCGTCATGGTCCACAGCGCAGCAGCCACCACGAGCACGCAGAGCAGAACCGCCGTGATGAGGCCGCCGCCGCCGATGCTGCCTGCGAGAAACGCCACGAGGCCCGCCGATGACGTCGACAGCAGCATGCCATTGAGCGGCTCCGTCGATGGCGTCTCCACGGATGGCTATCGCGGGATACATAAGACATACAATACACGGCGATAAGCACCCATACAATCGCTTTTGCATGTTGAATTTTTCCAGATAGATAGCCCATGGATACTTTTGCGTGAATGTGTACCTGCTGCTGCCAGATCTGCATGCCGCCAAAGAGGTCCACGACTTTCCACGTCGCCGAGAACATGGCCCAGGACCGCTCCAACTCACTCAGCAGCTTCATCGTGCTCGGCACATCCGAGTTGCCAGCTGCAATGTTCGCAGACGCCGCTGCAACAGTATGCATGGCGGCCAGGTTCACATTTGAGCCGCTCGTTTGAGGTGGTTTCCCATTCGTAAACGTCGACGTCGACGTGGAGGATGCTCTCATGTTTCTCGGCGACGAGTGGCCGCGTCGAACGGACTCGTGCACGCGGTCGATATGTCGCTCGATGTACGTCGAATTGCGTCGCGGCGCGATGAGCGGCTGCTCGGAATCACTGCCGATGTCCATTTGCCAATCTTTCTCTTTTTTTCCGCTGCCAACCTTTCTCTGTCTCTCGTTTCTTGACGGCCAGGACGTGGGCCTGAATGCTGACAACGAAGCACCCACACGCGTAGAGAGAAAGCTATGGCACTACTACCAGTGGATCGCTATCCGCACACGCCACCCGACGCCGCGCTACTGCTCAGGGGCCACAGAAGGAAGGACCTTGACGCGCTCGGATCAAAGATGAGATCGCACCGATGATCACACACAACAAGAGGGCGATGTTACGAGGGGAGAAAGAAAGAGAGGGGGGCTCAAACGTACCACTTTAATCGGTACGTCGTACCACTCGGAGAGGTACGTTGAATGGTCCTGTCTGCGACATGAGTGGGAGAGAGCGTCATGCAATAAGTACTCCGAAAGCTCCATGGGGTACTATTAATAAATAGCGGCATCTGATTACGCCAAAATGACGATGGCTTGGTGACTGGTGACGGTGCATCACATCAATGCACGGCAGCAACAGCAATAGGAACAAACAAATGCACGACGCGCATTATTATGTTAATAATACTGCAGTGCGCCACCATAACGCGCATGTTTCTTCCATGACGCAGACGCTTTGGGCTTCCTATTCGGTGTCTACTAGTAAGCGGATCCATGGTGCCGAAACGATGGAAACGTAGCCATTTCGAGCCAACAACTGCCTCCTGTTTGCTAATCCCAAGATCCCCAAAATGTCGACCATGCGATATACTACTGGGCAGATATTACAGTATTACATGATGCATGTTGAGGGGGAAGAGCTCGCTGTGTGCGTGCGATCGGAAGCAGACGTGACTGGCAAGTGGAACATGCGTGCGATCGAGGCAAGTACTATATTGGCATGGAGAACACAACCACCTACAAAAGATGCTTGCGTCGTTTTTTTGCATTCTCTATTGCGTGTAATGCGATTGATTGATTGTGCGTACAAGCATTACAATCGCGCATTCGTCGCCGCAGCGAGGCCGTCATGGGATCGTTCAGGGAACAGCGGCATGCGACGCTTGAAGGCCTCGATGTCTCGGATCAACTGGATGGATGCAGGAGACGCTGGCGTCAACGCCAACGACGCACTCAAGCCGGTCATCGATGCCGTCAAAGCAGACACTTGCTTGCCGTCATCACCACCTGCGAGCTCGGGGAACTGGTGGGCGGCGCCATACAGGCACACACTCAGTTTACTGCGCTTGGAGCCGCTCACCGCAATGTACGTGTCGAAGAACTCGAGCAAATCGTTTTTATGAAGAGTCGCTACGAGTGCAGCTACCCGTTGACGGCGATCGAACACAAACGTCTCGTTCGCAATCTCTCGCCAGAAACGCATGCATTCCTCTGATTCGCGTTTCGGCTTCTCCAAAAGCGCCTTCACGACGGCGTTGATCTGCTTTTGCCATGTTTCTGGCACCATTGTCGCCAACAAGTCACGGAAGCTGGCAACAAATAGTTCAATTCGTTGGTCCAGCAGCACGGGCGAGGCCACATTGGACTGAATAAGGATGCGGAAATACTCGATTCCTTCCGTCCGCATGAGGCCAGAAAACACCAGGTAGCCAAGTTGCTCCTGCGTGCGCAATTGGTTAAAGCACGGCTCCTTAAAAATATGTGCGAACAGCTCCAGGCGTGCGCGCAGTTCCATCGACTCTTCTTGGACTTGGTACAACGTGCAAATCGACGAGTTAAGGTTATCGGGGTTCCATTCCTTGCGCTGGTAGCAGTACTCTGTTGCATCCGCGAGTTGCACGACACGTGGCTTGCTCGCTTGACTTGGCAGGATCGAGAAACTACCCTTTGAGGTGCCGAAACGGAATTCCTTGATAACGCTTTGCATCAACACTGGCGCGACACTGCGCTGGAGGTTGCCATAGAAGAATCCTTCGATAAACACTTGCTGGAACAACACTTGCGCATGGGCCGACAGATCTCGGACGGTCAAGCACTGAATCGCTTGGATCTTGTCTTCCACGCTCCATTTCGCGGACTCAAGCAGCAAACTCGAGCCATACACGGCATGCTGGTACGGTTCTTCCAGGAAGAAGTTTTCATACATGCGCTTCGTGCGATCCTTCACACGCTCAAAGATCGCGTCCTGAAACGAGTACTTGTCCTTTGTCAACGACATCATCACATTCAGCACCTTGAACAGGAGTGACGACAGCTTATGCGAGAAGCCACCAGCGTACAGCTCAATGGCGCGCGAGTTGAATGAAATCTCGTACTCCATGCCAGCCAGCTCTGCATCATAGGAACACTCGGTCAGCTCATCCTTGAGATACCGAATGAACAGGCTCGTGAGCACTGCGTGGTATGGCGTTGACGACACGACGGGCGAGTAAAATAGGAACGACAGCGTGAGCTTTGGCTTACGGAATTGCGTGTCAGGCTTAAACCACAAGCGATAACGCTCGTCCTTTTCCAACAACTCTGGTGTAGATTCGTACGCGGCGTCGGCCGGAGTCGGTGGAGGCGTGACAATGTCGAAGTCGCTGCAAATAAACTCGTTGCGATGCGGCATTTGCAGTTCTCGGTTCCCCTTCACAGACTCCCATTTCAACAGCGTGGCTTCATCAATGGCAAACTCCGAATACGGCGTCTCGTACCACTTCTCCACCGACGTTGTCTTACCTTCAAACGTCTTGCTCACCACAGTCAGCCGCATTCGTCGAGGCGTTAACGAACCCAGGATTTCTTGGACCTTGCCAGCATCATACCCGTACAGCAAGTAGCCACCCGACACGACGTACTTGGTTGGGTATCGGTGCATCACACTCGCAAGATAGCTTGTGTAGTTGATCGGACTCTCCTTGCTCTTGAAGCGGAAATCGATCAGCCCAATGTCTTGCGTCTCCTTGAAAATCCACGACGCGAACGGCGTCTTCTTTTGAAGCAGACGCAAGTACTGGTACACGGCTGACACCACATCATCGACGTGTTCAATACCAGCATCCGTCGCATCCACCTTCACGGAAAACAGGCTCCAGTCTTCGTTGTCACGCATCAGACCTGCGCTCAGGCCATTTGCCCACTTCTGAGCCTTGAGGTAGCTCAAGATGGACCCTTTGCCCTCATGGCCGAGCAAATGCGACAGAATCTTGCTGGGCTTCGTCAAAAACTCCCAGTAGAGCGAAGGCAATGGCCACGAGAGCGCAATCACGCGCAGATCTTTCACGGGCGCGACGTGGACTTGACGTGCCAATCGGGTCTCATCATAAGGCACGGCGCCGCCAAACTTGGGAAAGCCGCGTCCAGTGTTTTTCACGCTTGAGAACAAATTTTTCGCCCACTGCGCCAGCGTCGCCAAGTCTTCCTTCCCGTAAATCACCAGCTTCATGATGCTCGCTGAGTAGTACGTCTCATGGAACTCCAACAGCGCCTTGCGCACATCGATACCCTTTTCTTTCGGAATGTTGCCCAGCGTGTCGATGTTGCCCGTGCCGAACTTGTGAAACGGGTGGTCTGGGTTCGACAAGCACTTCTCGAGCTGGTACAGTCGCCGATGGTCGTTCTGCAGGTTCTTTGCGTTCTCCGAGTTCACAGCGTGCATCTCACGCTCTGTCGCACTCGCAGTAAACAGCGGCGCGATGAAGAACTGCGCAAAGCGATCGAGCGCTTCCTGAAAATGGTCGCTGAGCACATCAAAGTAGTAGTTGGTGTGCATCTGCGACGTCGACGCGTTGCTGCGGCCGCTGTGCGCACTCAAAAACTGCTTGTAGCTGTTCTCGTCCGGGTACTTCTCCGTGCCGAGAAATAGCATGTGCTCCAAAAAGTGCGCGAGCCCTGGGAGCTCCACCGGGTCGCTCTGGTGGCCCACGTGCACGTCCATGGCGGCCGACGCCTTCTCGGTCTTCGGGTCCGAGATCAGCAGCACCTGCAGGCTGTTGCTCAGCTCCACGCACTCGTACGCGCGCTCGTCCAGCGCCGACACGTCGATGCCGTTGCAACCGCCGACCGAGTCCATCGTGCTGCTGCTATTTGAATGCGGCGACGGAATCTTTGGTTATGCCTCCCTCCCCCCTTTTCCGCATTTTCGTTTGCGTCGAATATATATTTTTGAAGGTTCAAGATTTTGGGAAAGGGAGTACGATTTCAGGAGTACATAGATTGATAGAGGGCAAACTTTTCTGGAAGCTAGAATTTAGGTTGAGCTAGAACGAGGTCGTTAACGCAATTAGCTAAAGTTAGTAAGTACACTTGGTAGGCACCAATTCTGAACTTGTACGTGATGCATACGGTCATCACAAGTACTTCTTGAACCTAACAAGAGCCCTTCCGCATCCTGCGATCATGCACGTACGCTGCATGGAGAATCTGGATCTGAAAGTGGAGCCGTTTCCATCTTTACCTTGATGCGTCCAATTCACACGCAAAGACAGTCGAATCCGACTTACGTTCTCCATCGCATTACGTCCGTGTTATCGGACACCAGAAAGGAACGCCGTCGTGTCGTCAGCACGACAATTCGAGAACCTTGACGACTCGTCATGACGTTTGCTCCTCTTCGCCGCAGTCCATTCTACCCATTCGCTTATTGGGCTACGATTTTGGCGGCACTACACAGCCACTACATATGGCACATAGACGCCTCTGACAAGAGAAGCCCCGAACGCGGCTTCTTCCACCGTATAATTTGTGCTGGAATCACCTCCATGTAGTTCGTAATGTAGTCCTCTGCGGCAATCGCATGCCGGCTGCCGTTGTGCACGATAGGCAAGGGCCTGCCACATCGAACACCCAACGATCCCCCCCACTAACGCGCACGCTCCGGAGCGCGACTGGCTGGCGAGCGATATGCTGGGCATTACATCCTTCAAACATCACTTGTGACTACTGAGGTAATCGTTTTGTAACACAATTTCAATGACAGGTTGTCATGAATCATAATAACTTTGTTGAAATCAATATCACATGACTCACTATAAATTAATTTTCATCAAAATTTGAGAATTGTATGCATTGAAAACTCAACAATATTCTTACTTATGTTTGTCAAAGCCAAAATTGAGTTCCAAAATGCCGATGTCAGTTGAAGTATTGCTACAAGGAGCAAGCCACATTTCGACTATGTTCGTACCATGATGATATTTTCATGTAAGAATGTTTGTGTTGTGCGTGTGTACCATCTGCTCAGCAAAAGTGATGGCACCGAGGATCCAAATGAGCGTGTATTGCTACTCGAATGTTTGATGGTAGAGGTCACACTGCAAGAAACTCGCCACCGAACAACATACAAAATACCCTTTCGCATGGCATTTTTGGTGAAGCAAACTCACGGCTATTGCAGCGAAGGGTCCTGTGTAGGTGCTCGGACGGATCTCGAAGTCAAAGACACGAATGAGATCTTCGTGCACATCTGTATGTTGTGCCGTCTCATGGTACCCTGTCGCATGGCAACGGTCGATCACCACGATCCTACAGGGCATCCATCAGCTGCACCACATGAGAAAAACGGAGTTGTATATTTATGTGAGAACGGCCATCATGTGAATAATAGCATACGATATCCAGTTATCATTTTTACAAGAGATTATAGTGTTAAAGTACAAATTTCTTACAATATAAACCTTGTGAGTATTTCAATGTATATAATATTACAGAGCATATCAAGTCTCAACAAATTTATAAGACGGGTTTTTGCGTAAACATGTGATTCGTTTTGGATGTGACCACGAAACACGGACACAATAACTGTCCACCAGCTTATTTATTTTGTCCATCATGTGCACCAATCAATTCTTGACGTTTCTCTAAATCAACAAGTTTCGTTCTCCATTTGGTGCATCCAAATATAAATTTAAACAATGTATCACACTAAACAGCTTCTTGATGTCTGCGTGGTGTTCGTTCATCATTCCGCACTGAGTTGGCGTATCGCACGCATTCATTCCTGCTGTGATTTCCTGATGGTTGCAGCGCTGGCTGCGATGCATTCCGCATTTTGCGGCCAAAGACGCACATTCACTCTCGACGGTGCGGCACGATGGCGACTACCGAGTACGTGCTCCTTTCGGGCCTCGACGCGGATGAGGGCGCGCTCGACCACCAACAGCACTCTCCCCCTCGCCGCGCTCACCCGCAGGACCGCGCGTGGTGCTTCTCCCGCGTGCTGCTCTCGTGGGTGACGCCGCTGATGCGACTCGCGCGTCGCAGACAGCTCCACGATGACGATATCTGGCCGCTGCAACCGAGGCTACAAGCTCAGAACGCGTCCAAGAAGTTTGGCGAGGACTACGAACGCACGCGGTCGATGGCGAGAGTGTTTTTCCGGTCGTTTGGATGGCGCTTTGCTGGCACGGGACTCGCGTTCTTGGTCTCGATGCTGTGCAACTTGCTCGGACCTGTTGTGCTGCATGAAGTGGTGTCCAGTTTGACGCATGCTGGCGAAGGGTTCGCGGTTGAGCGCACGTTCGAATGGGTCGGCGCACTCTTTGTGTCCCAAGTATTGCAAGCGCTCATGGACAAATACGCGAACTTCAGCTCCGAGGCAATGGCGATCGAGTACATCGCGGCCGTGAAGACGTTGGTGTACCGAAAGACATTACGACTCAGTGCGGAATCAAGGAAAGAAAAGTCTACGGGCGAGATCGCGACTATGTACACTGCGGACAGCGACGCAATCATGGGAGTTGCGTACTTGCTGCACCAGGTGTGGCTCATCCCACTGCAGATTGCGATCGTGAGTTACATGCTCTACGATGTGCTCAACCTCGCTGCGTTTGCAGGCATCGGCATGATCGTGCTCATCTTGTGTCTGAACCACATCCTCGCCAAGCACATGTTCAAACGTCAACGCATCTACCGGAAAAGCAAAGACGTGCGCATGAAGAAAGTCACCGAAGTGTTCAAAGCGATCAGTATCGTGAAGCTGAATGCGTGGGAAGAGCGTTTCCTGGAACAAATTAGAAGCGTACGGGCAATCGAGATGCGGGATTTGTTCTCGCGTCGCATCTTGGTGGCCATCAGCATTGCGCTTCTGTGGGGGATGCCAGTGTTCATCAGCATCGCGACGTTTGGCGTGTTCACGACAGTTCTCAAGCAGGAGCTGACACCAGCGACTGTGTTCAGTAGCATTGCTTTGTTCCAGCTGATCCAAGAACCACTGCGGCAAATCACGCAGTGCATCGCAATGTTGACGGAGGCGAAGGTTGGTCTTGAGCGCATTTCTGCATTTCTTGCAATGCCTGAACTGGATCCGGACTACGTGATCACGAGCTCAGATCCGAGAGCAAAGAAATATATGTCCAAGAATGTGATTATCGCGATTGAAAATGGTACATTCGGCTGGGACGACGACGATGCATTACTGCGAAACGTTAATTTCCAAGTGAACGTTGGCGATTTCTACATTGTTGATGGCCCCGTCGGATGTGGGAAGTCATCGTTGTGCTCGGCCCTGCTGGGCGAAATGGTCAAACGCAAGGGCAGTGTGTATGTAGGCGGCAGCGTCGCGTACTGTGCGCAACAGCCATGGATTCAGAACATGACGGTGCGCGACAACATCCTCTTTGGACTTCCGTACGATCGCTACAAATACGAGAAGGTACTCGACGCGTGTGCATTGACCGCAGATTTGCACTCACTTCCGGCGGGGGATAACACGGAAATCGGTGAACGTGGCGTGAACGTCTCAGGGGGACAAAAGGCGCGTATCGCGCTGGCACGCGCGTGCTACAGCGATGCGAGCATCTACATTTTGGATTCACCATTGGCAGCAGTGGATGCGATCGTTCAGAATGAGATTTTCCAGAAATGCTTGCTCGGGCTGCTGCGCCACAAGACGATCATCCTTGTGACCCACAGTCCTGAGATCATCGAGTCCAAGTTCGTCACGCATGCCGTCACGATCAACGAGTTCGGTAATGTTATTGCGACTCGCGCGCCTTTCGACCGACTCGAGTATTCCCCATTGGTGTCCCCACTGGCTGCACATTTCGACACCACCAATATGAGCGAGTCGTGGGATCCGACTAACGTGACCTCTTTGACAACATTTGAAGGGTCTAACGCACGCTACACATCCAAACCCGCCGTGCAATCGGCGATCACACCTGATGCCTCTTCGACAGAGAAGCAACGACTGCTTGGCAAACTAATCAACGACGAGCAACGTTCAGAAGGACGCGTGAGTAACCACGTGTTCGCAGCGTACTATCACGCAGTGGGAGGCTTCGGTGTGGTTTTCGTGTTTGTATTTTCGCAGACATTGTGGCAGTTGCTGCAAATCGCGAGTGACTTCTGGCTCGGCGCGTGGTCCGGCGATAGCGTGGGCAAGCCGGAATCTGTCCCATCCAATTCGTATCGATTGCGTATCTACGCAGCACTTGGGCTTGCGTCTGCGTCGTTGGTGCTCTTTCGGATGATGATGGTCACTGTCTATGGATTGCGCGCAGCGAAAAATCTGTTTGATCGGATGACCGAATCGTTGTTGCATGCACCGATGCGCTTTTTCGATGCTAACCCGATCGGACGCATCTTGACGCGGTACGGTGGTGATGTGTCTACTGTGGATGCAAATGTGCCGCAAAAGTTTGGCCAACTTGCGCAGACTCTCCTCACGGTCGCGTTCAGCACAATCACTGCCGCGGTGGTGATTCAGTGGAGAGGACTAATGCTGATCCCGGTCGCGCTCTTGTACTTCTGGATTGGTGTGTTGTACGTTCAACCAGCTCGAGACCTCCAGCGTTTGGCCAAAACGACGCAGGCACCAGTGCTGAATCACTTATCCGAGTCTGTGGATGGCGGCGCAACCATTCGAGCGTTTGGTGTCGGTCAGATTCGTCGATTTTTGATTACAAACAGTTCGCGTCTGGATGCAAACAACAAGATCTGGTTTGCGCAACTGTGCGTCTCACAGTGGTTCTCGCTGCGCATCCAGCTTATTGGCAGTGTGCTCGTACTCGTCGTCACGACCTCGTTGGTCCTGTTGCGCAACCAACTCGGCGCTGCAGTGATAGGTTTGGCGTTTTCGTACGCGCTCAAGGTCTCGCAGAACCTCGAGGAGCTGGTGCAGGTGGTGACGCAAATCGAGTCCGTGATGGTGTGTCCCGAGCGCATCCAAGAGTACATTGACATCCCTCAGGAGCGTCCTCACCGAATCGCATCGATGGATCCGCCAGCCTACCCAGAGTGGCCATCCCGTGGCGCACTGGAATTTCGCCACGTCAAATTTTGCTACAAGGACAACGACCGATTTGTACTCAATAACCTCTCGTTCACCGTCAATGGAGGCGAGAAGATTGGGATCGTCGGTCGCACGGGCGCTGGCAAATCCAGTCTGACAATGGCACTGTTTCGGATCAACGAGATCGCGTCCGGTTCGATCATGATCGATGACGTGGACGTAAGCAGAATCGGGCTCAAGGCGCTGCGTGAGAAACTGTCCATCATCCCGCAAAACCCGGTTCTCTTCAAAGGCTCACTGCGCAGTTTCTTGGATCCGTTTGAGGAGTTCAGTGACGGTGAACTCTGGGGCGCGATCCGTGAAGTCGGGATGGGAGACCGCATTGGCGCGGAAGCCAACAAGTTGAGGTGTATTGTCGAAGAAAACGGAGAGAACTTCAGTGTGGGTGAGCGCCAGCTGCTGTGCATGGCACGCGCGTTGCTGCGCCACTCGCGAATCGTGATTTTTGACGAAGCCACGGCAGCGATCGACCACGAAACGGACAAAGCGTTGCAGCAAGTGATCCGCACGGCGTTCGCATCCTCAACAGTGTTGACGATCGCGCATCGCTTGGACACGATCCTGGACTCGGACCGGATCCTGGTGCTCGATGGCGGTCGCATCGTCGAGTTTGCGTCACCACAAGAGCTCATCCAAAAGGGCCAAGGCCATTTCTTCGACTTGATGCAGGAAGGAGGTTACTTGGACAAGGTCACAGCCTCCGAGGGTATGTAGAAGACGCATTGCTGAGTCATGGTAAAGAAAAGGTGAGAGAATCATGTTGATAGATACGTTTATATGTCTGCGATACCTTGTCAATCGCGCATGCAAATTGTGTCAAAACTTAACGCCATAGAGAGAAAAAATATAAATCAAAAACGTTCGATGACCGCCTTGGACTCTTTACATGATCGGCGACATCATGGCCTTGGACGACGAGATACGTTCGTACCGCGCACGACGCATGCGCGTGCGGTAGACCGTGTACCCGATGAGCGCGACGACGCAGACCGCGAGCGCAGCCATGAGTTCGCTGAACCAGTTCCCGTGGTGCGCTGGCACGACCTCCTCCTCGTGCTTTATCAGGATCTCGTTGAGCGTGCGGTTGCACTGCGTGTAGTCCACACCTTCGTCCTCGAGGTCGCGCTTGGCCCAGAGGTCCGCGAGCAGCGCCACGGTCGGTCGCGCGCGCAGCAGATCGACGCCGTCGACACCAAATTCTTCCTCGTTGCGCACAGCGCCAAAGAGCCCAAAGTACTCCTCCGAGAGGTATCCGAGCGGGAATCCTTTGTTCCGGACCGTGCCCAGGTTATGAATGTCATCGGCGCCAGACTTCCACCATTCGTCGCTGTACTCGAACACGAAGCCGCCGACAAGAACCTGCTCCTTCACCGCGTCGCTTCGGTTGAAGTTGGCGTGCATCGCGAGCGTCTGGTTTAGCAGCGTGTGGCCAACGACGAGCAGCTCCTGCTCCGTGCCCTCCTGCGTCTCACTCGCGTACGGGAAGCCGTACTCGGACACGAGAAGCGGCTTGCCGCCGGGGACGTCCATGTACCTGGGGATCACCGAGCCGTCGTAGTCGGTCTGGTACACGTTCGAGCCCCACAAGTCGACATCTGCGTTGAAGCTCGCCCCGGCGCGGAAGCTCTGGCCGCCATCGTCGATGAACGTGGTCGTGATGATCTTCTGGGCCGAGTCGTTCTCCGCGAGCCCGCGGCGCACGGCGCGCGTGAGCGTGGCGAACTTTTCCCAGAACGAGCGCTCGTGGATGACCGTGATGCTGTTCATCTCGCCGCCGATCGAGTAGCCCATGACACCCGGGTGGTCGCCCGTGGTCTGCGCCATGCGCAGGTACTGCAGCACCAGGTCCTGGAACGCCGGACTGCTCTCGGGCACGCTCGGGTCCATCAGCGCCTGGTCGATCCAGATCGAGAAGATCGTGTAGATCGGCTCGTCGCCATTGTTGTACGCCGCGTCCAGGTACGCCGCGTGATCCACGTCCGCATAAAAGTCGTACGTCTACAAGTCGTAACCAACAACAACAACAAAACAGTTGTGGAGACGGTTACATACAACACGTGGTAAGGGAGTAGTACGGTTACACATGCATGCACACATGGACAAGTCTGTATGTACCTACCTTGACGGCGTTGGCGTGCATGTCTCGCAGGTTCTTCAGGTCACGCGTGAAGATTCGCGTGTCGTTGAGCAGATCGAGACGTCCCGGGCGTCCGATGGGCGTCGGCGCGTAGTTGACGCCGCGTACGAAGAAGCTCGTGTTGTCCTTGAGCAGTTTGCGGCCGCACGTGGTCCATCTCGTGTTCGTCAACTTTGGAGCTGCTACCGTCGCCGTCGCCGTCGCTGTCGCGTTGGAGGAGTTATTGTCGGTTGCCATGTTTGCAGAACGGTTACGTTTGGCGTTTGCTGAGTTGTCGAGTGTTTGGCTTGTTCACTTGCGTGCAAATTGACAAATGGCGTGTGTGCGTACGTGGCTTCCGCTTGGGTGACACGAACCTGATTCGTGATGGCTGCTGCTCGCAACACGACCGACGGACGCTGAATCCCCCTTTCTGTTCCCCTCTGGCGTACACACGAGAACAGAGTACAGTACAGTACTTGGTGGGTTCGACAGCCACGCCAACAAAAACCAGCATCGTAAAAAGTTGTCAATGGCGGTGCTTCAGCTTTCTTCTGCAGTTGCACTGAATCGGAGGACGGACGTCAGCTTCCTGATTGTCATGACACGTTATGGATCTCGTATGATACGGGACAAAACACCTGCTCTCGGGGGGGTGCAACAGGATGCGTAACAAAGGTTACGCATATGCTCTGGGTTACGTTTGCATTTGATGTGCTGCCCATACGCAAGTGGAGCTCTATGCATCCATTCAGCGCACGATCCGTCCCAGAATCTCCAGCTGCTGCAAGTGCAAAAATATCAGCAGCAACAACTTGTGCGTTGTTTCTGCACGTCGAGTCGGAACATTGCGTGAAAGTCAGATTCGACCCGCAAGTGTCCAGTCTAATTGCGTCTGCGCGATCCGCAGCAGTATAATGGATGCCAGGTCACAAAATGCGTGCAGCGCAAACTGGACGAGCTGGTCATGGAGGCTCCTGCATGCACGCGTCCAAGAAATGCTTGTTGGTGCGTGCACACCACTGTACTTTTGGATGCAATTCACTTGCCGACGCGCTTGCATTTTTGAGATGCAACAGCGTGCGCGTCATCGTCCGCATTGCAGCTCATTAACTCTAAACATTGATTATCAACCAATCACATCACGTCTCATTTCTTTCATCTCACAGTCTACTATTGTGGTGAAATGAGACTTGGGCACTCCATCTTCTAATATTGGCTGAATCACTAAATCTACAAGGTATATGCAGTAGTAGAAGACTATTGGTTTTGACAGGATCTGATCCTTGAAGTGACAACCGAAAAGATCGCACTAATTATGATCCGCATCACGATAAGAAAAAAGAAGCAAGAGAGTGCGCTTCGTGTACTGGACGCTGAGGCGTTTACAGGTCGATTTCTTTCACCAGTAGCCTACATGATAATACACGCAATACGTAAATACTGTTGCTGTTCATTATTACCCACAGTGTGTCCCAAAAGAAAATTGTGTGAGCGAGGACTTTTGCGCCGTCGGATTAGTGTGGGGTCAGCGGCTTCCTGGCCACTTTTCTCGCTTCATGCAGGCCATTGTACACACACTGCAGACGTATATAAACGCAAATATCGCAAGGTATCGTCACCTGTTTGGACAGAGTTGTGTTACTGTGTAGGTACCAACGTGGACACAGAAGAGCAGATTCTTTATCCATTACAATGCGCCATTGTCATGTCTCGAGGTCGCTGAACCTACTGTAGTACAGTGGTGGAATGTTGACTTTGCCAACAAAGCTCACTCACAGGAAAACTTGCGCAGCAAATTCTAAGCACACGCGCGTCATCGCACTTCAATTCTATATGGAAATATTAATGCAGTGTGTCAATTGAACATGGAGATAAATTTGACAAAATTCTTTTATATACTTACGATAACTTATTAGGATTTTTGTTTTGTTGTTGTGTGGCTCGTGTCGATGTAATTAGTTGGGCGTTCGACAACTTTGGGGTTGTTCCCCCCATCCATATACTTGATATACTTGTGGAATAGCTGCGGGTGGTCATGTCTTTTCTTGAGGTTTCTCTTGTTGCGTGACGGAAAACAAACCAAAATGTGCGTTCTGGTGGGGAACAATGACGACGAGGAGCTCGGGGCGCTGGTTGTTGTTTCTACCTGCCCGTGAGGTCGTGGGGGGAGGAGGCTGGGAAGCTTTGATGGCAATCAGCTTTGTCCGAAGGTGATGTTCAAAAATGGCGGCTTCAAGCTCTTCGTTTAGATGCCGCTCGTGGTGATCTCCATGATGAAGTGCTCGAGAAAGTACAGGTCTTCTTCGTAGAGGTCCACGGGCTTGTCGGATGGCTCGGCGTCGATGGCGTTCTGGTCGATCATCATGTACTCGACCGCAGCGTCCATGCCGATGTCGAGGTCCACCTCGGCCCACGTGAACGATGCCGACGGCAGCGCCACGACCGTGTCAAAGTGGTCGATGCCACGCGGACTGGACGACGCGGCCGAGCAATCGTAGGAAGAAGATCCGCTCTTCTTGCTGCGGGTGGCTGCCGCTTTCTCGGCGTTGGCCATAGCCGTGTTGATCGTTGGCGGGCACTTGGTGGGTGTCGATGGCGCCGGGCTAGTAGTGATGGAATCCTTTGAGACGTCATTGGTGGTCGTGGTGTCTTCGACCGTGGAGTCATCGCCCTTGGTCGGTGCGCGGTTGAGCTTGCGGCGCTGCTCCATACGGCGCTGGTTCGTGTTGGCCTTCTGGCGGTGGTACTCGCAGAACTTGTGCAGCTCGCCGTTGCGTTTCTCGACGCGCCAGCTCCAGCACTTCTTGCTCGGGTAGCCGCAGAGCAGCGGTGAGCGCTTCTGCTGGGTCGGGTCCGCCGAAGTGACGCCGTCCACGCCCATTGGGTGCAGCATCGGCGTCTGCGTGGCCGAGAATGGCCGCTTGTTGCCGCAGAGCATACCAGTAGGAGGCGCGTAGCTGTTCATGGTCGCGGTGCTGGATGATACCATTGGCTTTGTGGAGACCGAGTAAATTCAGGAATGGCCTCGTGGCTCCAGCGCGTTGGTGTGGGGTGTTTCGAAGCGCGGCTCCGGACGAGCGGATTGCGCTCCGAGGGAGGGAAGGGGGTGAGTGGGAGCGCGTGGCCGGGGCAGCAAGAGACAGGAGCGGGGAGAGTGGATGGAGGATCCGCGCGCGCGCACCTGAGCACCTGCGCCGCTGGCCCTGGTTCAAGCCTCCGCCGCTGGTTTATGCCCCTCCCTATGCATGCACGCCCTTTTTAGAAAAGCGCGCAACGTTCCAGCAAGCGTGCGCAATGCAGCATTCGCCCTTAATATGGGTATTTTATGAAAAGTTAATGTAAATGAGGTAGAATAGCGATATAAGAGCGTGCAAATTGAGACTTGTTGAATGTAAGCACCTTATAATGATGATGCACTGAGTACTCTCTGCTTAGCTTGCATTGATGCTCGACCCATATATCCATACCGACACATATATAATTGACAACGTTGCAGACCTCGATCGATGGCTCTTGGCCGCTTGGCCAGCGTATGTGAACTAGGCAACCAATAGGTTCCTCATTTGCACTTTATTTAATGTACTGAGCCCTTTTCCATGGGAAGATTGCAAGTTTTTGTTGTTTGGACCGGTGGTGCTACCCCTGACTTTAACGACATTGCAAGGTTTTGTGGAATTTGTGCAAACAGTTTTGTGGCGTGAGTGCCAGGTGGTTTTGACCGTTGAATCAAAACTACCATCCCTCGTTTTTGTACCGGATGCATAACAGCAAACGAAGGACCAGCACAGCCCCAAGTTTTTATCAAAATAGTCCTCGTTTGGAAATTGGGACAGTAGTCGTAATGCAAGAATGAGTTATAATCCTTGGCATCTATTGTAAAGCTTTTGCAATACACGAGTATGCTGCCACAATGCATGCAGTGCTGGGGATGTTCGAAATCCGCGGCACTTTGAACACAGCCGGAAATTGTAAGCCATGTTGGGATGGGCCCTGGATCTCTCTTCAATTCTGGGATACGCTGTTAGGTTACACTGTAGTGCACCCACGCTCTGAGTGTGTGAGTCCACCATTGTGTCAAACCAATCAGATCGCGTTGCAGACAACGCCGTGAACATTCGAGCCAATCGTTGCGAAGTATGTTTAAACACAGGGGTAGGTTTAATGGAGACGGGCGCAACAAACGGAAAGACTTTTGTGGATAGGTACGCATGGGGATAAGGTTTGTACGTACATGTTTGTCCCGAAAAGATCCGTTCGTGGGTTACAAAACACTCAAAATCCACGTTCGATTCGATGAAACGTGGATTTTGTGTGTGTGTGTGGCCGACGGTAGTTGTGCCTTATTTTGAGTGGCCAACGCGGACAAAACGGAGCTGCTCCTGTTGGTTACCGTATCGATATCGACGAAAAGAAGGGAAGAGCAAGAAGCAATCGGCGCAGAACGTTCTTCTCGCCACCAACAGCGAGGGGTGTCAACTGCACATGAGGGTGCGAGCTCCAAAATTCGCCTCACGCGTGGATTTGGCCATCGCAGCCTGCATTGATGGATTGCCATCACGACCTGTCTGTCTGTCCATATTTGGCCAATTGCGCGCACGTCGGGTTCCGCGACGGCCGCAGTCGTAAACGCGCGGATGCCGCGAACGTTCTTTGATAAACTTGCCAGTTGCGTCGGACTAATAAGCAGCGGCGCATCAGCCACCACACGGAGTGTGCAAAAGAAATCTTGACGCCATGCATCAACCAAAACAAAATTGTACAAGCGTTTGATGCAACTGGCGTCATGCTGCCGACACCACTCAATGCGCGTTTGCGTGTGGTGACGACATGCTTTTCGTTCTAAAAATGGTCGCAGACGTTTCGCATGGATTGTCCACAAAGAAACCGCGGAGCCGTCACGACCACTCGTTCATGAGCTGAAGCCACTTGATGCGAGCCATATGGCCGTGAAAATCGAACGTCGCGGTTTCATTCGCGGTGATGATGGTCCAATAATAATAGAGACGCACTCTATGCCGCCGACGCTATGCTGCAGCTATCCCGATTGGCATAAAGCTCCAACTTCCCCTTGCCTGTCCAAGCCTGGATGATAAATCAATCCACCCGCTTTTTGTTCCAAGAGGGAGGAGGGAATCCCTATCCACGCGGAGCGCGAGCGTATCCATTCCCCTCAAAGCTGAGCCATTTGCGGTCGGCCGGTCGGATTTAGAGTGGCACCGTAAAATTTTTTGAGGAAGTTCGCAGTTGGCACGCTACGACAGACAAGACGCTTGCCGCAGTGCGTTGCGCGAACGTTCGCGCTGCAGAGAGCGTTCCACACTCCTTGCATATCATGCCGAGACTTTTGCCGCGTACTGTGCCGAGAGTGGGATGGACACCTTGTCGTGTGAGCGAGTGGCTGGCTGGTGATCCCCTGCTGCACGGATTATCAATACAGTACACGGAGGTGTGCTTGCAACTGCGTTTCTTTTCTGTTTTTTTGTGTGTGTGTGTGTTTTTTTTTTCCTTCTCTTAGTGCACTGTACACTGTGTGGATACCGCCCGCACACTCGGTGCACATGGAAGGATCTTGCGCTTCCGATTCAAACGGGACGCGCACAGAAATGTGCTCAAGGCTTGCGGACACCCGTAGCGCTGTCCAGTCTGTTTCCCATGGTGAGGCGCTTCGACCATTGCGCCACGCATTCGCGAACGTTCGGCTGCCATTCATTTCACTCAACGCAAGTCACTGACGGTCGCAAAAAGATCTTCCAAAAAATCGGCCCATAAATGTGCAGCAGTAAACAACAAAAATCCGATCTTTGTCCCAAGAGACAAACCCAACAGTAATGAGCAAGCCAAACCAGAAAACCAGCTGTTTTTTTGTTGATGGGATCAGGTTGCACCTCCAAGAGCTCACTTTCGCCACGCCATTATTGCGCTCTTGCACGATTTGATTTTCCTCGTTGCGCTGCTAACGCTGGCTTGCGTCTGGGTTACGCTCTTGCATGCATGCATGCAATGTGCGTATTGCGCCAGGGTGCACCGCGCATGCACAAAAGACTAGACGACAATCAGTTGAATTTTCAGCACCCCTCGGCGTGCTGCATGCGCAAGTGCCCTGTCGGCGCGTTCCAGCGGGTACACGCCGTGAACAAACTTTTGCATGTCCACTTTTTTATCGCGCAGCAGCTCGAGCGCCATGGCGAAGGGGCCGCAGCGCGAGCCGATGACGCGCACTCGCTTGGCGTGCGCCACGTCCACATCCACATACGACGTCGTGGCCGCGCACGTCGACTTCATGACCACGACGCCGCCGTGCTTCACGAGCCGCAGCGCCAGCGACGCGCCGCTTGGAGTCCCCGTGCACTCGACACACACGTCAAAGCGCTTCTCCTGCATGTCGCGCTCAGTCGTAAGCTCATCGACAGTGTGCGTCGCGTGCACCACGTGTTTCATGAGCGCCAGCTTTGCCGCGTGCTTCCCGATCAGCGTGATCGTCTTCGCGGTGCCGAGCGCATGCAGCACTTCGGCACAGAGCAGCCCCAGTTTGCCGTCACCCAGGATCGCGACGTCGTGCGACGGATCGATCACCTGTTGCTCGATGATCCGACACGCTGCCGCGAGCGGCTCCGCAAACACGGCGTGGGCATCCACGACGCCGTCTGGCACGACAAACAAGTTGTGCAGCGGCAGCGTAATGAATTCTGCAAACACGCCGTCTTTGCGCACAATGCCCAGCGCCGCACGATGCGGACAGTGGTTGCGTTTCTTGATCTGCGCTCGCGTTGTAGCGTTATCATTACCCTTCACTGATGCTGCTCCACGTTGGCATGTCGTGCATGTGGAGCCATCGCATGGGATGTTGATCTCGCCGACGACGCGCTTGCCGAGCCACGCGCGATTGCGTTCGTCTATCATTTTCTTATGGGCTTCATCCTCTTTCTCAGTATCTGAAGCCTTACCATCGCCTAGCGCTTCGACGATCCCAACGAACTCGTGGCCCAAGATGCCCTTGAAGCCCGGTTTGTAGTTGTCGACCATCATCAGGTCCGTGCCGCAAATGCCTGCGCGGACAACGCGGATCAGCGCTTCACTTGCACCAGGAGTGGGGACCACCACGTCGTTCACGATTTTAGGCGGTTTGCCATCGCCTGCAAGACAAAAGCCCTTCATGAAGCGAGCTGCTCGAACAGGCAGCAGCTTCGCTGTGGAGACGTCATGCTCTGAAATGGGACTACGCGGCTGGATCGTCACGTCTGGTAGCACGAAACTCGGGTTGATCGCATTCAGGAACTGGTGGAACGTTTCGCTTTGAATCGCCTTCATGGGGATAATCTCAGAGCGCAGCCACGCTACAAACGCGTCGTTTCGTTTCGCTACACAAGCAACATCCTTGTGGAGTCTTGACGACGGCTCCTGCTTGAGTGTGATCGCGACGTTGCTGTCCTCGCTGTGATCTTCGGCTACACACTCGCGCTTCACGTCGTCATTGCTGGTGGTGGTATTGATGCTGATTCGGAAAACCTCGGGATGGTGGCGGTACAAGTGCCGCTTGAGCGTGTAGGCGCGACTGCCAATCAGCACTTGACAGAGCGTACACTCGACGTGCTGGCTGCTGCTGCCATCGGCTGTGCTTTTGGAATCATCTTCGTCGTTGCACGGCACAACGAAAAAGTCCCGTGGCGACACGAACGCCTGTGTCGCGGTGAATGCGGCGGGGATATCTGCGGTCGGCGCGCCGATGCCACCGTAGACGGTCGACGTTGGTGAGGCCTCCATTTTCATCTTGGGGTCTTTTCGTGCGTCCAGGTTTCTTCTTCCAGTGCGACTGCGGGCGGTCGCATTGCTGGCAGATGGACTCAACGGGGATGCTGCCGATGCGCTTTCTCTTTGTTGTTGCATGCTAAGGCGGAGACTATGCATGGTAGTGATAGTGGCAGCAACACCGGGCTCCGAAGCTTCGCTTCGCTTCCGTTTCTTTTGCTTCAAAGGCATCGTCGCCCTCGCGTCGCCAACTGCACTACCACGTTCTTTATCCGCATTGCTCTGATTCGTATCTTTCTTCCGCTTGGATTCCTTGCGTCTGTGTGCGCTCGCCTCTCCTTCCAGTGACGCATCCTGCGTTTCTTGCGCGTCACCACCACCACCACCACCACCATGCGCATCCCTACGCACTTCTGCTTCGTTATCAGCACTTCCACTCTCGGAGCTTCTCCTGCGCGTGCGCTGCTGCCGGATGCTGCTCAGCATCTGCATGACCGCTTGCGCTCCCTCGTCGTCCATCTTGGCGTCCTCCAAGATGTCCACATCGCGTGGACACTGGAGCGCTCGATCGTGCGCCTCCTGCGCCGCCGCGGCGCGCTCCACGTCCGTGTCGTCGTCGTCGTCGTCGCTTTCGTTCATCATCGCGCGCAGATTCATCGCCATCCTCAGCGTCTTTGTCCAGGAATGATTTTGTTGCATATGGAGCTGTCCGGATACAACCACATAGTGAATCCGTACTTAACTTCCGCCCTGTGTACAGTGCGCAATATGAGCTAACGGATAATATGTAACAGGTTATAGAGTACGTACTGTATGGTTGCGAAAAATATTGTCGTCATTCACTTTAAAATTTATAAGTGAACTGCAGCAAATATAAAATTAAGAAATAAATACGGGATAGACATGGCGCTGATGGCTCAACAATCAATCTGCATCAAATATTAAATTAGCAAATTACAACTAAATAGGCAGGGAGCGACCTTGATAGGTTTGACCCTTTACCACCACGCGTCTTTCAATATAGCAAAAGAAGCAACAGCCAAAATGGCGTCACCTCCTATGGACCAAGCCACCATCATGACACCGTCGCCGCGGGCGCAGATGTTCCTCATCGTGAACAACGTGCAGAAGGTCAAGAATATTAAGAACATGCTCGTGAGCGCGTCGTCCTTTGGTGTCTGCGAGGTGTTTCTCGTCGGCCAGAAGAAGTTCGACCTGCAGGGCGACCTCGCGCCGTTCGTAGCGCAGCTGCGGTGCCCCGTGACGCGACTCGCGTCGCTCGCCGAGTGCAAAGCGCACTGCGCGGCGCGCGGTATCCGTGTCGTCGGCGTCGAGATCATGGAGAACGCCCAGAGCATCCTCGACGAGCCGTTCGTGGGCGACACGGCGTTCATGATGGGCAATGAGGTAAATGCGTTAATGTGCGCATGCACTGTATCAAGCACTAGGCTAACGAGATGGAATGGCTGGCTGTGAATGCACAGGGGAGCGGGATGAACGCAGCGCAGGTGGCAATCTGCGACGACTTCGTGATCATCCCGCAGTACGGAGGCGGCACTGCGTCCCTAAATGTGACGGTGGCTGCGTCGATCATCATGAACAGCTTCGCCGTGTGGGCGCAGATCCCGATCGCGCCGCCTCTGAGCGTCGACGCAGCACCGGCGTCCACGTGAAGCCACGTACATCTGTTGCCGCGCATACGATTGCGGAAAAGGGGAGCATAGGCTCGAAATTATATAGATAGAATACATACCTAGGTGAACGAACGAGCCTCACTGTCCAGCCCATTTTTTTTACCGCTTCTGCATCGAGCTCAGAGCTGCAGCAACAGCACGCTTGCCAACTGCCTGACTTCCAGTTCGATGCGGCAGTTGGACGCCGCCCGTTGCCGACAGCAGAGCAGGTCTAGAGCTAAAGCAAGCCCACGATGATCTCCAGCGGCTACTTGAGCGCGCGCGGCACCGACGCGACGCCACGCATGACGCGCATCCCGTGCACGTGGCATGTGGTCTCGTCGTGCACGCACCACATTGTGCGCGACGCGCGGCTGCTGCTGAACCCCGTGGCGTGTGATCTGGCATTTCAGGACGCAAGCGGCAACACGATGCGCGCGACAAAGCGCGGCTGCGTGATGCTCAAGAGCGACGTGTTTGGCACGGAGAAGCTGCTCGTGCTCGAGGAAGTGTACTACCTCCCGTCGGTACCCAACAACATGTTCTCGATCGGCTACGCGCTCCGCTCCAAGGAGCTCACGATCGCCTTGGACGAAGATGCCTGCGTGCTCAAACGTCATGGCGAACTCGTTGCCGTGTGCAAGACCACGGACAATGCGCCGTGGGTCCTGCGCGCTGTCGCAATCGCGTAGAAAGGAAGAGACAACGCCTGCGAGAGAAATGCGCGCGTGCAGCGGTTGATGGCGATTGCGGAGAGATGAGCACAACAAGATTCAAAGCAATAGAAGAAGATGATTTCACAGCACAGACCCAAGTCTCTTACATTCTCTGCCTGTTTTGCTTTCTTTCCATCAAATGGAAATGCAGGTCTCTTTGCAGAATGCGAGCCACCCATGAAACGCACCTCACCTCAATGGCGTCCATGGTGACTGAGCAAGCAGAGTTGAAGCTTCGTCTCGTGGTTCATTCTGCAATTTCCGCAAGACCAAGCACGTGTTCCCAACCTAACAAGAAGCACCATGCTGCAACGTGTTTCGCAAATCCTGGTTCTTATCGCTGCGTGCTCGGCAGTCCAGCAAACTGCGACGGCGCAAACTGCAGCAGCTACGCTACCGTCATCTTTGGACGAGAGCAGCTCCATCCTTCCGTCGTCGACAGAGAGCATCACGCGGCCGTCCTTCGTTGCTGCATCAGTAAACACAGCAGATAGCAGTACGCTGGGGAGCGCCGAGATGTTCGTCAATCGACGCAGGCACGACGACTCGGACGATTGTGACGAGGAAGAGGACCGACGCGAGCGTCGTGCATTGACGAGAGCGACTCGGATCGCGGAGGCGGCGCTCACGACCGTGGCGCTGGCCACGACGTCCATGGCGAACACGATGAGATTCTACAATTTCTATGCGTTTGGAGCCTTCTACGGCTCTCCACTTGGGTACGCTGGCCCCAACTACTACTATGGCTACAACAATAATGGCTATGGCACGAATGGCTACACTGGCTATAATGGCTATAATGGGTACAGCGGCAACTACAATGGTTACAATGGCTACAAGGGATACAGCGGCAACTACAATGGCTACAATGGCTACAAGGGATACAGCGGCAACTACAATGGCTACAATGGCTACAGCGGCAACTACAATGGATACTATGGCAACTACTATGGCGGCAAATAAGTCAATTTGTTGTTTTCTTTGTTTAGATACGTGGCAGTGAATATAATAAAATCCGCGTTTGTGGCGTTGAATCCTTAGCATTAACTGCCTTTGCTGCTCAAACTTTTTTTCCCGCAAGTACTTCATAAGAATTCCGTGCAAGTAAGTTGGACCTGAAGTAGACTCCAAAAAGGCGCACATGCGCTCTTGCTGAGTTGACTATTTGCTTCGGTTCCCTCATGGCACATTTGATTACACAAGTCAAGAAAACTCTCCAGAGGCGAGTTCTTTTATATTCTCTGACACATCTTCAACTGAATCGGTCTCATTCTGTCAAGCGCTCCCTCCCCTCCCCACTCGTTAGTTCTCTCGTCGTTCTTGACGATTCTTACAACACACGAGAGCATTTGTCATTTCTCATTTTGCTGTCTACCCACCAAGCGCGTGCTCACTTCGCCATACATTGCATCCTTGAAAACTCGACTTCATAATGAAGCACAGCCACAAGTATCTGTCAGCTGTTCTCGTGTGCATCACCGTGCTGTTTGGGGAAAGTGCCGCTCAAGACGTCGCCGCTGCTGCGACGATGCCAACTGCCGCTTTTGCGCCTGCATCAACAACGGAACCCAACAGATGCAGAGTAACAGTCCGCTGATCCAAAGCACCAACAGCTACGCTCGCAAGCTGGTTGTCGGATGCCTAAAGGGTATGGCTAAGGGATTGGTTGTGGGGGCTTATCATCCAATTGAGTATTGGCAGCGAAGGCAGTGGCTGCAACTGGGCGATCAATTCTACAGGTGATGAGGAAGAAATCACGCTTTCAAGGCTGTTGATGCATACGACGAGTTGTACGCATAAAGTTTGGTTCTAGCTACTTGTATGCACCACATAACGATCCACCACAATCAATCAATGCCTAACATTAGGGAGCACTGGCCTTGATACCGCAGCTCGAACAATTAAGGTACGATGCGTTTGTCA
Organism: Globisporangium ultimum DAOM BR144; assembly: GCA_000143045.1. Lineage (NCBI taxonomy): Eukaryota > Oomycota > Peronosporomycetes > Pythiales > Pythiaceae > Globisporangium > Globisporangium ultimum. The sequence continues at coordinate 1,286,224 of GL376636.1, read as the reverse complement.
CGACCAAATAGTTCATGGCTAATTCTCGACAGCTTTCACTCGCTTGTAATTCACGTGGTAAGTCATCCTAAATCGCCGATGCGATTGGCAATTGGCGTTTAGGGATGACCAGAACGACATCACCAAAGTAGCACTTTTAGGAAACTCCTGTAGGACAAGTTAACATTAGCATTGAGCATTAGCCTGTAGTCTAACCTATGCTCGCATTCAAAGGAATGACGACTTAACGGATGGCGTGTGTAACTTTCTCTCAACGGATAGTGAGTTGCACGAGCAACATCACTACGTACGAATACTAGTGTAGTACAGCACCAGACACAGTGCTACAATACTGCTGGTAACGACGTCCGTGGCGAATGCGATGGCGAGTGGGTGGGTCTCTCCTCGTGTTGTACTCTGCCACAGACCTCACTGGGTTACACTGTCACTGATTTGGTTACTGTAGCTGCAACAAATGTATGTCAACGACAATCACTCTATTTCAATGGCTACAGCTGCATGTACAGTAAGTATATCAACGACCATCACTGTGGCGCGAATGGCTACACTGGGTATGGACAGGACTGAACCCATCATGTGATGACTCCATCGGTTACATCAGCTAGAATAAACGGCTACTGAGAACGCGAAAATTGCTCGAGTCAGTCAAGACACAACCAGCCACCTGCACATAAGGCTTCCCAAGCTGGGCAGCTAAACACACACACGGCGCATGAGCTCCTGAGTGTTGGCGCTGTATTTTTCTCTTCCTCTCTTCCTCTCCTTCTCTCGTGACGCCCACCACGTTTGATGGTGTGTTGAGGGGATCCTTTCTCGCTCCGCCAAGAGAAACGAATTGATTGATGATGGCTTCACATCTCTTTCTTTCCATCAGCAACGCCGCTCGTTTTCTCTTTCACCGTGCTCACTTCACCTCGTTGACGACAACGACGGCTAAACATCGTGTATGTTGTGATTCCTTCTCGTCCTCATTCTGCTTTTGGCCGTCAACCACACAACAGCCAGCTCTCAGCGTCTCTCTCTCTGTCTTTGTCTCCACTCTTCTCCTTCGCGATGAGCAAACTCAACAAGTGCCTCGCAGTTGCTGCCGCCGTTGCATGCGCGATGCTATCGAGTGGAACCGCCGCGCAAGACGCTGCTGCTGCTACGACGACGGCAATGACGCCGAAGGTCGAGACCTCGACGACGCCAAGCACCGCTGAGTCCACAACGACGGCAGCAGCCAAGGCGGTCGAGAGCAGTAGTTTGCTGTCGTCGTCGATCCAAAGTGTCGGTGGCAGCGCTGATCGTGGTGTTGGTGTTGGGAATGGCAAAAGCGAGAACTATGAGTATGCTGACTACGACGACTACGACGACTATGGCTACGGCAAGAACAAGAAGAAGAAGGATAGCTACGGCCATAAGAAATACGACGACTATGATGACTACGGGAAGGACAAGAAGAGCAAGAAGCACCATGGCGACTACAAGTACGACGACTATGGTAACTATGGCGACTATGGCTCCTACGACGACTACAACTACTATGGCAAAGACTACTATGGAAGCTACGGTGGTGGTTTTGATTACGGCTATGGGAAGGGGTACGGTGGTGGCTATGGTGGCTATGGTGGCTATGGCAACGGATACAGCAACGGATACAGCAATGGTTATGGCAATGGATACGGTGGATACGGTGGATACGGTGGATACGGTGGATACGGCGGTTATGGCAATGGATACGGAGGCTATGGCGGATATGGCGGATATGGCGGATATGGTGGTTATGGCGATCACTACTGATCAGTATCTCCACGTGTCGTAGTTGTTGCAAATGCATGCATGTATGCTATTGAGTTGTAGGCTGTCCATGTTTTCCTTAAAGCAGAAAGTTAAGTGCACCAGTACCCACAAAGAAAGATACTCCCATTACTCTTTTCACAATTACTGCTTTGCCAGTTTGCGTGTCCATTGCGTCGACTCCATCAGCCGAGGCAACGTGAGATCGCAATGTTGCACTACTTGGTCCGAGCTACTTGCTTTGCATAAAGGCATCAGCAACGAGGGCAGCGTACTTGATAGTGTCGACAGCTTTATTGCGATGTGTCACGGACGACGACACGGTCGCGATCATGACCGTGTGATCGCTGGACTCGAGGTGGCACTTGAGCACCATCGTCAACTTTGAATTGCGAAAGGGGATGTGGCCGGCTCCGATCTGTGCGGCACGGATACACTCCTTGAGTGCGAGCAAGCTCGTGTTGATCTCCATCGCCTCTTTTTTCTCTTTTGGATTGCGCGACAATCCTTGGCCGGTGTACTCGGCGCCTGCGAGGTCGACAAACACAAGCATCCCGCCCACACAACCCGTTTTCGCAGCTGCCGCACGCGCTTTTGCAGCTTCGAGATCAGCCTCTGCGAGTCGCACTTGGGTTTCCAGCTCATTCAGACGCGCCGTGTCTTCGGGACTCGTCACAGCACTGTTTGCTGCGTACGACCCATCGGCACCACGAGTGTAGAGTGCAGTCTGGATCTTAATGTACAGATCATCTCGAGCTTTTCCCAACGGGACGACTCGCGATTCGGCAACGACTACTTCCTTACGCGCCTGGGCAAGTTTGGCCGTCACGATCTCCAACTCGAGCACCGCGTGCGATCGACTGCTCTGGTGATGCAGCTCCGAAGTGCCCTCTGCTCGTAGACTCCTGCCGCTCTCAATGATATCAATCAACGCGTCGGGCGAGTCGGCGTATGCTGCATGCAAGGATTGCGTGAGTACTTCCCCATTCGGACCCATCGTGGTCGCGCTTCGAACGTGGATCACTCCGTGCGCATCTTCTCGGACGAACCCAGGCTGTCGCTTGTTCAGCAGGTCGTACACTTTCCCGTTGTACAATTCATAGAAGCGCACCTGCACGAGAAGCTGCCCTGCACTTTGTGCAAACAAGTCGGAGATGGCGCGCTGGTGCATGCCGGCAGCATCACCGTACCCAAAGATAGTGTGTGTCTTGCCGCTGTTAGTGTGGCCATACGCAAAGCAGCACGACGTGCCTCCTGCGAGCATCACGGGCACAAGAGGCCGAATCGCATCAGCATACGCTTTGCTGTTGTCAGCCGAGAGCAATCCAGCGAGATGGACAAACCGCTTGTCAATCCCGGACACATGGACACTATCATCCTCCTGGAGCTCGTAGTCGACGCTGGCGTCACCCTCTTCAGATACAGCCAGGGGACGAGGGCGGAGATAGACCTTAGTCATGGCAGCTTTCACGCACTCGTAGCAAATTGACAAATGAGCTACTCGCTAGTTTTAGAACACGTGCAGCGAGATCTGGCTTGTCTGAAAAAGTTGCACTTGGTAACCAACCGCAGTCCTCTTCTGGTGGATGACCAAGAATGTTGGTAGATTTCGCGGGAATGTAGGTACAACTTCGCATGCGCATTGAAGTATTTGCAAATCTGTGGCCTTGTACTGCGTTGGTATGATGGTTCAAGAGATGCAGGGATGAGGCGAATCACATCCGCATGCATGAGCGCCTACAAAATTGCCTGTTTGAAAACGTTAGCGCCAAATTGACTCTTCGCATGGTTAGTGTCAAAGGGGCAGAGAAAGACCAAACCAATCATAGCAACCAACGAGCAAGACACGCCAGGATTCTTTCACCATAGCTACTTACAGTTTGAGTCGAGATCTGTTACAGTTTTGCTGCGAGAGTTGACACCCTCTACTATCTTCACACCTCGTACGAGGTCGACGTCCCATGCACCTTTAAATCAACGACTTCCTCGCCCTTTACGTCTATGCATACTGCGAAACACGCCCACTTACTTGCTCATGAACTCTTCGTAGCTCAGACCGAACAGACGCTGCACGTCACGCTGAATGTCGGACTTGGAGATCTTCCAGCCCGTGTTGAACATCTTGTCATACATGTCGACGAGCACTTCACCAATCAGCTCGCGAGAGTGGCTCCACTTGTAGATCAGCTGGTCCAACACACGCGCATCCGAGTGCTGGCTCGTGAAACCAGTTCCCAAGATCTCGATACGCATGCGCGTCATTTCTTCAATGATCGAAGGATTATTGCAGTACCACCAGCACCCGTACAAGTGCAGGTTGCGGAACTTGTTGGCTGCCACGGTCACTTCGTGCTGGTTCACGCGCGAGAGGAACGTCGCCAAAAACTTCACATTCGGGAATCGACGGCACAACTTGATCAGAATGTCCACGTCGCACGGCTTCACACCATCACCAGCGACACCCAAGCGCGCGTTAATCGGGCGCACGCTGTCAAACTTCAACGCAATCGGGAGCTTCGCTTCTTCCGCAAGCGGCAACAGCACCTTCAGCAACAGATCCGCACCAGTTGGCTTGTCTCCAGCTGGCGTTGGAGGAGCATTGTCGGATGGGTACTCGAAGTGAATAGGCACACTCGACATGAAGTACTCTGGTTTCATGATGTCGATCCACTTCACGAGCAACTCGCGGCAACCCTCGAGGGTGTGTGGCAGCTGGAAGACGTCCAGAGTTGGGCCAATCGAGGCCCAGTCACCGAGCAAAATCTGATCCACACGAAGCGCCGAACGGAAATACTTGCGCGACCACTTTGGTGGAGGGATGCTGTTAGCTGGGTCTCCGAGCCAGTGACGAGCCTCTTCTGGCTCGAACGGGATGTTGGTCATCACAGCGTACTTCAAGCCAGAAAGACGGAAGACCGTATCCACGTACTCCTCTGGGTCTTGCAGTGCAAACCATCTCTGGATAGCAGCCAAATCACGCTTCGCGAGCAGGTGACCCAGACCAAGCGCCTGGATCGTCGTGATCACACCACGGCACGCCTCCGAGATCGGCGACCGGTCCACGAACAAGTGCTGCCAGATCAATCCCGCCTGCTTCTCCTTCGAGAATGTGTTGAACTCTTCGATCTCGATCGGAGCAGTCATCATGTACTCGGCCACCAAGTAGTGGTACGTCAACAACTCGTTGATACCCCAAAGCATCAGCTTGCCATGACTAGGAGGAAACAAGTGCGTGTGCACATCAATGGCTTCCACAGTGGCGACAGATTCGCGAACATACACCGCGAGTTCCTCCTTTGTGTTCAAGTACTCACTGGTCTGCTGGTTGCGGAGAATATCCTTCAACACATCGAGCGCAGAGCCACTTCCGGTCTTCTTGCCGCTGATCAAGCGCTGGTACAAGGCTGCAACATCCACGGCAAAAGACGCGTACACGTCCTTCGACAAATCAAAGCCACTCACGGTGCTCAATGCAGTCGCCACAGCGACGCCAACGCCAGCCGACACCTCCGAAGATGGCTCAGCATTTTCCGACTTGGTAAACGTGTTGCTACTGCTCTTGCTGGCCTGGAAAACATCCTTGCTCGCACGCGCCAATAGCGTAGCGACACGGCCGCCGACGCCATCATTGAACTCGTATTTGCCAGTCGAAAGGTTCGCGGTCATGCCGTTTCCGTAAGTCCAGGTCTTCTCCGTTTCAGAATAAATCGGCGTCTTGTCTTGAATCGGATCCATTTCCCCAACAAAGATTGGAGCAGCTGTCTCCTTTCTCGAGTCCGTTTGCACGGGGGTCAGGAAACGCAAAACCGCGGCGGTTGCAAAGGCCATAAACACGCTCGGTCGGTAGCTTGGATCATGCGCCACGTTGGCTTGAATACAACTGAACAAGCGCACGCGGTATCGAAACATCGTATCCATGGCGATCCACAAGTTGTCCAATGCAACGCCTCCATTTTCGACACGCGCCATCCACTCATCAAACGCCTGTTGAGTAACTTCCTTCGAGACACCACGAGCAACCATCGATGGCAAGATATCCTTTTCGAAGATCAGGTCAACGAATTCGCGAAGAATAGGCATCTTGACGATATCTTGGTTCTTTCTCATACGCAGCAAGGCCATGAGGTAGATGACAGCCGAGTGGGTACCGTTCAGAACGCACAGCTTGAGCAAGATGTCCTTCTCAAAGTCGGCCTTGGAGGTACGAATATGCACCCCACGATGGGCAACGAACGCGTTGGCATCGAGGACGGCGTGAAGATCTTCAATGACCACGGTTTTCGTCGGCCACGGTTCCGTAAGTGGCACCAGGTGGTTTCCAGGACGGTACGTAGTGAGGCGATCGACCATCGTATTGTGGAAGTGCACCTTCGAACTCAGATAGTTGACGAACGCAGTCATGTCAACTGGCTTTCCGCTCCAGTCCGACTCCAACACGAAACTAAACACATTCGGAATCACACAAATCCATACAGGCAGATTGTCAGGCGACGGCAACAAGAGAGCAAACAAATAGACAATGTAGGCTAGTACGCACCGCTTGATAGCGTCTCCGTTGTTTGGCACATTATCAGTGTTGATAATGGAGAGAACATTTTCTGAAGCAAAAAACAAAAAAACAAAAAGACAAAAACAACGCAAGTTTCGTGTGCAATCATCTGAGTAACTCACGTTCCGCCGCACTCGACAAAGGACAAAACCAAACCCAGCAATTTATACCTGGGATAGCCTGGAAAGCACGGAATAGAAACTCGCCAAGATCCTTGATCACCTGGCTGTTCTTGACAATGCCACTGTCGGTCACAGCAAATCCAATGTAACGTAATTGCGGAAGTTTGCTTGGCAACTCCATAAACGCAGCACGTCCAGCTTCGCTACCGAGAGAGCCCACACCTACTCAAACCAAAAACGAACCACAACGGTCAGCATCCTTAAAATAATAACACCCCTTTAAGCACAATTGCATCATATCATTGCCAAAAGAGAACTCCCTCCCTCTTTCTTTCTTACCTTCCAACTCGACGGTAGTCGTCGTCACCGAGCCGTCCGCTTCGTACGTGTCCACCTCGTATTTGCCCTGGGCCTGCGCACACGCATCAGCGAAATCGTGTCCGCGCGGCTGCGCGAGCACGACACCGCTGCCAATCGAGCGGAGAACAGGCACGAGCACACAGCGCTACCAAAAATAATAATAAAAAAGCACACGCATTCACATAGTGAGCTCATCTTGGCGCCCACTGCCGCGGTTTTGCAACGCACGTACCACGAAGCGGCCGCTACCGATGACAACGGCGCTGGTGCTGTTGGCGAAGCTGTCGGACGCGTTCAGGGGCGCAAACATGCTGCTGATGGTGGCTTCTTCTTCTGCTGGGGCCTTGCGCGCCAATTGCGGAATGGGTGATCTTGCGGCATCGACACTGTGCAACGGATGCGCGTACCTTGCGTTCTCGGTAAAGTTGTGTCGAATCTCGAGCGTACCATTGACAATTGCTGAAAATGGTGCTTTGGTAGATACTTGAGTGGGGTCAACTTGGGGAGAAAAACGACAAATAGTAGATCACGACAGTCATCCAACAGATAAATACTTTGTATACCAGTACCCCTTGTATAAGGATACATATTGAAAAATCGGCACATAGAGGAAAGTCTAAAACCTTGAGCTTAATAGTGTTGAAATACATCATCCCTTGTTTAGCTACGAAAACCTTTTTCTTTCTTGATACCTTTTTAGTTTTATGTAAATGCGGTGTTCGTCTTCTGTTGACGGTTTGACTGTTTGCCCCAAAAAGAATGCACATTCTCGTTCCTCACCGCTTTTTCTCTTTAGTATTCTTCTGAATCTTCATGGGCTCCTCTGCTCCTTCGTGGGGAGTCCATACACTGGGGACACGCACGCGCTGATAAGGAAGAGAAAGAGACTCACACGCACGCATCAAGATGTGGCGCGTGTGTGGACACCCTTACGGCGAGCTCATGGCGGCCGTACTTCGTTGAAGATGGTGGACGAGTGATGGTCCCATCTCGATCTCCTAGCTTCCTCCGCAGCAGATGATGGATGCGTCATGCTCTGAATGGCTCCGAATGGCTCCGAATGTAGATGCGCGAAGCTACTGGTCGTCTCTATGGAGAGAAAACGCTTGACGCTGGGCCGCTGAATCGGGCATTTGGGCTCGCGGCCACAGCACAACTATGCGAGAGTTTTCGGGGGTATATGCGTGTGTTTTCTTCCCTCAATGTGGCGTGTGGTGCTGACTTGAGACTGATCGCGTGTGGCATCCTGCGTCGGAGCTTTTCGGATATACCTCGTCGCTGAGGAAGCCGCCAGCACTGTCGACTGTTCGCTGACGCCGTTTACGCAAGACGAATCCTTGATGTGCTGACTGTGCCAAGACGATTTTGCTGGCGCTCTGCGAGCGACTTTCACGATGAGAGAAGGTTTGGACGAGACTTTTATTATCTGCAAAGGCTGTGGTGACTGCAGTCACAGCGCAAGACTCGAACTCTTGAGGTCAAAGTCTGTGGACGCTTAATGACAGGCGACCCTTTGTTTTTAATCGGACTCTCAGTGACTTTGATGGACTTTGGGCAACTCAGCAAGTGCGAGCGAACTACGCGTTGCATTCAGAAGGAGATCAAGTCTTTTGAAAACCGACGAGTGTTCTCCGTCAATGTTGCTGGTCTTCTTGGTAAGAAATAAATACGTGGGCATAGCTGGTGCATACAAATTCGTGCGAGTACGTGATGCAGAGAAGCACCTTGCGACTGAAGTCGTGTCAAAATCTGTTGCGCTGGTGCTAGTGTTTGTATGAAGGAGAGAAGACTGTTCTTACGGATGGGTAGCTGCACCCCTCAAGGTCAAAAGGTGAAGGCCCATGTTCTCTTGCGAGTACTAGTAGTCGATGGGCGTGTATGGCTTCTGTGTTGCTCTTGTGGCAGTTTCTCTCATTAGAGCGATACAATCTATGGTCTGTTTTGCTCCCCAAATTGTGCTGGTGGTTCTCATTCTGCTTTTACACTCAAGCAAGCAAGTGGATTTCTCCGATTTCAAGACATCTTACCAGTTCTCGCCGCCCCTAGTTCGACCATGAAGACTGTCAAACGTCTCGGGTTTGTCGCTGCTCTCTGCGCTGCCATTTCGTCTCCTTTTGTGGTTGCTCAGGACGTGGCCGCTTCGTCGTCGTTGGTCGAAGCCAAGATTGTTGAAGGTCCCAGATCCATTTCCACGGAATCAACTGTTAGTTCAGCAAGCGACAAGCCCGAGGCCAGCACGGTGTCGATCTTATCTGCCGCGAAGCAAGAGAGCTACGACTCGAGCAAGTCCTATGGTGGCGGCAAAAAGCACAAGAAGCAGGAATCGGACGACCATAGATACGGCAAGAAGAAGCACGACTACAAGGACTACGACTACGGTGGCAAATACGACTCGGACGACTGTGACCATGACAAAAAGAAGCAGGACTATAGGGGCTATGGCAAGAAGTACGGATCTGGCTATGGCAACGGCTACAAAAATGGCTATGGATACGGAAATGACTATGGCTATGGTGGCTATGGTAATGGCTATGGTGGCTATGGCGGCTATGGCGGCTATGGCAATGGTGGTTATGATGGTTATGGTAGCTTTGGTGGATACGGCTATCCGTTCTCGTATGGCTACAACTTCTACAACTAGCGTGTATTTCAAAACGTAGCCTTGAGTTTGTTGTGTGCTGTTAATGTTCTAGTAATGTAAGCAAAATGTAGCAAAAGTGTCAACTATAAAATCGTGTTCTCGTGATCTTCCGACGTGGTTTTCCCCATGTAGAGAGCCTGCTTCGTGCGTCACCATTCGCAATGTGCGCGTTTCATTGAGAATGCGTTCAAAGCCTGCAGCTGAGCTCTGGTACGGAGTGAAATGCTGGACGAGACAACTTCAACTTGGTCGCGTGACAATCTCACCGACAGCTGCAACTGGTGGCCTGGTAGCACGCGCTTGCCATGTTGGAAGACCACAAACTGACCAGAAGCACATGGTAGAGCTCTATAGCGCCGCCTTTTGGTGTCGCGTCAAGCGCGTGTATCTGCGAAAAGATCAACGAGGATAATGAAGCTGTGATGGTGATGCGAAGCAAGAAAACTCGGACTTTCAAGCGAGAAAACTCGGCTTTCCTACCATGTGTGAACAGTGAAACAATTTGTAAAACGCAGAGCGTGTCACTGCGACCATGGGACACGGGAGGAGGAAAGACGGCGAACGCTGCTCATGATTGCTCAACGCATGCGCCGCGTTTGCACAAATTTAGAGTGCTGTTCTACAGTTAACCGCAGCCTTTTTCTCTGTATGCTCTATGAGCTCGTCCTCATCTGCTAAATGTGCGTGCAACAAATAGAAGAAACAGCCTGCGGGTCCTCAAAGGACGGCGGAGGCCATGATGATGGTGGCGTTTCTGCCCAAAGCCTCGACTTCGGATACAGTCCTTTGACTGATGTGCAGTTTATTAGGCTAATGTGCGACTAAGCGACCAGCTGCGCGTGCAGGAAAGCGATACATGCGAGTATTATTATAGCCCTCTATTCTTGACGCTTTGGGCATTTCTGCCACCATTACCTCATGTGGTGGCATGTTGCATTTTTGACATGGTGGTGATGGCTTGTGACCATTTCTGACAACTTCGTATCAACAGCAACAAGCCTATCGTAAGGCATATGGCTGATCCGATACAGTTTGCATCCTGAGCTTTCTGTTTACGAACGAGGGTCTAAATTAACCTATTGAATAGACTAATTGTCTGTTAAGTCGTCGAGCGGCTGATCCGAATGCTCGCTGTAAAGGCTGCCCAGTCACTCTACGATGTGCATCCCAGACGTGCTGGAAAGAGGGACTGAGCTTCTTCTGGAAAACCTTTCATACTAAATAGCCAGATGGCATTCGTAATCAACAGTCCCACACAATAACCTTCTAAAACACCTTTATCAATGCATAACCTCTTATACCAGCTCAGCGAACCTCTTTCGAAAATCGAACGAAACGCGCACACTCCCTTTTTATTTCTCGCACTCTCTCAAGCAATCAGATCCTGGAAAAGAAACCAAGAGAGAGAGCGAGACGTCTCGCTCTCTGATTGGCCATATCCAGTGTATTGATTTTTCTCATTGGTTGAAAAAATTATCAGGATTAGGGGAGGCGGACGGCGACACCGTGTACGTACATTTTCTGTGTGTACCATCCGCTGTTGACCGGCAATTTGACGGCAGTAATATGCTTATCGGTGGATGGCGAGGGGGTCGGGGGGATGGCCGCGCTGGCGGCTCATCTACGTCACCAGCCGCTGTTGCCGCCACCGTGCGCCGTGCGCTGCGCAGGCGGAAGGAAGGAAGGAAGGAGAAGCGGAAACTCAACAACCGGAGAGCAACGGCGAAGGCGCTGTACAGTACCTGCGCGCCACTATTATAGCCACTCGACATACAGGTCGGAGCACCTAGCTGGGCGATTTTATATTATATATATATACAGCACTTACAGATCGAATTCGCATGGCGTCCACAGCGCACAGTCGCGCGAGTGAGCCGGCGATGGCGTCACACATGTCGTCAACGTCGTTCCAGACGGGCGTGTCCGCGGTGTCCTCCAGTGGCGGTACGCCCACGACCGCGAGAGACAGCCGATTCCCGGTGCCAGACGATTTCTTCAAGATCCCGAAGCTGAGCGCAAAGGATACCAAGTACCTCGTCGGACTGGCCAAGCGCGCGTGCAAGGAAGTCGTGTACTACTCGCGCAAGGATGATGGCCCCATGAAGTGGGTCCACCTGTCCACGGAGAACGGCATCGAGGTGCATCAGGGTATCGATGAGGCGACACCGGACGCACGGTCGCTCATCTACCTGCGCGGCGCGACCAAGATCTACGCGTCAATCGACGAGATCGCGGATTTCTTCCGACTCGACACGCCCGAGAAGCTCAGCGGCTTTGCGCAGACTGTGGGGAAAGATTTACTGGATCAGCAGACGCTGTACAACCTCGCGGGGCCGACGGAGGACAATCCAAAGCACTACGTCGGCGCGAAATGGACGGCCGTCGAATCGCCGAGCAAATTGGCGCGGAACCGCGACTTTTGCTACCTCGAGTGCCACGACGAGTTCATCGACACCAACACGAAGAAACGCGGCTGGGTACGCAGCATCCACTCGATCCGACTCCCGTTCTGCCCGCCCCTCGACAAATCGCATGGCCTCGTGCGCGGCAGTCTATATCGCTCCGGTTTCATCTTTGTCGAGTCGAGCGAGAAAGGGTGCGTCGATGCGATCCATACGCTGCACATGGACGTCAAAGGCAACAGTCCCGAGTGGATCAAGGTGCTCGCGATGAAGCGCCGAATCAAGAACATCTCGCAGATCAACAAGTATTTTCAGCTGCAGCGGCTCACAAAGAGCAAATTGCTTGGAGACCTAGAGCTGCCCCCGAAGGCGCACGTGACGCGGTGCCAGTTGTGTGAGACCAAGTTTGGGCTGTTTAACCGCAAGTGGCGATGCCGCAAGTGCGGCAAAGTGATGTGCACGAACTGTGGCCACAGCTTCATGATTGATTACGCGGGCGCGGGCATGAAGAAAGTGCGCATTTGCCTTGGGTGCTCCGATGAGGTCGTGTTTGGCAAACTGGATGGTGTCGCGAAGATGCCCGATGCGAAGGACGTCAAGGTGAAGAAGCTGGAGGACGTCGAGTTCCAGCCGATCTACGATCCGTCGCCCATGTCTGGCGATGACACGTTCGCGAGCCGCCATTTGTCGGTCGAAGAGCATGATTACTACCTGGAACACGAGGACGAGCGAGGTATTGCCGACATGATGGAAGCCAAGCGGATGCAGAAAGAGTTTGAAGAGCATCTCAAGCATTCGCATCATCGCGACAATAACGGGTCCGTGACGAAGCACGAGTATCAGTCGCCTCAATGGGATCGTCTCGAGCGCGCAGCCGAGTACGAAGACACCCTGGACGATGACGATGAGCTTGGGCTGCCGCGCAGCAAAAGTGAGCAGCAGCAGCAGAAACAGTACGAAGATATGCTGCGACAGAAGCAGATGAAGGCAGCGCAACAGAAGGAATTGCATGCCGCCACGCAAACGATTTCCCACCAGCACCAACCAGTGCGATCTGGTAGCCGGGGCTCGTTGCCACGACGTCAGTCGCGTGAAGAGGAGAGTCGCTCACGGCTCCTGAGTGGCTCAATGCTGGACCACCACGACCCGGTCTATCTTCGAATGCAGCACATGGAGCAAAACGGAGGTGAAATGGAGCGGAAGGACTCACTGGAATCGATCCGCATCGGCTCAGACTGGGGGCGTGAGCATACGCCGCCACCAACCGAATTGCTTCGCACGAGCTCGTCGCATCGATCGACAAGCACATCTTTTTTGTCTGTCACTAGTCCAGTGGGGGCTGGTGCCGCGAGAAGATCCGACTTTTCCATTGACGACGCGCGTACCAGCTTCACCGACGACTTTCTGAATGGCAAGCATCCTCACGGCGGTAGTCGGACCCACTCGTTTGCGTCGTCCTCTCACGACGGCTACATGCATGAAGACGAGCATCACATGCACCAGCGCCACTCGTCTGAGTTCGCATCACGCCACCGCACAGAATCTCCTTTGTTTAATAGCGACCAGCGACGAAAGCATTTCGATGACCCTGCCCATTTGGAACATCGCAATGGAGGACCATCGTTATACTATGATCTTCGCCGAGGAGATGCTGACTTTGACGCTAGAAGCCAGCGTCACTATCGCGATTCGTTGCATCGTTACAACGAGCCAATCGATGGTTCCGAGTTGGATCACGGGTACCGCGGCTCTCCATACCACCGAGCGCTTGGTATAAATGGCCGACATGCCGGTTTTTCGGACCCTGAGATGCTTCGTCGAGGTCAGAGCCGAACGGAGTTTGACGAACGAGACGAACGAGACGAGCTCGCGCACTACATGGCCATCTCCGCAATGAAGTTGTTTGATCAGGAGCGCGGACCAGGGCTCCAAGTGTCCGACGAAGTTCGTCAGTCTGCTCTCAGTAAAATGATGGCGGTATACGCCAGTGAAATCGAACGCAGCACCAGCGGTATGATGAACGATCGGCGCACGTACAGTGCGCACCCACGCCACCATTCTACGCCAAACATGCTGCGTCGCACAGTGAGTGATGCAAGACGCGAGCCATTTTACCGTGAGATGCATGGTCCTCAAGCGTCCTTGGCTAATGGCATGCTGGACCAGCACACAGTGCAGTACGATTTGAGTCCGAGAGTGCCACTCGAACGTTCTGAAAGTTATGAAGATCGCTATCTCCAGCATAAAAGCTCACCAGGTCAACTCCAGGAGCGCTTGCCTCATCCGCGAGACAGTGTTGAAGACGTCCGTGATCTCTCTGACCTTTCTTCCAGTGCGTTTAAAGCGTATCAGATGAATTCAGAAGGAACCACGGGTCGGTCGAAATCCATTGAGAAGCAACAGGCCCCTCGCCATGAAGCGGCGCATTCTGGTCTTCGTCGCAACGATAGCTTCATGGGCCGCCCGACAGCACAGCAAGCCGCTGCTATTCGTGAATCCCTGGGTTCTCGCCACAGCTTGAGTACCCCAGATCATCCGTCGCGCGCCTCCGGTGCGACTCAGGGCAGCGTCATCGGTAGCGACCCTCGTCCGTCGTTGTCGTCTCGCCGAAACTCGATCTACGAAGACGCCGAGTCGGATACGTTTAGCGAAGTCGACTTTGTGGAGCTTCCGCATTTGATGCGGAAAGATTACGTGGCGCCACCAGTCACAGACGATCGACTGAGCGGGAGCGAGACCCGGTTCGCGAGCAACTCGTTCACCGACGTCCATCAATGGCAAGACGACGACAGTGGGTACGTTGACGATCGACACCCAAGCCATCAGTTCTCGCGAGACTCTATTTATCACGAAGGCGTCGAGCGCCGACTGAGTGAGCTGAACCCAGACGAGCACATCTTCCGCAACAGTGAGGGGAGCGAGTATCAGTCACAGAGCGAGCGGGACTCGTTGTCACTGTCGTCGAGCCCTCGCCAGCGTGCGACCTCATCTGGCTATGGTCTCCACGGAGCCGCGGTGCTGTCGCCTTCGGCCATTTTCAACAGCATGCGCAACAGCGGGTCAACCTCGGATCCGCGGCTCAGCTACCCAGACGACACACGATCGTATTCGGACTCGTCCAGCTCGTATGCATCGGAGGAGCCCGACTACGTAACGGAAGAGATCACTCCGAAGGCTCCTGCTCGCGCACAGCTGTCGCTCTCGGAGCTGGAGCGGTACCGTACGTCCTTGGCTGAGCTCATGTCGAACTACAACAACAGCAGCGTAGCTGGAGACCCTTCCCAACCCGAGCGCGAGCCAGAATATCGGCGCAACGGGTATGCCAACCGCCGCCAGAGCAGCGACGACGACGACAAGATCATCAAACCGACGCGCCAGATGGAAGGCAAGCTGCAAGAGATGTATCTGTAGAAGGTTGGCTGTGCAGGGATGCATCTGGGATGGGCGAGATGCCTCAAAGTGACGTGGTAGCAGGACTGTTAGGGTATGTAGGTTGGATGTTTGGGAGCATCGGAGCAAGCTTAGGAAGTAGATTAGTAGCTGATGGGATGATACTGTAGTCTGAAAGTAGGAATGGAGGGCAAAGAGTCAACGACGAGGACGAGCTAATACAAGTGCCCATGCGATTAATTAGGCGAATGATGAGTCTAATCATTGTGAGTCGCTCCAAGCAGCGTAACCATTTTGTATCGTCGGTAACGCCGCCACTTGGTATCAAAGTTGAAGTTTGATACCAAGTCTCACGTAAAAAGCTACCGTACAGTTTCAGTAAAGTATGTTAAAGAAACTCTTCTTACCGCCAAATCTGGCAAAGCGAAACTTAATGAAGGCTACCTTGTGATGTGACACCACTCTAGTTCAAAGTTGAAGTTTCAAGGTTGACTCCTACCGTTCCATGTCAGTAAAGTGCATGATCGAATCAATCATGAGTCCAATGGGGTTAGATTGGAACTTAATACAGTACACGCGCATTCGTGTTGCATATGATGCGACTTGCGGTCCAAAGTTGAAGCAATTGTTACCCACTAATTAGTTGCCATACAGCAAATTTCCACCGTAATGCCTCATTAAAGTATCTCAGACTCACTTGAAACGTAGCCTGTGGTGCAAAGCCTAACTTAAACAAAGCATTTTTTAGAACATAAAACCTCATTGTTGAGGTGCATTCTTTTGGTTCCTTAGATCCGCTTTTTGTGATTGCATTCCGCAATTTGCCCTAAAGGGAAGAAGCAGCAGCAGAAGAGCGAAGAACATGGCGGCGTTCCAGCCGCTGCGCGCGCCCGCGTTCAGCGCCGACACCAGCGCGATCTCCATCGGCAGCGGTCGCTTCGTGGTATGCGCCTGCTTGCTCACGCGTCAACATGCAGCATAGTGTGTTTTTCTTTCGTTTCCCTGCAGCTGCTGACGTGGTGGATCTCTCTATGCTCTGCTTGTGGGTGACGTGTATGGGCTGTAGCGTGCTGTGCTGGTACCTGTGCTGCGCGCGATTGGGAGCAAAGTCGTGATTGCGCAGACCCGTGGAAGTAACTTTGTCGACGCTTGCGCCAAGGCGAACGGCACGTACGAGGTGGACATTTACCGCGAAGATGGCTCAAAGCAAACGGATGTAGTCGAAGTCGAAGGTAATTTTTTGTTGGTACAAACATGAAATGGACATAACTATGTCTTTTTGGTATTGTGCTGTGAAGTTCTGATCGCGATGTGGCGTTGATTTGTGTAGCTGTTGGGTCGTTGGGAAATGCCGAGGGCCGTGCCGCATTTTTGGAGTTGCCAGGAAAACTTCCTGCGCTGAAGTACATTGGTTTTGCCGTCACGGATACGGGCATCGCGAAAGATAGCCAGGCTATTAAGGATCTCGCTGAGTTCTTGTTCCAATGCTACAATACGATTCCTGGTAAGTATCGAATCGTTTTTTTCAATGCAGCGCGTTGCACTCTTCAATTGATCTGACTGACTTACGTTTATTTGCGGGTGTCGCTAGAAAATGTCATCTCGATCATCAACACGGATAATGTGCCAAACAACGGTGACGCTATCAAGAGGTACGTTTGGGATTGCTGGATTCAAAGTGGCATCTACGGTATTTGAATGATGCAGACTAATTTTCATTATGCCTTACAGGTTTGTTACCGAAGCGAATTGGGATGGAAAGCCAGCAGATACTTCGGCATTCACCACCTACCTGAATTCGAAAGTGCACTTTCACAATACCATGGTTGACCGTCTCACTACTCAGCGTCCTGGTGACCATATCGTGCCGTTGACAGAGCCATGCCCAACCAAGGCTTTAGTCATTGAGGATCTGCATGGTGTGCTCGACGCAGCTGCATTGTCCGCTCAACCTGGCGTGCATATTCGCACCACGAAAGCTCAACTGGAAGAGGACCATTTGCTGAAACTGAGTATTGCAAACGCCGTACACACGTCGATGGTGTACTTCATGGCTCTGCTGCGCATTAAGGAGACCAAGAAGTGCTTGGACTACCCGGAGATTCGCGAATTTCTCAACTTCTTGTTTGAAACGGACATTGTGCCATCGCTTGCTGCTCGTGGAATTCCACAACGAGTCGCACAAGATACGTACAATGAGTGGATGGCGCGCGTGGAGTATGGACACTTCAGTCTTGACACCTTTTGGGTTTCCCAGAATGCAATGTTCAAATACGGCGTTCGCTTGTTCAGCTCCGTGGCAGCCAATGTCGCGAACGACCCGAACTATCATCCGAGTGTGTTCATGGCTTTCGCTACGGCTGTGATTTTCCGTTTCCTGACCCCCGTGCAAACGGACTCGAGAAAGGAGACAGCTGCTCCAATCTTTGTTGGGGAAATGGATCCGATTCAAGACAAGACGCCGATTTATTCTGAAACGGAGAAGACCTGGACTTACGGAAACGGCATGACCGCGAACCTTTCGACTGGCAAATACGAGTTCAATGATGGCGTCGGCGGCCGTGTCGCTACGCTATTGGCGCGTGCGAGCAAGGATGTTTTCCAGGCCAGCAAGAGCAGTAGCAACACGTTTACCAAGTCGGAAAATGCTGAGCCATCTTCGGAGGTGTCGGCTGGCGTTGGCGTCGCTGTGGCGACTGCATTGAGCACCGTGAGTGGCTTTGATTTGTCGAAGGACGTGTACGCGTCTTTTGCCGTGGATGTTGCAGCCTTGTACCAGCGCTTGATCAGCGGCAAGAAGACCGGAAGTGGCTCTGCGCTCGATGTGTTGAAGGATATTCTCCGCAACCAGCAGACCAGTGAGTACTTGAACACAAAGGAGGAACTCGCGGTGTATGTTCGCGAATCTGTCGCCACTGTGGAAGCCATTGATGTGCACACGCACTTGTTTCCTCCTAGTCATGGCAAGCTGATGCTTTGGGGTATCAACGAGTTGTTGACGTACCACTACTTGGTGGCCGAGTACATGATGACTGCTCCGATCGAGATCGAAGAGTTCAACACATTCTCGAAGGAGAAGCAGGCGGGATTGATCTGGCAGCACTTGTTCGTGGACCGGTCGCCGATCTCGGAGGCGTGCCGTGGTGTGATCACGACGATCCAGGCGCTTGGTCTGGGTCACCTGCTCGCGAAGCGTGATTTGGCTGCTATCCAGAGATGGTTTGCACTGCAAGACCCAGAGGAGTACGTGGATACGGTCTTCCGTCTTTCTGGCTTGAAGTACGCTGTGATGACCAACATCCCGTTCGAGCCAGAAGAGGCTCGTCACTGGCTCGGAGACCCAGCTAACAGCATCCCTCCACCAAAGTGGTCGCGCAAGTATTTCCGTTCGGCGCTTCGTGTGGATCAGATTTTGCTCGGTGACTGGGCCTCGATTGGCCCAACTCTGGACGTCTTCCAGCTGCCACACACCCTCGAGGGTTGCCGCGAGTTGCTCGTGAAGTGGATCGACATCATGAAACCAGAGTACTTCATGTCGAGTGTGCCTATTCACTTCGAGTACCCATCCGACAATGCTCCTCCAACGCCAGCTGGAGACAAGCCAACTGGTGCGGATCTGTTGCTGAAGGTGCTGTTGCCGCTTGCGGAAGAAGCGAAGCTCCCGATTGCGTTGAAGTTTGACAGCGTGCGCCCGATTAACGCGCGCTTGGGTGTCGCTGGTGATGGTGTGAAGCCGTGCGACGTGGACATTCTGATCAAGTTGTGCCGTCGATTCCCGAATGTGAAGTTTTTGGCGACGTTCCTCTCGCGCGTGAACCAGCACGAAGTGACCGTGGCAGCCAACAAGTTCCGCAACCTGCACTTGTACGGGTGCTGGTGGTACTGCAATAATCCTTCGATCATTGAAGAAATGACGCGCATGCGTATCGAGATCTTGGGAACTGGTTTCACGAGCCAGCACTCGGATGCGCGTGTGTTGGACCAGCTGATCTACAAGTGGAGCCACTCTCGCGAGCTGATTGGTGAAGTGCTCGTCGACATGTATGACAAGATGTTCAACACGGGCTGGAAGATCTCCAAGTCCGACATTCAGCGTGACGTGCAGCGTCTGTTCGGTCTGAGCTACGAAGAGTTCATGAGCAAGTAAGTGGGCGTGTTTCGCAGTATGCATAGACGTAAAGGGCGAGGAAGTCGTTGATTTAAAGGTGCATGGGACGTCGACCTCGTACGAGGTGTGAAGATAGTAGAGGGTGTCAACTCTCGCAGCAAAACTGTAACAGATCTCGACTCAAACTGTAAGTAGCTATGGTGAAAGAATCCTGGCGTGTCTTGCTCGTTGGTTGCTATGATTGGTTTGGTCTTTCTCTGCCCCTTTGACACTAACCATGCGAAGAGTCAATTTGGCGCTAACGTTTTCAAACAGGCAATTTTGTAGGCGCTCATGCATGCGGATGTGATTCGCCTCATCCCTGCATCTCTTGAACCATCATACCAACGCAGTACAAGGCCACAGATTTGCAAATACTTCAATGCGCATGCGAAGTTGTACCTACATTCCCGCGAAATCTACCAACATTCTTGGTCATCCACCAGAAGAGGACTGCGGTTGGTTACCAAGTGCAACTTTTTCAGACAAGCCAGATCTCGCTGCACGTGTTCTAAAACTAGCGAGTAGCTCATTTGTCAATTTGCTACGAGTGCGTGAAAGCTGCCATGACTAAGGTCTATCTCCGCCCTCGTCCCCTGGCTGTATCTGAAGAGGGTGACGCCAGCGTCGACTACGAGCTCCAGGAGGATGATAGTGTCCATGTGTCCGGGATTGACAAGCGGTTTGTCCATCTCGCTGGATTGCTCTCGGCTGACAACAGCAAAGCGTATGCTGATGCGATTCGGCCTCTTGTGCCCGTGATGCTCGCAGGAGGCACGTCGTGCTGCTTTGCGTATGGCCACACTAACAGCGGCAAGACACACACTATCTTTGGGTACGGTGATGCTGCCGGCATGCACCAGCGCGCCATCTCCGACTTGTTTGCACAAAGTGCAGGGCAGCTTCTCGTGCAGGTGCGCTTCTATGAATTGTACAACGGGAAAGTGTACGACCTGCTGAACAAGCGACAGCCTGGGTTCGTCCGAGAAGATGCGCACGGAGTGATCCACGTTCGAAGCGCGACCACGATGGGTCCGAATGGGGAAGTACTCACGCAATCCTTGCATGCAGCATACGCCGACTCGCCCGACGCGTTGATTGATATCATTGAGAGCGGCAGGAGTCTACGAGCAGAGGGCACTTCGGAGCTGCATCACCAGAGCAGTCGATCGCACGCGGTGCTCGAGTTGGAGATCGTGACGGCCAAACTTGCCCAGGCGCGTAAGGAAGTAGTCGTTGCCGAATCGCGAGTCGTCCCGTTGGGAAAAGCTCGAGATGATCTGTACATTAAGATCCAGACTGCACTCTACACTCGTGGTGCCGATGGGTCGTACGCAGCAAACAGTGCTGTGACGAGTCCCGAAGACACGGCGCGTCTGAATGAGCTGGAAACCCAAGTGCGACTCGCAGAGGCTGATCTCGAAGCTGCAAAAGCGCGTGCGGCAGCTGCGAAAACGGGTTGTGTGGGCGGGATGCTTGTGTTTGTCGACCTCGCAGGCGCCGAGTACACCGGCCAAGGATTGTCGCGCAATCCAAAAGAGAAAAAAGAGGCGATGGAGATCAACACGAGCTTGCTCGCACTCAAGGAGTGTATCCGTGCCGCACAGATCGGAGCCGGCCACATCCCCTTTCGCAATTCAAAGTTGACGATGGTGCTCAAGTGCCACCTCGAGTCCAGCGATCACACGGTCATGATCGCGACCGTGTCGTCGTCCGTGACACATCGCAATAAAGCTGTCGACACTATCAAGTACGCTGCCCTCGTTGCTGATGCCTTTATGCAAAGCAAGTAGCTCGGACCAAGTAGTGCAACATTGCGATCTCACGTTGCCTCGGCTGATGGAGTCGACGCAATGGACACGCAAACTGGCAAAGCAGTAATTGTGAAAAGAGTAATGGGAGTATCTTTCTTTGTGGGTACTGGTGCACTTAACTTTCTGCTTTAAGGAAAACATGGACAGCCTACAACTCAATAGCATACATGCATGCATTTGCAACAACTACGACACGTGGAGATACTGATCAGTAGTGATCGCCATAACCACCATATCCGCCATATCCGCCATATCCGCCATAGCCTCCGTATCCATTGCCATAACCGCCGTATCCACCGTATCCACCGTATCCACCGTATCCACCGTATCCATTGCCATAACCATTGCTGTATCCGTTGCTGTATCCGTTGCCATAGCCACCATAGCCACCATAGCCACCACCGTACCCCTTCCCATAGCCGTAATCAAAACCACCACCGTAGCTTCCATAGTAGTCTTTGCCATAGTAGTTGTAGTCGTCGTAGGAGCCATAGTCGCCATAGTTACCATAGTCGTCGTACTTGTAGTCGCCATGGTGCTTCTTGCTCTTCTTGTCCTTCCCGTAGTCATCATAGTCGTCGTATTTCTTATGGCCGTAGCTATCCTTCTTCTTCTTGTTCTTGCCGTAGCCATAGTCGTCGTAGTCGTCGTAGTCAGCATACTCATAGTTCTCGCTTTTGCCATTCCCAACACCAACACCACGATCAGCGCTGCCACCGACACTTTGGATCGACGACGACAGCAAACTACTGCTCTCGACCGCCTTGGCTGCTGCCGTCGTTGTGGACTCAGCGGTGCTTGGCGTCGTCGAGGTCTCGACCTTCGGCGTCATTGCCGTCGTCGTAGCAGCAGCAGCGTCTTGCGCGGCGGTTCCACTCGATAGCATCGCGCATGCAACGGCGGCAGCAACTGCGAGGCACTTGTTGAGTTTGCTCATCGCGAAGGAGAAGAGTGGAGACAAAGACAGAGAGAGAGACGCTGAGAGCTGGCTGTTGTGTGGTTGACGGCCAAAAGCAGAATGAGGACGAGAAGGAATCACAACATACACGATGTTTAGCCGTCGTTGTCGTCAACGAGGTGAAGTGAGCACGGTGAAAGAGAAAACGAGCGGCGTTGCTGATGGAAAGAAAGAGATGTGAAGCCATCATCAATCAATTCGTTTCTCTTGGCGGAGCGAGAAAGGATCCCCTCAACACACCATCAAATGTGTCATTGTGGGTCCTGGGAGAACGAGAAAAAGAGAGTAGCGGGGCAGACTTCGAAGTCGGTATGCACAGAAATTGTCTTGTCTACCACGTTCTCAGTAACCGTTTAACCTTTCGTGTAACTGTTATAACCAGTGCAGCTTCCACCCTTGTCGGAATGCTGCCCTTTCCATATCCAGTGTAGCCATTCACACCAAAGAGTGATGGTCACTGATATTTAGGCAGTTGTACCCATGCACAAATGTGTGATCGTTGTTGGCGTATGCATGTGTAGATAACACAGCATTGGTGTCGGTGTCAACGTGGTTGTGTTGATAGTGGGCGGTACCGAAGTGCATGAACTGCTTACTGCAATGGTAGCGGCATCAATACGGCATTTTTGTGGTTACATTAGGCATTCTACTAACTACACAATACTAATCCGATTCCTCCGTGTAGCACACACACATAGTATCTGAACGCGGCTAGAACTGAACAAAAGACACGCACGCACTAATGTACTGCTACAACACGTGGGGTCGGCAAGTGCATCGGCTGTATATTCTTCAACCCAGCGACGTGCGTGTCTACACAGACGGTGTTGGAGGAGTGCACCAAGTTATTTGCCGTGCGTCAACCATTCAAGACAACCGTGGACGCCCTCGCGCTGCCATCTTTGGGCATCCGTACTTGTGATTCTGATAATTGGCGCAAAACAGGTGTTTCCGGTTCCAACAGTCACTTAAGCGGGAAATGAGGATGCAAATTATAACCTCGAATAGAGCGCTCTATGTTAAATTGACATCACAGAATAACTGCACTTTGGGTTGTGTTAATGTTCATTTGAAAGCAACACTAACTTAAAGTAGTAAAACCTTTCTTTTGCGATTATGAGCTGTGTGTATAAATCGTAGTAGAGACTGTCACAGAGTGACCTTCAAGCACGCAGGAAAAGGACACTACTATGCCGCGCGACAGCCTTGGTGTCAGAACTTCGGATCGCCGTCGAAGCTGGGTACGTTGGCGTTCGCGTTGACCATTCTTTTCGTCGCACTTGCACTAATACAGGTATGCATTTTCGCGCTGCATGTGCTCCTAGTTGTCGACGGCATTTTCACTCGAAATGCCTATTATCGCGCCTACAGTGAAATGGATTTACCTCAGAAGTAAGCTAGCTACTACAGCTGCCTTATTGCTGTTTTTTTGTGTCTCCTCCACTTTGTTGATTGGTGGCAGTCACATCGCAGTCACTAATGCTCCCTTTGCGTGTTCGAAATGAATCAAAGAGCTTTTGTTCGCTTCGTAAACAGTGCGAGCTATCAAATACACTACTGTGCGTGAACCGAGCAAATCACTGTGCGCGCTCACGCTTCTTGTGGTCGCATCACGGTGGTCATCAAATTGACAGGACAGTAAGTATAACGCAAGCATGCATGGGTGTTGTGACTGAATTTTACAGTTCATATATTGCGCCATAATGTCGTTTTCTGCTCTTGTGTTTTGTTGGGTTGGGTGAGCCGCTGGGGAAAATCAACATTATGATACCAGGCTTTTTTTTTCTTGGCGTGGGGTGTGTGTTCGCTTCCAGATTTTCTACAGATCCATGTGGTATTCAGAAGGAGTCAGTCCGCCACCGCCCCACTTGAGAGGAAGGCACTCTGGAGTTGATCTGGCCGCTTCAATACCGTCTAGTTGCATATTCAAAAGCATTTTGATGCGTAGCTACTGCTGCAATTGGTAATGAACAAGAGTCTTTGGTATCTGATTAAATGCATAATCAGTATAGTTGCATATTGTTCAAACGGTTCGCTTTCGAAGACAGTCAATATTGTCATACCGAGAGAAGCCGTTCTTCTACCCAGCCCAGCGTCCGCAAATCACAACCTCCTTATTTCACATATTTACCAAAACACAGCACCGTATCCCACATTTATTATTTATTCGTGTCCATCACACTCCCTATTCAATATTATCCGTTATCAAAGGTCACCCGCCATTCAAGCGGATGTGAGCGGACGGCTCAGTGGATCCCCTCCGGTGCACTGATTGCTAGTCGCAGCGTAACCCTTTGCACAGCGTACCCCGCCCATACACACTGATCATGGGCCCATTACCCCAATTGGCGCTGCCAGCGAGCGTCCACTACGGCAAGTAGCTTCTCGCTTTCTCGCACGCAGCATGAGCGCGGGCGAACGCGGCGCGGCGGCCGAGGCACGACGCTTGTTCCGCGCGCGCGACGCGTTCCAGTGCCCCGAGCTTGACGTGCGCATGAAAAAGTACCTCGTGCGCCTCGCGAACGAGACGGCCAACCATCTCATCCAGGACACGCTCGAGCCCAACACGCGCGGCGTCAAGGTCGGCAGCGGAGATGAGGACGACAAGGACGATGATGATGGGGCTGATGACGACGACGGTGACGTGGACCCGCGCGCCGCGGCCACCAACGGCCTCGTGTGGAAGAAACTGAGCGTGATCAAGGGCATCCAGCTGCTACGCGGGTACGACGTGGTGCTGGCCGAGGATGGCCGCGCCAAGGACGTCGCGTGCTGCCTGCGCGGCCTCAGCGTCGTGAACGCGAGCATCGAGGAGTTTGCGATGCTGTTTAAGCTCGATACGAACCGGAATGTGGCGACCGAGCACGGACTGCTGTTCAACCCAGACCTACTCGACATGGCGACACTGTACGCGCTCGTGCAGCCGTCGGGCGACCATCCAAGGAGGTACGTCGGCATAAAGTGGTGTCTCGTGCAATCGCCCTCGAAGCTTTTCCGGAACCGCGACTTTTGCTACCTCGAGTGCCAGAAGGAGTTCCGAGACGCACACGGACGCCGCGGATGGGTGCGCAGCATGCACTCGATCAAGATGCCGTGCTGTCCGTCGCTCGAGAAGACCCACGGCATCGTGCGTGCGAGCATGTATCGCTGCGGTCTCGTCGCGGTCGAGACCAAGAAACCCGGCGTGCTGCGCGTGACGTACACGGTCGAGATGGACCTCAAGGGCCATTTCCCCGAAATTTTCCAGCCGAATTTCCTCGCGCAGCGGATCGCGTCGCTCGCATCAATCGACAAGTTTCTGCAGCAGCAGCGGTTGAGCTCGTCCCCACTGCTTGGGGACTTGGACATCCCTGCGAGCAAGAAGAGCAAGGCGTCGTGCCACTTTTGCTATCGCAACTTTTCGATGCTGCTGCGCAAGCACGTGTGCCGCAAATGCGGTGAGTGCGTGTGTAAGAACTGCAGCAGTGACTGGGACCTCGATGTGCCAGTGATCGGCCGGAAAAAGGTGCGCATCTGCACGGTCTGCTCGGTCGGCGCGCGGTTTTCCCACGTCACGGCGCCCACAAGTGCTGATGGCTATATCGTAGACAGACAAACGTCTGCAACAGCAGCAGTGCCACCTCAACGCCAGCATAGAGAAGAAATAGAAGCCCAGACAGCACGTCCTCATCAGCGCCGTTCGCTGTCGTTCAGTTCTCCGAGCGATTTCCATCATCTGCATTACCAGCAGCAGCAGCAACAGCAGCAGCACCATTATGGACAACGAAACGAAGAGCAACGCTTCCAGTCGATCCAGTTTGGACGCCCTACCGCGACGAGGAAGAGCAGAAGAGCGAGCCAGCCGGATCCGCATCCGTATCAGCCGTCGCATTTCGTCCACCATGCATCGCGCCAGGAGCCAGAGTTCCGACCAGCGCACGAGTACCGCGGCACGAACGACATGCTGGATTTCGAGGAGTTTACGATGGACGGCGGAGTCGGCGGCCACAATGTGCGCGCGACGACCGATCTCACTGGCATGTGGGACCCCCGCGAGGACGGGTTGCCGACGCCCATGGACTCGCCAGCGAGCTATTTTGGCATCAAGCACCGCGCGACGTCGGAGTTTGAACAGCAAGCGCCGCAGTATAATCACCACTCGTCTCAGCAGGTAGGACCGAGTCGAGAGAGTATTCTGTTCCAGCAGCAGGCAGAGTATGAGGAGCCGCCTTCAGACTCGTTCTCGGAGCATCGTCAGTCCGATCTCCCTAATCGGTATCCACCGCCACAACGTCGTCACACGGCCAACTACACCTCGCTAGTCCAACAACAGCAGCACCAGCAATACTTGCGGCGTCATGATCTGCATCACGAGCAGCACAACCCATACTTTGGCCATCCTCAAGAGCCAGAGCACCAACAGCAGTACCAAGAGCAGTACCAACAGCAGTACCAACAGCAGCAGCAGGCGCGTCGAAGACAGCAATCGTACCCGTCCGCGGCGGGGCATAATTCACGTCAGCCCCGGGCGACGGAGAACTACCCGCAGCAGCGCCATCGGCAACAGTCCGACACGGAAATGTACTTCCCGCCGACCCAGGTGAACGGCACGAACCGCAACTTCGCGCTCGAGTTTTTCAAAGAGCAGTACAAGAACAGCACCAAGCAGCAGCACAACGAGCAGCGTACTTCGGAGCAGTCGAGACCAGCTCAACCGCATCCGTTCATGCAATTGCCTGCCCAGCAGCTCCAGACAGACCACCACTCGATACGGCGATCGACGCGGCCATCGTCCGTGCCTTCGTCTCGCCCGTCGTTCCAGCACAATGTCCAAAGAACGAGATCAAATAACCGAGCTCATGAAGAGCAGCGTCAGCCGGATCCGCCGCTGTCTCCAGATCAGACGCAAACGCCCGGCGAAGTCATCGAGTACGTAGAGACGGAGGACGGCGAGTGGGTGGAGCAACGCCACACGATCGATTTCCCAATCCCCGAGTGTGAACGAGCGGTGCCTCGAAGCGTTTCCATTGGAGAAGACAGCGAAGACGAGGAGGACAACTCGATGCACCTGAATCCAGGGTATTGCATCCACTGTGGCTCGAAACGCGTCGTTCGCAATGGCGTGATCGAGGCAGCGTGTATCTGCGAGCTCACGAGAATCCAAGCGCCTAAAGCTGCGAGTGGCGCCTTCGACCCCGAAGACAGGGATATGGACCAGTCACCAGTACCGCAGCGCCGGAAGCACGCAGCGGATGATGGAGATCACGTGGTGCCGCTGCTGGTGGGGCGGACGTCGCAACAGACGACGACGCTGTACGGGCGAATGCCGCACAAGACGCACTCGTCGTATGCCGAGTGAGCGAAGCGACTTCATACTGTCAGGAGGGATGAGAGCACTTTTGAACGGCGAGTAGCCGCGAAGGGAGAGCGGCTGTCATCGCATGAAAAAGCCGCGAATGCAACAGCGCTCAAAGGAGCATTACCAGCCTAACGTAAGAAAAAATCGAGTGCAGTTAATCTGTGAGACTTGACTGAGGGCGCTCTATTCAAGGCATTGCTTTGTTTGCGGCCTCATTCTCTCGCTTAAGTAAATGTTGGCCAAAAAGGGCGCCAAAAGGTGGCGCCATGTGTATCAGACTCGTAGAAATCAAAAAAAAGGAAGAAAAAATGGCCGAAGACTGGCAGCACGAGCGCGCGGCGCTACTCGAAACCGTGCAGCGGCAACAGCAGGACGCCGCGAAGCTCGCCAAGCGCTTCAAGCTGCTGCAGCGGACGCTCGTGGAGCAGCAGGCGCTGCTCGATCGGTACCAAAAGGCGCTCGAGAAGAGCGGAAGCGTGCTCACGGCGCCGCCATCGACAGCGACGGCGGAGTTGCAGCAGAAGCAGGTCACAGCGCTCAATACCGCCAAGAATGCAGGGGCCCTGAAAGCTGCCGACACGCACGGCGATTCTCTGAGCGGCGTAACCAGCAAGAACGGACGCGTGTGCGCGAAGGAAGACGTTTGCGCGGAAGAAGCGCCGATGAAGCCGGCATCAAATGTGGCAGTCAAGCGTGAGCGTGTATCATTATCCAGTCCAGAAAGGCAACGCGATATTGCTATTCAGCCCGAGAAGATGGGGTCGTGCGCTTTATCGAAAGCCGCCGTGCCGCCGTCTCGACACGCACCGATGACCGGAAGCACCAAGGACGCGTCGTGGATCTCTCGGAAAGCCGACTTCGATCACGCTATCGCTGTTGAAACCAAGCAGGTCGTTCAAACCAACAAGGCCAGTGATGCTGGTGCTGCTAGTGCAGCTACAAGTAACCACACTGCTAGCGATGCTACGGCACCGCCGCTGTCGCGGAAACGGAAGCACGGTGAGCGCGCACCGACTTGGGCTCAAGAGAAGCAGCGGATGCGCGAGGCCGGCATCCGACTCCAGGGCCCATGCTTCCGCGACGACAAGGCAGCAGCGCTGTCATCATCAGACGCTGCTGCTGCGAACGCGAAAAGCGCGACCGCACTGTCATCACCGCAAAGCAGTGACAAGAAGGAAGACTTCCAGTACGTTGAGGTCGTGCGCAACCGCGACGCGCGCGCAGCGTTGCCCGGCCACGACTGCGTTGAGTGCCGCAAATACTACGAAGCGCTCGACGGCGTGATCTCCGCAGATGACGTGGCGCGGCAAAAAGCAGCATGCTCGCGGCACCGCGCGCGGTTTGAACCGTATAACACGCCCGACGACTTCTGGAGCTTGAGCTTCCCCGACTCGGTCCCGGAGTCCCAGTCGCCGTTGTCTCCGTAGCAGCGCGTCGGCACGAGAACGGACAGGAAACCTGTTATATTTTTGATTACAATACACAATACCTGCACCAAGTTGGCGGATACGCTGAGATTCCGTGCCTACAAATGATATGCGACTTCTTCAAAGTGGTTAGCCATTTGTAAAGATTAGCCTAGCTAAAATCTCGACTCTCAATTTGTCTCGAAGCTACTTGGTGTTTCCTTAAAGTATCATCGGCTCACTGTCATACGCACTTGTTTCTCAATGGCGAGCAGTTCTTCGTACAGCAACTTTGCAAACTTCAACAGCTTGTCAAGCACTGGTGGGGGCAAAACTGTACTCCACGCGAGCAGAGCGGTGCTTGAGGTATTGGAAGTGAGTGCCAAGACGAGACTATTTAGGGATGAAATCTGGAATCGCTCGTAGATCGTCATCACCGGCGTGTATGCGTGCGCCATCGCTTGCTTCCAGAGCACCTCAGGTGAGAACTGATCGCGGTTTTCGTGCTCGAACGGTGCCAGTGCATGGAAAAACGCATTGATCACAAGAAAGTCGAATTTCTCTTGCTCGCAAAAGAGTTCACGAGCACCCTTGTGGGATTTCGGGCTTGTATTGCCTTTCCCAGACGGATCTCGTAGCAGTATCTTCGGAAGTGCCGCATAACCTGCGTTTGCAGCCGTAGATCTTTCGTAGCGATGGTGACCACAGCAAGAGCACACGCGTTGCTGATCACGCTGGTTTCGCTGTACCGTGTCGTCTACGTCTGTCATTGTAAGCATCGTGGATTGAATCACGAGGCATTTCTCACACAGGTCGTTCCAGAGGCAGTGAAATGAAGTGAACGGATCCCTTCTCCGTGACGGCGGCCGGTTCTTATCGATAAACTCACTCGAGTGCACGTACTCACGGTCCACGAGCTCGTCCTCGTCTTTGCTTCGTAACAACTTTACTGCATCCTGCCGCAATTGATCGGAAGAAGTTGTCCCTGGAGTGAAAAACACTTGATTATTCGCATACAACATTGCTAAGTAGCCACGCACGACCATTTTCGCTTCATACTCAATCCAAACTCGCTTGATTTGACAAGTCACACGGTAATACCGAGCGTAATAGTCTGATAGCTGGGCCAGAAACTCGAGAGTTCGAACTGGAAATGGCTGGTGGAGGTCGACAAACACGCCGCTATGAAAAGCAGTCGGACACGGCTGTCTTCGTTTGACCCAAGACCGTATTTTCTTGACTGGCAGCGCTTCTAACGGTAGTTTGTATCGCTGAGAAAGCAGATAGAGATGTTTTGGTGGCTCTCTCCATGTCTTGACTTCTTGGAGCACTTCCTGATAATAAGCAAAGCACAGATCACGCTTTGTGGCATTTCTCAAAGCCATCGTTTCGAAGAGCATGTCAATGTTATGTAGTAGAACGGGATTCAAGCGTGGCAAAAGTTTCTTTGTCACGTGCTCGCGTCGGGCAATCGCGATGTGACACAGTCGTTGCAAACGGTTTGCTTTCTCGGCAAGCCATTTCGTGAGTCCTTGTTCAACCCTCGCTTCAATCAACGCTTTTCTGCTCTTTTCAGAAGCGATGCATCGGTTCCATGCTGTCCATACTTTTATCAGCCACTCGTGAACACGGCGTGATCGAAACGCATGTGCCCTTCGTTTTGTCCTGAGCCACGAGAGTCGAGCTTTGGCTTTTGTCCAAACGCGCATCAAACGGTACTGAAGAGCAATTCTACGAGCAGCGTGGTTCTCCTGCAGATGGCGAAGCAATTGCTTGGCTTTCGTGATTCGATAGAGAGATGCAATGCTGCTCGACGAAGCGCTCCACATTCGTTCCTGGCGAGCGCGTATGTTCTCGTTCATACGCTGATAGCACTGCTCCTTGGAAATAATCAGCCTGTCCACAAGAAGAAGGAATCGCGTAAAAAAGTACTACCGCATTATAGCATCCACACAATTGATTGCAGAAATGTGTACCTCATAAATGCTTGGCGCTTGCGACGTAATTTGGCGTTATGCTGAAGTTGATACTTGAACGTGCGATAGCTACCAAAAGATGCCATCACTGTCAGTGAATTCATATGAGGAGGTTGGCCCTCTGCAGTGGCAGGAAGTGCGCCGCACACCTTGACTGAATAATCAAGGCCGCATGATTCGCCCCCAGGTCAAAGCTCCTCAATTTTTCAAGGTACGCTTGTTCGACTTTGCACGACAGTTGGAGACGCTCAATTTCTGAGGTCTGGTGCACAAGTAGCTGATTCGCTTCCATTCGCACTGCTGTGCCATCAAGCAGCTTTGTGTCGATGTAGGTGATGCCCTTTTTCGATGCCGCGATCTTTTGCTCCGTGGCTGCTCTATCTCTGCACAGGGTCTCTAGGTCGCTTTCATGGTGGCGTAGCTGCTGCTCGTGGTCGGTAAGCTTCTTCTTGTACTCAGCGCATTCGGTTCTCAAAAGCTCCAATTTAGACATTTTGTGTTTGATAACGATCGCGCCAGCGATCGAGAGGCGCTTTTGTCTGGAGCTAAGAAAGTTGTAGAGACATAACCGACACGATTCAGCCATCGAACGATTTCCCATTAACAATCTCAGCGTTTTCACGTACGTCTGCTTTCTCGTGTAAAAGCCTCGAAAGATGCGCTGCACGAGCACTGCGCTCGCCTCAAACCGCTTCACTCCTACATCACAGAATACCCTTGAGAGGATGAGTGCCGACATTGTGTTGTGCAAATTGTCACCCGTTTGCCTTGCAGACATGTCAATGTCGCACCTTTGTTTTCTCTCCATCTCTGCTCCATCTTGAGCTTCGCTAAGATGAGCTTTTGCGTCCGAAACCTACTATACGCCTCACTCGATTAGACTCATTCTTCCTTATCGATCCGGCACTGCGCTGCTTTTGAGCCTACCTCTTCCACAGTTTCTGGATGATGCGAATGCGCTGGCGCTGGAAGTCACTACAATTCAAGTCAACAAGTACATAAGCCATTATTTACTACAAGAAAAGAAAAAAATAGGAAGGCACCATGGAATCCGTACTAGAGGTAGCGCGCTCTCGGGGACGATGGCGCCATCACGTTCAACGCCTTTTTACCACACTTTAGCTCCACCGCGTGCACTAGTTCGTCCAGCACCTGCTGTCGGACCGACGACGCCGTCACGAGTCCGCGCATACTGGCGACCAAGCGGCGGCATTTCTGCAGATCGTCCACGAGCGGCGCGTCCAGACGACCACTCTGGCTGGAGACGCCTCTGCTGACGCCAGCGTCGACGCGAAGGCTCCAATTGGTGGCGTCAGCGCTGCTGCTGCTTGTCATATCTCTCTATATATGTGGTCCAGCGATCCCCATTGCCGTAGAAATTGCCTATCAATAGAGCGTTTGTACCGAATTAGCTCCATGTTCAGCACGTGGTGCCATTTTGCATTCGCGCCGCTTCGACGATGATCAATTCCGCATTTCCTCGTTAGAATGACTCTTTCAATGAGTCACTTTTTTTCCATGATTTTTTAACCGTTTCAATAGTAGCCTGTCTCCTCTGTTTTTTCGTTTGTTCCCTTCTTCTTTCTCTCCTCTGCCACAATCACCACGATCACTTTCGCGGTGCTTTCAACAAATATAAATTCAGCAGAGACATCCATTTACAGAGGTTTACGATTCCTACATCCTACCTATCACCAACCATCAAAATGGAGCCACCTCTTTTTCAGAATGTATGTATTGTGACAGGTTTATCGGAAAGCCATCTGTGCGGATTTTTTCAGCAGCGGCCACGTTGCCGCGCCATTCCGCAACGTGCCGGGTGCCTCTCCCTCCCCCCCGTCCTGTGCGCACGTGTGTGCAGCAGCAGCTCTTCTCTATAGAACGAATACATAGACCGCAGCCAGGATGGTGATGATCCACGAGTTCCGCGTGCCGCTGCACATGACCGTCGACGAGTTCCAAGTCGCGCAGCTGTACATGGTCGTGGACGCAAGCGAGAAGATGACGGGCGACGGCGAGGGGGTCGAGATCCTGAAGAACGAGCCGTACGACAACACGGACGGCAAGATGGGCGTCTCGGAGATCTCGGGCTGGACCATCCCGCGCACCAAGGGCCAGTACACGCGCAAGCACTACTACGTCAAGTCCAAGATCCCGGGCTTCGTGTCCGCATTGTATGTATCGTTCATCGTACCGTGCTTTGTATGTGCTTGCGTTTGGATTGTCATTTTATGGAGCGAGCTGACGTTATCGGATGTATGTATTTTTTTGCGTGATTAGCTGCCCGGAAGACAGTATGGTGCTGATTGAGGAAGCGTGGAACGCGTACCCGCACTGTGTAACCGTGATCGTGAACGGGTACCTTGCGAAGAACAAGTTCTACATTTGTATCGAATCCAACCATCTCCCTGACAGCGGCGACACGGAGAACGCGGTCAACATGTCCAACAACGAGCTCAGCAACCGCACGGTCGAATAGTACGTCCGCATGCAAATGGATGCTAAGTTACTGCGTACCTTGTGTGCAAAGCGATGAAACTGATTTGCTTACTTGTGAATGTGTGCAAAACAGCCTCGACATTGCTCAAAAGTTGCCAAAGCAAACCCTGAAAGACGATTGCGACCCTTCGACAGTACGTTCTTGCAACGTTTGGAGCAAGTTGCAATGTGGATGCCAATCCTAAGTATGTTGTCCTCGTTTGCTGTGTTTGTGTAGTATAAATCGGTCAAAACTTCGCGCGGTCCTCTTCAAAAAGGATGGCAGAAGAAGGTGTCTCCAGTCATGACCTGCTACAAGGCTGTGCGCGTCAACTTTGAGTACTGGGGCGTGCAGGGCAAAGTGCGAACAACGAAATTGCTTATTGCACTTGTGTCGTCAGTGTGTTTATCGTTATCCTTTCGCACTTTGATTTTAGGCGGAGAAGATCATTCGCGACCAGCAGCGTCAGCTCTTCCATCATACCTTGCGCCAGGTACGCCTTGTGCATAATCCTCACTCACTGTTGGGCTTCGTTCGTTGGGTGACCATTGTACTCACTTGCATGCATGTCCCGATTAGGCGCAATGCTTGACGGATGATTGGTTCGGCCTCACGATGGACGACATCCGTCGCTTAGAAGAAAACGTCGCCGCGAAGCTCGAAGCGAAGCGACTACAAGGCACCAGCAACCAGTAGAGCAGTCGGTTGGTTCCACTGGCACCTGGGGACGCTCTGTGAGTTTAGACACATGCACAACGCAGTGGTGTATCAGAAAAAGAAGAGCCCGAGACACGTGAAAGCGATAAGATACATGAACCCTGTTCTTCCGTTTTGTTCTTCTCTGGCTCCCATTTAACAAGTCGTCTTCCTCACATTTTCGTTGTTTCATGGCGCATGCGGTAACAAAAAACAATGTCTGGTAGGACATATCGTCTACGGTTCACAAATTGGCTTTCTGAGATGTACCACTTGAAGCGGTACAGTGTATCATGTCCTGTAGGACATATCTAGTACAGTTGTGCTTTAGTCGTGTAACATTTACCCTACCAATATGCTTTTGACTGTCAAGATCGGTACAGTCTATCTGCACACTTCAATATCGAGTTCCAAGCTGCACATTCCTGTAACGTCTTGATCTTCCTTTTCAACTTACATGATAATAATAAATATACCGGGTACTAAGTAAACATTTTACATCAGAATAGCTAATCTAGGAAATCATCATCTACCACTCACTATTACATCTTAAAGGTACCTACTACGGGGTGTCCAGCCACCTCTCCATGGCACATAACGCCCGTCAAAACAAGAAGAAAGGCGAAGAGGCGGCAACGCACGCGCTCTCTCTCGTCCGTGAACCTCCGTTCCACGCGCCGCGCAGGGCGTTTACGTGCGTCTGCGTCCACCGCATCAACAGCCGCTGCACACGCGCGTGTCTCTCACTTCCAATACCGAAGCAGCTGCCAGTTAGCAAGCAGCCTGACGCGCTGCCATTGTCTGTGCGATGGCGTCTCCTTCCTCCTACGCCTCGCCCGATACGACGTTGTTGCAGATGCAGACCAGCCCCATGGGCAGCACGACCAGCACCATGAGCTTCAGCATGCTCGGGGGTCCACCCTCGACGACGTCGACGAGCAGCAGCCGGAGCTCGATCGGCTCCGTGGCGTCGTCGTCGTCGTTGGCCGCGAACGGCAAGTACTACAACCCGGTCGTGATGTCGTTCATCCGCGATGACTGGGTCCAGCAGCAGCTGCGACTGCGTCAGCACGCGTACACGGCGTTCCAGAAGACGAGCGTCGTCGTCGGCACGTGGAACGTGAACGCGAAGAAGCCGCTTGCGCAGGCGGAAGCCGCCAAGATCCTGCTGTGGATCCAGCAGCAGCAGCAAGCGTCGGGGTCTCCACAAGCATTGCCCGACATCATCGCACTGGGCTTCCAGGAGATCGTGGACCTGAATGCCGTCAACGTCGTTGTCAACAGTACGGTCTCGGCGCAGCGCAGCTCTGCATGGGAGGAGTCCATTCTCTATGCGCTAAACAACCACTTAGTGGGTCCACAGCAGCAGCAGAAGTACAAGGTCGTGATGGAGAAGCACCTCGTGGGTATCTTGCTGCTCGTGTTTGTGAAATCCGAGCATTTCCAGCACGTGAAGGAAGAGAGAGGCGCGACCGCGGGCGTCGGCATCATGGGCATGATGGGCAACAAAGGGGGCGCCGCCATCCGCATGAACTTCTACGACAGCACGCTCTGCTTTGTGTGCGCGCATCTCGCCGCGCATCGTGAAAACGTATCGGGGCGAAACTCGGACTACGCCAACATCCTCTCGAAGGTTGAGTTTGCCGATAATGATGACGGCTACGGCAATGACACAAGGTGCGAATCGGTGGCTCCACTGCCCAGGCTACGCATCTATTAAAATATCTTTTTCTGTGTATATGTGGTTACTCATTGGCAGTTCTGCTGCGTTGTCTCCGACGTGCTGCTTTGTGTATGATGGTGATGTGGACGACAGGCTATTTAACGGCGAGCCGGCGATCTTGAATCACGATTTCGTGTTTTGGCTCGGAGATCTCAACTACCGCATCAACGAGGACATCCCCACGGAAGCCGTGTTCCAGCACGCCGAGAGTGGCGTCTACACCGAGTTGCTGCAGCGCGACCAGCTCATTATCGAGCGGAAGCGGTGCAACGTTCTCCATGGTTTCGAAGAAGGACCCATCAAGTTCCCACCGACGTACAAGTACCAAGCGGGGACGTCCATGTACGAAAAGCGACCAGAGAAGAAGCTGCGTGCGCCTGCGTGGTGCGATCGCATTCTGTGGAAAGCAAAGCTCCCCGAGCAGGTCATGCTCAAGCATTACAATGCCGTCTCGGCGCTCGATTTGTCGGATCACAAGCCCGTGCATGCGTTCTTCGACGTCGAGATCCGCCACCAAGTCGAAGCGAAAAAGAACCAGGTGTTACGCGAGATCATGATGCAGTTGGACAAGTGGGAAAACGAAAACATGCCCAAAGTGCGGTTGATCCAGAGCGACGGCGTGCAACTCAGCAGTGGCATGCTCGGGTACACGCACTTAAAGTACGGTCTTGACCAGACCAAGACACTGTTCGTCGAGAACACGGGCGTCGTCGTCGCGCATTTCCGATTTATCCCGAAACTAGAAGAGACGTTGCTCTGTAAACCGTGGTTGAGTGTCTCGCCGACGTTCGGGATGATCCCACCGAAGGAGAAGATGGAGATCCGCATCACAGCGCATGTAAACGAAGCTGTAGCGCACGGCCTCACGAGCGGCACCGAGACGCTGGACGACACGATGATTTTGCGTGTCGAGAATGGTCGCGACTACTTTCTCGTCATCTCGGGCCAGTACGACAACTCGTGC
Source organism: Globisporangium ultimum DAOM BR144 (assembly GCA_000143045.1). Taxonomy (NCBI): domain Eukaryota; phylum Oomycota; class Peronosporomycetes; order Pythiales; family Pythiaceae; genus Globisporangium; species Globisporangium ultimum. Next base: position 1,249,480 of record GL376636.1, on the reverse strand, counting down.
TTTGGCAACTCGCTCGAGCAGTTAGTCGTGAACTCGGAACCTGTGCGTCAAGTGAAGCACCTGTTAGCGAATGCTGCCGGATCGTCCATGTTCAGCGTGGGTGGGAGTGGCCTAAGCAACCCGATTTTGCCACAGAGTCAGCGTGCAGAAGACCCCAGTAATGCGCAGAAGATCCCTAAAGAGCTCTGGCGGATGGTGAACGATATTTATCAGAACTACATGAACGAGAAGAACTTGTTTGTCGAGGCCGGGAACAAGCAGGAAGTCGCCATTCTGAGAGAAGCGTTGGACACTGGTCGCGCATTCCCAGCTCACAGCGGCTACTCGACCGCTGAGCTCTTGATCGGCTGGCTGCAAAGCCTGCGTCAAAGCGTCGTTCCAAACGAGACTCTGACGAACGCTGTCGTGGCCGGGAATGGGAACGTCGCACAGTCGTGTTGCGTGCTGCTTGATGGCCTGCCTCCAGTTCGGTTCAACGTGGTCGTGTACCTGGTCTCGTTCCTGAAAGAGTTGCTGAAGCACCGCAACACGAACAAACTGACGCCCGAGAAGCTCGCGTTTGTGTTCAGTCGCTGTCTGGTCTCACAGTGTCGCATCTCGCAGGACCTCAACCTCATGCAAGGCACTTCGTCCGGGGACAGCTCGCAGCCATCGTCGTCGCCTCCGTACTCTGGGTCGTCCAATGCGTCCACGGCGTCGTGCAGCTCTAACCAGACCTCCATGCTGTTGCCAGAAGACAAGCTGCGACGGAACGCGCGCGAAATCGAGATTGCGCAGTGGAATGCCACTCAGCGAGGAGAGAAGATGGAGCACATGCTGCTGCATATGATCACCACCAGCACCCTCTAATACCCACGAGAAAGCCAAAGCAAAAGTGCGAGCACACAAGGTAAAATAGAGGAGAGTATATATACAAAGCAGACATACACAGAAAGGATGGTGGCATTGGTTTCTATGCGTCCATACTCACAAAAAAACATACTCATTGTCGTCGTGGACTATTCATTGCTGCTGTTTGCATCTCTGGTAGCATTCCCAGGCGGTAAGCTTTTCGGATCATACTAGCGGAACCAAAATCTATCTTTCATTTGTCATGAACCAGGCTTCCCACCTACACGACGCTGATAGTGAAGAGGATGATGGCGCTGCCATCGAAGAGCGGCAGCACCTGGTTCCGCAAGAAGATGACTCCCCACGTGAACGTCGTGAACCACAAATGCGTGAACTGGTTGATCTGGTACTTGCGGATCACGATCGGATGCGGCACGGGTAGCAGGCCGACCATGGTCGTCGTGCGCAAAAAGTAGAGCATCGCGTCTTCGTCCAGACTGCCGCCCGCTTTCTCACACGCCTCCTCAAGCTACAATGAAAGCATTATGTCAGACTCTAGCAGCACACTTTCGACAGATACAACGGACAAACTCAGTTCCTCACCTGTGGGATCAGGTACTGCAGCAACCGCAGCGTGGTTGTGAGTGGCAACTTCTTCTTCCAGGACGCGAGCCACTCGGCCGTCGGCACAAAGTCGCCGTCGCTGTTGCGTGGTGTCTTGGCACTGTTGGTCTCAGCGCTGGTCGTAGCGCCCTCAGTCTCTGATTCCTTTGCTCGACTCGCTGACGAAGTTGTGCCGGTGGCTGGAGCGCGCATGGGCGGCAACTGGAGTTCGTTCAGTTGGTAGAACACGTTCTTGTTCTGGATCATCGAGTAGACCACTTGTTGGTTGCCCTCGTACTGGTACTGGATAATGTTGTCAAACGTCTCGAGCAGAAAAAACACCAGGTGGTGGTTCGCTTCGTTGTCAAACAGGTACCTTGGCTGCGCGAACAGCTTGAACAACCGCAGCAGTCGCACGCTCGACACCATGTGCAGCTTCTTGCAGTACGGCGAGATGTTACAAATGATCGTCAGGAAACAATTGTACACCGAGTTGAGCTTCTCGTACCCGCTCACGATGATCTTGTGGAGACACACGATCAGCAAATCCGCGTGGTTGCCCGAGAAAGGCGGCAGATCCAATGGCAACCGATTGTCAAAGGATTTGTTCAGGTTCACACCAAAGTCTCGCTCGCCACTGAGCAACAACAAGATGAACGTACAAATGTGGATCATGCCCACTTTCGACGGCTCCTGGCGGCCTTCGTACATCAAAAACAGTAGCGGCACGACCAGTTGGTTCACGTCGGCCTTCTTGAGCACGTACTGAAGAAAGCCCTTGTTCTCATCCAGCAACTTCCAGAGCAGAACCAGCAATTCCTGGTGGCACTTGATCTGCTTGATCGAGTTCGGCAAGATCGTGCTCATCGACTGGTGGTAATTGTTCAACAACCGTGACAGACCTGCAAAGATGAGGAAAAAATCCTCTGGACGTTCGATCCGCGACAGCAATTGGCGGTAAACGTTGCCATTCATCGTGCCGTCGTCATTGCTCTCCATGGTGAGCGTCGAGCCGCGGTTTCGAAACGATGCCGTCGCCGACGGCTGCGGCTTGGTACTCGCCAAAAGGTTCGTCTCCGACGTTTGTCCAAAGTCCAAAAGCACCAGTAAAACCTGCAGCGACGCGTCCACCAGCGTCTCGCGGTCGTCCGTCACGATGGAACCAGCGTACGGCACGCCCCAGCCGACAGGATCGTACGTGACCACGATGTTGAGCAGCGAGAAGAACAAAGTCGGCGCAAATGGGCAGTCGGGCGCCGTCGCGATCTCCAAGAACCGGTCCTTCCACAGATTGCACGTCTCGGCGGTCTGGTACAAAATGCCCGAGAAGCACGTGAGTAGCAGCTTGAGCACTTCTTTCCGGTTCTTGTCGTACGCTAGCGAATTCGCCACGTTTGCGTCCGGATAACTCACGCCCGAGTTCCAGAGCAGCGACGGGAACACGAGGTCGCCCGAGGTCGCCGATTGGCCACTACGCGTGGCGCTCCGGCGCTCTTCACCGTACCCTTTGTACGCGTGGATGGAGATCGTGAACTCCGGAAGGAACAGCAGCCCCATGATCGCGTGGATCATCTGCTTGGCGAGCGGCTCGTGCATGGCCTTGGCTTTGCTGCCGGCGTCGCCCTTACTCTCTTCTTCCTCGTCGCCATTGTCGTCGTCCGCATCTGTCGCTTCCACTTTCCAAAAGAGCTCTTCCACGAAGTCGTCACCTATGATGAACCAATATGATAGCTCCAGCATGAGATATAATGGCACTAATGAATGCACAAGATGTCACCCAGAGCAAAGCATGGCACGTACTGCAGTCTTCGAGGATAAACGGCACCAGACGCGTCAGCACGCGGACCTGCACATACATACGATGCGAACAGCTCAGTCAGAGTTCGGTTCCATCATCAGTAAGTAAAAATTCCCGCTTGCAACATACACAATTCGTCGCTTGCTGATAGTATTTCGGCACGGGCGTGTCGACGATCTGCACGATCTGCGAGACGGCCTGGCGCAGCATCGTCGCGAGGTTCTCGGGCTGCTGACGACGCAGCATGCGCACGTCGTCGGGCTGGATGAGCGTGAAGATCTCCTCGGCCACCGTCGGGATACGCCAGAGCTTGTCCCAGAACTCGAGGTTCTTGGACGAGATCACCTCATTGTTCAGCTTGTACACCGACTCGCGGAACTTGCTCTTGCTGTCGCTGTTGCCCATGCTGCCGACAAAACCAAAGACGCAGGGAGGGGGGGGATGCTAAGAATGTGAATGAAGTGTGCGTAGGGCGTGTGAGGGCGTATGGGGCGCGGCAATGGACGCAGAGCGAGAGGCACGTGGCTCTTCTTGGTCGGAGCGCAAATGATGACCTGGCAGGCGCTGAGAGGGAGAAAGCAGAAAGAAAAAACAGCACATAGTCAGTCAGTGAGCGTAACCGGAGGGTACATTGTACCTCTACGAGCGGTACGGCTCCATAAAAATTGATAGGGTAAAAACAACTAACCTTAATTCAACCATAGCCTACGAATATGCTCCGCTTCAACCTGTACTTATTTCCACTTTGAAGCAAACTTTTTCCTACCAAATGTTCTCGTCGGCAACTATCCTATTAGAGAAAATCTCGTCGGGTTAATGCCATTTTCGAAGTGGACGCCGACACGCCGCTTTCCATACGTTCTTCGAAGTGGACGCTGACACGCCGCTTTCCATACGTTCTACGCTCAGTATGGTGAAGCTCAACAAGCTGCACGGCCTGGTCGCCAGGGTGAACGCGTCGCCGCTGCCGCTGCCGGCGAGGCGCGCGGCGCTGTCGCTGCTCTTCAACACGCAGGTGAAGCTCGCGTTCACGGCGGGCATCGAGATCCAGGAGCTCACGAGCACGCACGCGCAGCTGCGTCTCAAGAACCGCCTGCGCGTGCAGAACCACATCGGCGGTGTGCACGCGTGCGGCATGGCGCTGCTCGCCGAGTCGGCCACGGGCGTCGTGTTCGGCATGAACGTGCCCGACTCGTCTGTGCCACTCATCAAGAGTATGCGCATCGAGTACAAGAAGCGCGCGCAGGGCGATCTGCAGGCCGTCGCGTCGCTCACGCCGCAGCAGGTATGCTTCAACGTATATGGCTTGTCGTGTGTTTGTTGTGTACTATAGACTGACGATGATATGATTACTATGAATGCACTAGATTGAAGAGATCCTGAGCAAGGACAAGGGCGAAGTGCTTGTGGACGTCAAAGTGACGGACTCGACGGGTGCGTCCCCCATCGAGTGCGAGATGCTCTGGGCCTGGGTCAGCAAGCAGCGCAAGTGATCTCTGTATGTGCGTAATGAGTCGCTATCAAGAAACAGAATAACGCGTGGCTTGAATAGCTCATCCTTACTTTAATTTTAGCTTCAGACGCAATCACACACCGTTGGTTTCTTCCGCAAGTCGCCCCAGAGCCTCCTTACATATTGCATTTGTTCCTCATACACCCGCCATGCCCGTGAATCGCGAGCTGCCGGCGGGGATCGCCTCGCGCCGCGCCGAGTCCATGTCGATGGTCGTGAAGAAGCCGTCGGGACTCAACGTCGCGCGGTTCATCGCGCGCGAGGAGGAGCTGCACCAGGCGCGCAAGTACGTGAGCGCGAACGAGGGCAACTCAAGTCGCTCGCGCTGGGAGGAGAAACAAAATCTGCGCACGGGCAGCGGCGCGCGCATGCAGCAGCAGAAGCAGTACGTGGAATCGCGAGAAGTTGGTCTCGCTATGGTATTAGTTTTGCTTATGTAGTAAATGTGGTTGTGTGTGTGTGTGCAGGCTGGAAGAAGAGATGGAGTTCATGAACAAGGAGGTGCAGATCGTGCGCCACGAGCGGTTAAAGAAGTACTACGAGACCTGCTACGAAGAGTGCGTTTGATGCAACAAAATGGTCGAGACGTTGCAGTGTGCTGGTGGCTGACAGTGTTGTAAATGCTGATGCAGATGGGATCAGGAGCTTCGCGCACGCGGCCTCGCTATCGTTCGCGACAGGGACTAGACTCCACCAGTAGCTACTCACAACAGTGCAGTAGCATCAAACGACCTCAAAAGATTGTCTTGCTTTCATTGTTGTATTCACTTTTCCTGTGCTCTGGATTCAGCACCAAGCATCTCAATGAGTCCATAACCAAACAGGACAGACAGCCCACACCAAACACTACACTTCATGTGCTAGCAACGAACGCCTGTCGCTCGGCAGCGCGTTGTCGTCGTCGCTGGCGGCCGTAGTCGAAGACACGGAGGATGCGCCGCGTTTCTTCATTATCGTTGGCGTGCCACCACTCCACGCATCGTCGTCTGCTGCTGTTTCTTCCATGTCTATTTCATCCGACGGATAAAACAGAACGAGATACAAAAGCAGCGCGACGTAAAAGAGCGCGATAGCGAACAGCACGATGAGCGTCGGCGTCGACATGTCGTCGGGAAGATTCTTCTGCAGGATGTGGTACACGAGCGCATAGTTGACGCCACAGAGCAGGCACGTGCCCAGCAGCAGCGCCGTCGCGATACACTTGGCGTTGACAAAACTCCAGCCCATGATGCCCGCGTTCGACGTGAACGCGAGCAGCGGGATCAGCGCGAACGGGAGCTGCACACTCTGTAGCACATTGAGGAGCTCATTGAACCGGTCGCTCTTGAACTGCTGGTTCTGACTGATCACCGCGACGAGAACGGCCGGTATCAGTGCCACACCACGCGTTAGCGCCACTCGCTTCCACGCGTCGATGCGGATGTCAAGAAAGCCCTCCATGACAAACTGGCCCGCGTACGTGCCCGTCATCGTGGACGCCTGGCCGGAGGCCAGCAGCCCGATGGCCCACACCACCTTGGCGTACCCTCCCAGCGCCTCGCGCACGGCTTCTCCGGCTTCGGCGAGTCCAATCTCCTGGCAGTAGCCCGCCGTTGGGGTGCCACCGACACCGCCTGACATTGCGTCGCTGTGGCCGTCCACGTAGCAGGGCGTGCAGTGGCCAGGGATCGCAGCATCTCCTTCGAACTTGCACACATCGCCCGAGAACGCGTCGTAGATCGGACTGCCCGAGATGAGCGCTGCGTGCACGGGGATACATGACGTCTGGATGTCTTTGTCCGCGATGCTCGAGACCGAACTCGTGCTCAGCAATGCGCACTCGGAACTGTAAAAGCTGCTCGCGAACACGCAGATGACAGCCGAGTTGATGAGGAAGCTCACAAAGAGCGCGGCCGCGGCCTCGAGACTGAAGTAGTAGTTGGCTTCGCGCACGGCCTTGGTGTTCGCAGGGTTGATTCGGCGCGCTTGCACGAGCGCCGAGTGCAGAAAGATGTTGTGTGGCATGATGATCGAGCCAAGCGTCGCGACCGCCTGCATCACGTTCTGCTCCTTCATGCGCGGCTCGAACACGCCCTTGAGGATCTCCAGGCCGCTCGGCGCGCTGACCGAAAAGTCCACGAAGAAGCACACGCACATCGTGCTGATGATCACCATAAAGAACATCTCCAGGTACCGCGTGCTGTTGCCGCCCTTGGCGTCTGCGCGATGCAGCGCCAGGAACGTGAACGTGTCCAATCCCGTGAGCAAACAGCCGACCCACAACGGAAAGTTGAACAGGATCTCAAACGCGATGGCCGAGCCGAGCACTTCCTGGATATCGCTGCCGATAATTGCGAGCTCCGTCATGATCCACAGCGCAAGTGACACGGGCCGCGGGTACTCGGAGCGACAGAGCTGCGCGAGATGCTTCCCCGTGCACGCGCCCAATCGCGCCGCGAGCACCTGATAGAACCCACCGGCGAGCGTGCTCAACAGCACCACGTAGAGCAGATCGTAGCGCGTGTACGCGCCGCTCTGCAGATCGGCCTCGAGGTTACCCGGGTCCAGGTACGCCATGCTCATGAGCCATCCGGGGCCGGTGTACGCCCAGAATTTGCTCCAGGAGAACGACACGCTGCCGCCGTTGCTGGTGCTGTTTCCGCTGAGCAGAGGCGCAGCCAGCGGTTCGTACGCTGCGCCTGGTGTGTCTTCGTCTTGTTCGTGCGAACGCATCCTTTCGTCCTGCTGCAAATGCGTCAATGCGTCAATGCGTCAATGCGTCAATGTGCCAAATTGAAGCTATGGGCACGCGCGAAGGAAGGCACGCGTCTCAGAGAGAACGGGATATCCATCTACTTCAAGTCAAAGCATAAGTATAATCGAATAGTCCTATTATATCTTTATTTTTGTAATTTATATTCAAAACTTGATGTTAGGAAAAGGTGCCGATGCTGCTTGAAATGAACGGCATGCACTTCAATCACGCAGCTGCTGTACCCTGTCAAATCCGATTGATGCCCGAACTTATATTTGAGATCAGGATCCTTGCCTCCTCGATGAACCTTAAACTAGGATTGGAAGAATATTTCGGCGCTCTCTCTGTCGCTCCCATAGTGAAGAAGCCCCAATTTGAAGAAGCCGAAGAAGCCCAAAGCGCCTCCGCGTTCTCTGCGTGTCCCGCCCCAAGAACCAAGAGAGAAGAAGGGAGTCTGCTCTGTGCCTCAAGCGCGCTTTTCGCTGTACAGCGTGGTGCGCATAGTAAAAATCGTTCTCGTGCCAGAACAAAAGCCATGGAGAGTCGTAATGGGAAGTGGGTGAACGTGGACTACACGAACCGCGTGCTCGATGAGAATTACGCCAACGCGCAGCAGCAGCATGTGGACCATGTGGACAGGATCGTGAATGACGACGCGGGGTACAGTGCCGGCGGGTATCCTGATGACGACGACGCGCTCTTTTACGACGGGAACGAGCACGGATACGGATACGGCGCTTCCCATGACGACGACGACGACGGCAGAGGCCATCGGAATGGCGTCGTGGTTGGTGTCGCTCACGAATCCTACGGGTCGAACTTGCTCGGCGCGCGCCAGCAACTTCAACAGCAGAGCCAGCAACAGCAGAGCGAACCGGAGTCATCGATCCAGATCACGGTGAGTGAACCCGTGAAGCAGGGCGATGGCATGAACGCGTACATCTCGTACAAGATCAGCACGGACACGAACCGCCCACAGTTCACCAAGAGCTCGTTCTCGGTCATTCGCCGCTACAGCGATTTCATCTGGCTGCACGGCAACCTGTACGCGATGTATCCAGGCGTCGTCGTGCCGCCGTTGCCGGAGAAGTTGCTCGTGGGCCGGTTCTCGCCCGAGTTTATCGAATCGCGGCGCCGCGCGTTGCAGTTGTTTCTCCACCGTTGCTGCAGCCACCCGGAGTTGCAGCACAGTGCGCACCTGACGACCTTCTTGGAAGCGAGCGACGATGCGCTGCAGCAGTTCAAGGCCGATCCGAAGAACAGTGTCGCGAAGGGCGCGCGTGGCTCGATCTTCCAGTGGATCGACGACACAGTCAACACGATCTCGACGAGTCTCGGCGCCATGAACACGTACTCGAACCTCGAGAAGACGCCTGCAGACCACGAAGTCGACGAGATGATCGCGTACATTGACGGCCTCGAGCCGATCATGACGGGACTGCACAAGCACGCGCACGGCCTCACCAAGCGCGCTCGCGAGATCGCCGATGGTCTCTTTGAGTTTGGTGTGTCGTTCACGTTGCTGGGCAAATCGGAGGAAAACCGGTCGTTGCAAGAAGGGCTGAACCATATTGGCCAATGCTCGGATCGCCTGTCGATCCTCGCGGCCGAGCATGCCGAGCGAGAGGCGCTGAACTTTGAGGAGCCCATTTTCGACTACATCCGCCTCGTCGGTGCCGTGAAGGCCGCTCTCTACAAGCGCAACGAAGTGCGCGCGTCGTACGGCAACACTGTCGCGGACCTGGACGCCAAGTCACTTGTGCTGAACAAGCTCTTGAAACACGGGAGCTCAGCGGGGGAGAAGATCCAGGCTGCCGAAAGTGACGTCATGAAGGCGCAGCAGCGTGTCGAAGATGCGAAATTGGAGTACGATATCGTCACGGAGCGCGTGATGAGAGAGGTACGAGCTTTGCTGTTGCATGTAATAAGTGTTATTAGATGAAACTAATATTGTTCTGATTGTATTGCGCGAAAAAAATTATCAGGTTGAGCGATTTCGGCGCGAAAAGCTGGCGGATTTCAAGCGCATCATCTTGGACTACATCCAAATGCAGATCGAGTACAGCAAGAAGGTAAGAGGAGAAAGCTCATTTTGCGATGTGCACGGGCACAAAAGGAAGCTATTACTGACCCCATTGTGCTGCCGATTCGTTTTGGTTTTAGGTCGAGGATGAATGGAACAGCGTAATCCCACAGCTCGCGCAGATTCAAGTCGAGACGACCTCGCCATCCACGTCCACGAGCACGACGACGAACTCTTTGATCCAGGAGAACTACATCAGCTCCGACGGAGTCGCGAACAGCATGGACTTGCTTTCGTTGAGCAACGAAGATCATGGTGCTCCACAGCTCAGCCTCTACCAGCAACGACTGCAACCACCTCGGCCTGTGCGCCATCTCCAGTCGGGGCAAGGGAATCCAGACGTGTCCATTTAAGTTTTCCCGACAACAGAGAACTGAGGGTGAAGGAGGAGAATGAGGCGCCTGAAGCTCCATGTGGACATGTGGAAACCACACAAACATGACATGCCGGACGCGCACTGCAGCGAGGTATTTTGCTTGAAAACAATTTGATTATATTAGTGAGGAGACGTATTGTAGACCACCCAAACTCCAGCAAGAAGCACACAGCAACTACACCAATTCAAAAAAAAAAAGAAAATAAACGCAAAGCTTCCACCAGATTTGAATGCAAAGAAAGGTACATGCTGCTTTTTGTCGGTTTTTCATTATTCTACTGTCATTGTCGTTGTATGTCTCTATGAAGTGACGATCTAACTACACTTCGGCAGCCGGTCGACGCCGCGTGACGCGGTTCGCGATCTGCTCGCGCGTGGGAAGCAGCCAGCGGCGGTAGTTGTCTTCGTATCTCAAGTTGCCCGCCGCCTCCTTGATGTTGAACTGACGCTCTGTGATCCAGTAGAACGTCATGCCGCCGCCGAGCATGACGACGGTCATCCCGAACAGCAGAAGACCCTGCAGCAGGTCAAAGCCAATCTTCGCCGACATGGGCAGCGCCGCAGTAAAGGATTCAGACACGACTGCACACGTCGCGCCATTGGCCGACGATGCTGAAGCTGAGCCCTTGGACAGATTCACGGGGTAGGACGAGTACAAGTACAGATTGCACGGTCCATTCGCAGAGGAACCGCGCGCGATGCGCATGTTGCCGTTCTCGCCCCACATCGTGCCCCATGTGTTGCGGATGACCCAGTACTTTTCACCAGCCTCGGTCTCGCCAAAGCCCACGACCACGACAGCGTGGTTCACTTCTTTGCCATTGCTTGAGCAATCCTTGGCGTCGTAGATGCCGCTCTCGTAGTACTTGAAACCGTCGCCTGTGGCGTCCAAGTTGGCCGACACGGGGCCAGACATCACAGCGCGAAGCAGAGCGTCTTCATCCTGTTTACCAGCAACCAGAGCCCACGTAAAAGGTGTGAGTATGTGTCACAAACAAGGGAGATTATGTCGAGAATGGACCGCTTACGTTTGAGGCAACAGCGACGTACGAGCTATCATTCTTCCACTGCACCGCGACGTCGATGGTGCCGACCGATTGACACACAGTCTCGCCTGCGGTTGTGGCCATCACGTACGGATAGCTGTCGGCACAGGAGATGCCGTGGGGACTCATGAGGCTCATATACTCGTAGGTGAGGAACGGCATCCCGCCATCGCAGCCTTCCGACGATGAGATCATATCCTTGGAGAACTTGCTGTGGATGTGGTCCAGTGGCGCCGAGCAACTGAGCACTTGCTCCACACTCAGTGGCGACTACTTTGGTAAGAACGAGAGGACATCAACGAGGTCAATACAGTGCAGTATCTCGCAAATGTGGAGGATGGGACGTACCGCTTGGACGTTGTTCTCAATGGCATATCGACTCTCAACGACAGTAATACCTGAGCATTATCCACACCACAACAAAGTTGTTACGTTAGCAGATACGAGGAGTTCCATATGCACACAGCAAACTCATTTGTAACGTACCCGAGAATGCCCAGCAGCTGCCGCATGTGCCCTGGTTCTTGATCGGCGTCATGTACTTGCCGTTCTCGATCGTGAGCCAGTTGATCTCCTTCGGGATGGTCGCATTCACGTTGACGTCCAACGTCGTCGTTGCCGTGGACGTCACGACGGTCACAGCTTTCATTTCTTGCTTGCTGTGCTGATGCATCGACCCGTGCGGTTTCTTGATGTGCACACCGTGCGCCGTGGCCTGCACTTGCGGCTTGGCCTTGAGGAACGACCGGTACTCTTTCGGACTCAGATCGCTCAGCTCGTTCATCGCCATCGTGTACGTTGACTTGCCCTCGCGCTGCTGCTTGTTGTGCGCATTGACGATGCGGCGACTCGTCTCGATCGCGTGCGCGCGAGAGAACGGGGACGCGCGCTTCGGTCCGATCGACGCGCGGCGGCGCGACCGCGTCTGCTTGTTGTGCAGCGTCGACTCGAACTCATCGATCTGCACCCTCGCTGTGTCCAGCCGCCGCTCTGGGTGCTCCAGGAGTTGTGCGTCACTGGTGTCGACTTGTTGAGGCGCCGCTTGTGCGCTACAGAACGTAGCAGTGAGTGCGAAAAGCACTGACAGTGAGCGCATCATCGTCTCTAGTAGATGTTAGCGGTGGTGCTTGCGGATGCGCGATGGACGCAGAGCGGAGGAGCTAAATGCTCTTGGTCCGCGTCTGGAGTTGCTCAAATGCGCGATTTTCCGAACGTCATGTTAACCCACCGCTAAAAAATCAGGTAGTCCTCCCTGTCTATCCCGATCAACGGCAATTGTAACCGTTCATGTGCCTTGTAGGCGTTAGTAGGCTATAATTACGTCAGTAGGCTACATTTTCAGCCGTCATTGTCTGACTGAAAAGTCTAAAGATTGACTAAAAAAATGTAGCCTATGAAAGTATGAAAGACCACTTAGATAGCGCTATTTCTCAATGAAGACACCGAACAGAGACTTTGATCGACAAATTCAAGCGGGATCCTGCCATTTAAAGTAACCAGAAGCGTGCTTTGCACCACCACCTCCGAGATCACGGCTACAGCCTTGCTCTCTGGGAATCGCAAGTATATCAACACAAGGCAGCTCAGAAGACATGGTCTAAAACGTAATTTGCGCAGTCAAAATGTTCGATTCTCGGGTGCTGCAGGGGGGAGAAAGTGCTGTTAAATAGACTTACAATGGACGAGAACGACTGGGATGTACCCTATGGCACAAGGACACTAAGGGAAAGCTAGAAGAAAAAAGATTATTGGTCTTTCTCTTCCTCCTCCTCGTCGTCGTTGTCGTCGTCGTCCTCTTCGTCAGAAGAAAACGTAGGGTTGATACGAGCCGACTCCACAGAGCTGGGTGAGTTCATAGGCGACTCGAACAAAATGCTTCCTCGCGCGTCTGGCTGCAAGTGCTGGAGCTTCTCCATGAGCGCACTGTTGATGCTCTTCATCGCGGCCATTTGCTCTTTAGACTCATTGAGCGAGTCTGTCAGCTGGTGCACCACTCGCTGCAAATCCAAATTCTGGCTCAGCACGCGCTGTGTGTCTTTATCCTTGTTGCCCATGCCTTGCTGCTTCATCACGCACTCGAGCGCGTCCTTGTACTCTTTGCTCTCGTCAGACGCGCGTTTAGCTTCAGCCTTCGAGACTGCGAGCTGCATCGCCAACTGACTTCGCTCAGCCAGTTGGCTTTCAATATCGGCAAGCGAACGGTTGGCATTTACCAGCTTCCGTAGTTCCTTCCCTAACTCATTTGTTTTTGATTTGAATGCATTGCGCTCCGCCACAACAGCTAAATGCTGGTCTTGTAACGTCGTCAACTCCCGCTGTTGGTCTTCTACCTGTCCCTGTAGTCGTTCCACAGTCTGCGCCATGTAATCCATCTCAAAATTGATCGATCGAGGCGAGAGTTGGCTGGCAATATCTTCACCAAGCCAGCCTTCCTTCTTCACAGCGTCTTTTTCTTTCAGATCATTGGTTTGGGTCTCCTGGTCTTGCTGCTGCGGTGACTTGGCTGCTGCGATTGCAGCTTCAAGCTGCTTCTGTGTAGTAATACGAAGTTGCTCTTCGTCATCCAGCTTCGCGCGCAAACTTTGCAGCTCATGGGACTGTGAGTTGTACTGAGCTGTTAGCTTCTCGAGCTGCTTGATCTTCATTTGCTGCAGCTCTATTCGCTTGTCCTTCACCTCTAGTGACGCCTGAATCTGCTTCTTTTCGTGATCGATCGACTTTAGTAGTACAGAAAGAGAGCTCAGTTTCTCTTGCAGCATGGCAACAGTCTTCTCTTGAGACATTATGCGGCTTTGCAGAAAGGCGCTTGACGTCCCATTCTTCTCACCGACCTGCTGGCGAAGTTGCGGCAAGCCACTCTTCAATTCGTCTTCGTCCAGATCAAGACCAAACAAATCGACGATCCGAGAGCCGATGCTCTGCGTTACGTCGCTCGATGAGCGTCTTCCGCGTAGCGTGGGAATCGCGCTCTGGTTCGGTGGAGGTGTGAATGCACTTCGAGTCGTAGAATTGCCAGATGGAGTGGCCACAAATCCAGGACTACCACCATTTTCCCCAATAGGGCTCCCTGTAGCATGCGGTCCATTCGATGCCGCTTTAGTCTCTGGACGGTTCAATGAAGAACATGCAAACGCAGGATCCGTGAACAAATTGATCTCGTCACGATGGGCTTGCTCTTCTTGTTCATGCGGCAGTACGCGTGCTCGGAATTTGCGAATAAGCAGTGCCAGAATATCTCGATGCTGTGGATTCTGCGCCACGAGAAAGAAACACGAGAGTTCATGGAATTGATTCTTCTTCTTCATGCTGCACGTATCTCCATGGCGATTCCCCAGAAAGCCCCCAAATTCTCTCACTTTCAACGTAAAGCGCAGCTGGTTAGTCGGATCCAAGAGCACTTGCAGATGCGCATCGTACGCAGCATCCACGACCACACCGGCTTCGCTCTCGTCTTCCGATATTTTCACCAACGCCACACGCTCGGACGAGATCTTCACCTGGAAGCTGTCAAATTCGTTACTCGCCAGCGTCGCTGAAAACGAACCCGCTCCAGCTTCGAGCAAGATATCCACAAGCTCACCGACCGCAGGATCAATCACGAGTTGCCGCGGGAACTCGACCACTTTACTGAGCTGTGTGAAGCGAAGCGATTGCACATGCGCAGACAACTTGGCCGCCACGTCGTCCACGGACGGGAAATAGCGTCCGAATTTCGCACCTTTGATGTGAATCAGCTCGTCATCCGCCATCTTTCGGTACCAGGACACGGCAAACTCGGTTGCGTCCTCGTCCTTCACGCCAATCAGGCGACCTCCGGCTGTCACGGCGACGATCGGCGTCGAATGGTAGAGGCTATTGACGGCACCGTTGCTGTCGTCTGCGTGACTGATATCAGGACGGAGCAAGAGCTGCTCCAACCACATATTGACGGTGTCTAAATCCTCTTCCGGACGTGCTTTGCCGCCTATCATGCGCAGCAAGTTCTTCATACCATCAGTGCCCGAGTTCTTCATCTTATCCAACGCAATCGATGACTCGCCCCAGACTTGTTTCAGCTTTCCTGGAGTCGTCAGTCCACTCGGCGTGCTGTCTCCAGTACTAGAACCATGCACTGGACTGGTTGTGCTGCCTGTGGACTGATCCAATTTCTTTTCGACCGATGTCGATCGCTTCATGCCGGTCTCAGCCATCATCTGCCCGATCTTGTTGGTCCACGAGGTCCCGTTCGTAAACGTGCTTCCCTTTGCTGGTGATGCTGGCGGGAGCGAGTTCTTCCGCTTTTGCTGCTGTGGCTGTTGCTGCTGCTGCTGCTGTTCCGGGAGTGCGCGGCAGTGGAATGTCAACGTCAATGGGAACGTCGCGGTCTTTGCCGCCTGAATAATCGACGAGAACAGAAAATCCGTGACCATCAGTCCATTGATCGCGTACAACTCGTCGTTGACGCGGATGCGGCCGTTTGCCTCCGCAATGCCCATGGATCCATCAGGTTGTCGTCGGAACGATTTCACGTACGCCCCCTTGCCATCAGGGCGAGAAAACAAATCCATATACAGCGGGCCGGGCGTCTCGTACACGACGTTCACGGGCACAGCCGGCGCTCTATCGTCCTCGTCATCTTTCCCCAACGCGCCCATGAAGAACTGACTACCCATCGCAAGGAAATTGCTGCTGGAGCGTCCCATGGCCGCGAGCATCGTCGGGGGCTTGCTGTCATTGGCGCTGGCGCTGCGCTCGCGATGCAGATCGGTTGCCGACTGCGTACGGCGCGGATCCACGGGCCGATTGACCATGAAGCTCGCCGTACGGCTCTCTACCATCGAGGAGTCTGCGGTGCCACCAAAGGGCGAAGTGGGAATCTTTTCATTCCTCGAGGCAGGCGACAGCGGCGGCGGCTTCAAGGACGACTGCGCGCGCACGGACGGTACGAGCACGGCCGCCATGGATGACGCCAGCGACACGGGAGACGCCGGTGAGGGCGACGAGAGCGGCGAAGGGGATGAGGGAGACGGCGGCGCGTGCTCGTTCGCCATGGCTGCGCCGAGAGCGAGAGAGCGAGAGAGAGAGAGAGAGCGACGCGAAGACGGCGACAATGCTTTCGTTCTGCGCTTCCGTTCTTTTCTCGGTTTGGAAGCGAACCCAACTCATGATAGGAGCGGACTTGTATTTTCACCCAAATAGCCAGGCGTGTACACAGTTTAATACCAAAAAGGTCATTTTTAGCAGAAAGGATCTGAGTTGCGAAAAAAATATAACAACAATAGACTCTAAAAATACAATGATTTGCAAGTAAAAATAGGATTTTAGAGCACCATCCAACTTCAAGTGGGCCACATAAATGTAGGCCTCGTTTTAGTGCAAAAAAAAGAAATTGTAATTGGACAGCGGGTTACGCAAGAAAAAGGGTTACGCCCTGTCCCATTCGCCAAAGAAATCAAAAAAGCACGTGGCCCGCATGTCACAATCGCGGGGGATTAGATGAGCATCAGTACGTTGCGTGTATCGAGGTTACAGTACGCCACTTGCGGTTACGCTCATTTGGTGTCGTGGCCATCAGCGCACAAGCAGCAAGCGGAAGCAAGCGCATCAGCAGCAGCGAGAAGCGCCGTTCGTCCGCGGACGCACCTCCTCCTCCGTAGCACCTTAAGCGTGCCCCTTCTTTCCCCCCGCGGCGTGCGTGGCTGATCCGCGATGGGTGCCATTCTGAACGACGGGCGGCTCCCGCAAGACTCACAGTCGCCGCACGAACTCGCGCAACTGGGAGCAAGCGGCGAGCCCACGACGAGCGAATCGATGATGCATCTGCGCACGAGCACGGCGCAAGAGCCCCGTGACGCAGCGCTCCAGGCAGGTGTTGGGTATGTGGAGCACTACCACCTGCCCTACGTGCACGAGTTCTTCCGCGAGTTCCCACATCTGCGCGAGTTCGCGTGCGGTGGCACCGCTGCGGCGATCAATATCGTGATCACGTTCCCACCGAATAAGATCATGTTTCGACAGCAGGTTCGTGGGACGTATTGATGAGCGCATGGCGAAATATGCGTTAGTTACCCTAACTCTCGCCTTGTATGTATGCTGAATGCTTTTGTAGCTGTTTGGGCTGAATACGTGGGACGCGTACCAGAACGTGAAGAACGAAGGTCTGGCAATGCTCTATCGTGGCGTCAAGCCGCCGCTGCTGCAAGCCGCGGTGTCGAAATCGATTATGTTTGGGCTATACAACTGGTACGACGAGTTCCTCGTCGAGCGCCTCGGCAGTCACAAGAGCGTCCACTTGCTGGCAGCGGGGCTATCGGGCACAACCGAGGCCGTGCTTGCGCCATTCGAGGTGCATACCCTAGTTATTTCATACTGCTGCCTGCGACAATCGCTATGATACGAGCGCTTATCCTATGTTATGTGCCCCTTATTTTGTATTGTGTACACTAATAGCGCGCGCAAACGCTGCTGCAGACGCCAAAGTTCAATCGCGAGATCACGGGCGCGTACGACGCCATCGTGCACCTGAACAAATTTGGGCTGCGCGAGCACTACCGCGGGTTGTCGGCGATCTTGTTCCGCAACGGACCTGGCAACATGCTCTTCTTTGGCCTGCGCGAGCCGCTGCGCGATTCATTCCCGCGCAGCAACTCGGCCACGCGTCGAATGGTGAACGATTTTGTGTGCGGCGCTGTGCTCGGCGCTGTCATCAGTACCGTGTCCTTCCCAATCAATGGTACATGCTGTCCATGTGGAGTTGTCTGAGGTATAGAATAATGGCGGCTAACTGCGTGTGTGACTTTGTGCATTTTAGTGGCGCGAACACGGATGCAGAGTGTGTATGGGGAGCCGTTCATCGGGACGCTCCAGGCGCTGCGCCTGACGTACGAGGAGCGCGGCCACAGCATGAGTAAATTATATCGCGGCGTACACATGAACTTTTTCCGCTCGCTGCTCTCCTGGGGCATCATCAATTCGGCGTACGAGAAGCTCAAGTCGATCACATAAACAACCAGCGAAACACACACAAAAGCACATGACGCAACGGATCAGAGACGGCGGAGAGAAACAAAGTCGAGTCCAGTGTTCCAAGGCCGCTCACGCCTTTCGACCCCTTTTTATTCATCTATAGAGACAACGGAACGCGAAGAGCAGCGCCTCGCAGTCGGCCTTGAGGTTGCGCAAAGTGTGGCTCGCAGAGTCTGCTCGCTGTTCTCGTTCATCGGCATTTCTCCTGCTTTTTATTTTTTGTGAGCCGATTCCCCTCTTCCTTCCTCCCCCCACACACGCCCCATCGAGTACAATATTATTATGATATGGTAATATGCAACAAACTTTATCGACACGTCTTCGGAAATTGAATGTTGTGCCCAGCACGAGCATCTTCTGAGCTGCGCGCTTGATGATGCTTCTGGGTATGCAAACAGGTTATCACTCCAAATGAGCGACATTGTTCGCACGCAATACGTGTCATTTGATAAACCATTTGCTGCTGCTTTGTTGAAATCATTTTTTTAATGCTTTTTTTGTTCAAATTAAAAAGGAAAATGGCGCCGACACTCGAAAAAAACATCTTGCGCGCTATTTCCTTCCTGCTCGTCGCCTCGTGCCTTGTGTGTGTATATTATCTCTTGGGCGTGCTTGCGCTCTTCCAGTTGAAGAGCCTGCTACCGCCGCCAACTTACTTTCTCAATCGGAGCAGGAGCGACTTGTTGGCCTTGACCTTCTTCTGCAACTGCATGAGGCCAAAGAGCAGCGCCTCCGCGGTCGGTGGGCATCCCGGCACGTAGATGTCGACAGGAATGATACGGTCCACACCACGCACGACGGCGTACGAGTAGTGGTAGTATCCACCGCCGTTCGCGCAACTGCCCATGGACACGACGTAGCGCGGCTCGGGCATCTGGTCGTACACACGACGGAGCGCCGGCGCCATCTTGTTGGTCAGCGTACCGGCGACGACCATCACATCGGTCTGACGTGGTGACGCACGGAACACCATACCCATGCGCTCGAAATCGTAACGCGAGCCGGCGACTTGCATCATCTCGACGGCGCAGCACGCGAGCCCGAACGTGATCGGCCACAGCGAGCTGCGACGACCCCAGTTCACCAGATCATCCACCTTTGACACCACGTACTCTATACGCACATATACATAAGACAACAAAGTCAAACATCACCGCGTACAAAATACAACCATTACTAGAGCAAAAGAGCTGTTCATGTTCACGTACCAACGCTGTTGCGCGCGGCGGCGTTACCCGCGAGCAGCTCCGACACGTCGCCGCGCTGCGCGACCTGGTTGGACGCCGCGGCGCTCGAGTGGATGGACGCAGTGGACGCGGCGCCGAGGGTCTGGGTCGACTGCTTGGCGGCCACGGCGGACGCGCGGCGCAGGACGGTGCTCAACATGCTGCTTCCTTCTCGCTGTTCTCACCAACGGAGCGACTTGGGGACTACGGTATTGGGCTGCTGACCAGCCCCTCGCACGCCCCCCCCTTCCCTCTCCACACACAACGACAGGATGAACCACCCGAATGCCTGTCACAGTTTATTCGTATGTGATTTGTAAGGGATATTTGTAATAGGAGGATAAGGAGATGAAGTGGAATGCGGAGAACAAACTGAAAGTGAAGATCAGTAAATGCAATGATATTTTATTATAGAGGTATGCAGGGTTTTTAACAGCATCTCCAAAATGGACTTGGAGATTGCTGTAGCGCCATCGCCCACCCACATTACCGAGAGAAAATGCCCTGCTTCGTGTGTGCTCGTCCTGGAGCTGATGCCGTTAGGGCATCGCGTATCGAGTGATCCTAGAAAGCATAGTTGCGTCAAATGCGTTGACAGCGAGTTTGTTGCGGTTGACTTTTGTTTAGTCTCAATTCAAAGATTTACAAAGGCGGTATTAGCAGGCTTAAATTCATAGGGTAACGTGGTTAGGCTATATGACTGAATATGGTCTATAGTAGTCGTGACTTTGGTTTGACTACGTTAGAGTCTCCACAGGCAACAACGCATCAACCCAAGCCCCTCTATACTTGATCTTTATCCCCTCTCCATGTAAGGAAGTATACATGAACTACTACGGACTGGTTAGTGGCTCACCAAAGCAAATGGCGACATCCGCGTCAACAACGAGTTCAAGTGGGCAGATTGGAAGAACCCGCTCCCTCTCGAATGAGAAACGCTTAAACCTTACTGTAGGGTGGAAAACGTGAGCGTCGTCTTGATTTCTTCAAATGCGTCTACAGACCGTCACTTGTGTCGCGAGAGTTTGTCACCCGAACTCGATTTGACACACTCCGTAGTTCCGGTTTCTGCACCTGAACACATTCCCTCGTTGCGCATTTTGATCAACTGGCTGCCCCAAACACCTCCAGTGTAATCTCGTAATGCTGGAATTCATGGACACTGTAAAGAGGAAGCTCAAGTGCTTGAGCAAGTATACAAACGATTGATACGTATCTTATTCAAGTGAAAAGGTTAAAAAAAAGAAAAACAAACGTAAAACTACACTCACTGCGATGCAAAGACACAACTGCTATTTCTCTCGTTTTTCCTGGCTAGCATGATGTGGATCCAAGTCGTGACAGATGCATCGCTTTCGGTGATTTTTACGCCGCTCGACTCGGTACACGTTGCGCATCGCTGCGAAGTATTGCAAACACCATTTAGGGTGGAAATGGAGGCCCTTGCTCCATGCTAGCCTTTCTCGCTTCATCGCGAGCAATCTCATCAAGCTTGCCGACGACGAATCCGATTTTAACACGCTGCGATGGATCCGTCTTTGTCATTAACCTGACCAAATGCCACTGCGTGCCGTTCAGTACTTTCGCGCGATTCGGAATGATCCCTTTCTTGACTCTGAAACGTACAGCTGCGTCGATTGTATTCTTTCCCCACGGAATATCATCAGTCAGAACTTCCAAGATACACATTGCCAGCGAGTAAATGTCGGTAGCAATCGCAGGCCGTTCCCCCGTGAGGTATTCCGGTGACTTCCAGTGGAGAGCACCCATTTTCATCAGGTCAACTTGGATTTCAGCAACGTCTAAAATGCAACTCAGGCCGAAATCGATGACCTTCGCGTTCCCTTGATCACCAACCAGGATGTTGTCACACTTGAGGTCGTTGTGGACGATGCTCAGCGAATGCATGTGCTGCACGCTTTCATAATTTCTTTTCCTCAAAGGGGAAACTTTCTTCAGCTTGGGCTTCATCGACCGCAGCATTTCTTCAAAGCGCTGCTGTTGGATGGATTGACACTCCTCCCATTCAATTTTTCAGTCTCTTTGTTCGCTGTTGTCGAGACAAAAGAACTCGATTAAATGGTTGAGTTCTTCGTGCAAACCTCGCACTTTCGTTTTGATTGCACGGCGCGCGATAAACCGATCGATAGGTGTTTTTTTTGGAAGAAGGCTCTGTAGAAGCGATACAAGATTGCCGGCAATGCGACCATGGGGTCAAGTATCGCGTCGTGCTGCACTCGAAGCTGGTCATATATGCCTGCCAAGCGCTTCAAAACTTGAGTAACCAGCGTTTGAGGTTCACTCAGTCGCAATCAGTAGGTGCAGCTGCCATACAAATGTCGATTGTTGTACCTTTATGAAATATTTAAATGAAGAACCGGTGTTTATACTGTAAGTTCTGTATTGTGAACCCAACTATGATTGAGGGTTGCAATCAATCAATTATATTGTTGGCAGCATCCAATTATAACCTTGTGGTACAACTTTGTTGCTACATTTTATGAAAACCTTTAGCTTGACGATGGCAAGATAGGCTCTGCTACCTGCACATAAGTATGTAGAAGAAGCCAAGCTCGTTCGCCTGGACGGAGTGACTCCATACAATGTTATTTTCGAACTCGTCGCAAGAGCGTCTTCTGGCCCTTGACCTTCTTCTGCAATTGCATAAATCCAAAAAGCAGCGCTTCTGCGGTTGGTGGGCACCCTGGTACGTAGATGTCCACGGGCACGATACGGTCCACTCCGCGCACAACCGAGTATGAGTAGTGGTAGTACCCACCACTGTTCGCGCAGCTCCCCATGGACACGACCCAGCGCGGCTCTGGCATTTGGTCATACAGACGACGGAGCGCCGGTGCCATTTTGTTGGTCAGTGTTCCAGCGACGATCATCACATCAGACTGCCGTGGTGATGCGCGGAACAGCATTCCAATGCGTTCGACATCGTACCGCGAGCCAGCAGCTTGCATCATCTCAACAGCACAGCATGCAAGGCCAAAAGACATTGGCCAAAACGAACTGCTACGACTCCAGTTTACTAGATCGTCCACCTTCGCCACAACGTACTCTATTTCACATTGAACAAGATTTCTCAGTCTCCCGCTAAATCGACGTTAAGGAACATATGAAGTACCTACCGGCGCCATTCCTGGCAGCGGCATTGCCAGCGAGCAAGTCCGAGATGTCACCGCGCTCTGAGACCGGACTGGAGACCAGTGCACTGGAGTGGAAGGACAAGGAGGCAGAACCACCGAAAACCTGCGATGGCTTCACGGCCGCTGCCGTCGTTCGCTGCACGATGGCTAGCATGTTCGTCTCAGTTGTCGTTCTCGCTTTGTGATGTTTTGCAGGCCAGACAGATTTGGAACTGAGGAGCTGGTCCCGTCGTCGTTGGCTCTACTTGGTACAATATTCATATGGCCAATTGAGGCAAATGGAGTTAGATAAGGGCTTTTTGTTCAGAAACAGTACGAAACACCCCTAGATGTGTCCTTTGTTTATGCAAAACGAGCACTGCATAAGCAAATACATTTTACTCATTTTAGCCAATTGAAACAGGTTAGTAACAATTTCGAGTGTTTTTGAGCTAATAGAGTATTAAAGTTTGTTGCATTTTGAACATCAATAGAACTAGAAACCCCTTATTTCGCTTTCCAAAGGGTGCAAAAACACACAGAATCCACATGTAGTGCTGTTTTACCTTTGTTTATGCTGAAATGACACCAGTGTAAACATGTGCAATGTTCTACACAATGGCCAATGAAAAAGCACGCAGTCTTATCTGTCTGCACCAGTTGCATTGCTTATTCGAAGGGTTGTCATTCGAAGACTCGGAGTATTTGAGTGCGCTTGAGGGCCAGGGTGTTTTGTGGGGGAATTTGGTGCATGCCTAAAAACTTGCTTAAAACTACCTCAACAGAATTATTCGAATATATACTGTAACCAAAATATTTTGGTGGCTTGTGCCTATTGAATGCCAAAAAAATACGAGCGCAGCTACGTGCTTCTCTTGGGGAAGGTAGAGGTGTGTGTGTGTGAAGGGGGAGAACGGTTTCGAACGTATAAGGATTGAGATAACTTTTTCTAACGCCTAATTGGCTGCATATTTTTAAGGAAAATTAGGCAGCAATGAGATAAATTTACCTAAACACAAATTTGTGCTGAGCGGCAAATTTCGGCAACACTTACTTCAGTTATCCACTTACGAGGAGGCTGCAGTGGGGTGTAGTGACACAACTTGTGCCACACAAGACCGAGAATGCACGCAAAGCAGGCTCATGCTTCCTCGCTTCTGCAAGACAGACGTCCAATCTTGCTCCCGACTCGGGGAACAACCACCCGTGCAGGTTACCCGAACGTAAAACAATTATGCTCAGCAATTCTAATCATGTGGAGCGCTCTACACATCGCGCCACATGCGCATCTGGACCTGTCCCCCCAAAACAGAGGTGGATTGTATGGCAAACGGAAGAACTACGCGCACCATGCAGCAGCAGGGCGGCGAACTGCACCCGGCGCAGGTGCTGCGCAGCGGACACGACGTGGGCTCGAGCGCGTACGCGGGCGGCGTGCCGCCGCACAAGCGCATGCGCAAGCCCATCGTCCGCAAGAGCGTGGATCCGAACGCCACCTTCATCAACTACGTCGTGCAGCGCAAGTTCGTGGCCGCACGCTCGTTTCGCGCGCACGCGCTGCCGCCGCACTCGTTCTTCAAGCGACAGATGCTGCCGCCGGCCGCGTATCCGGGCAGCGACGATCTCGCGTCCTGCGTGTGCACCAAGTTCTGCCGCTGCTCGACGAACAAGCAGCGCTGTCCCGTGAACTGCCTCACGTGGACGCCCGAGGGCCGACGACTGATCACGGGCAACTCGGTCGGCGAGTTCACGCTCTGGAACGGGCTCGCGTTCAACTTCGAGACGATCCTGCAGGCCCACGATGACGCCGTGCGTGCGATGGTGTGGTCGCATAATGACAACTGGCTCGTGACGGCCGACCATGGCGGCGTGATCAAGTATTGGCAGTCGAGTATGACGAACGTGCAGCTGCTGCAGGGCCACCGCGAGGCCGTGCGGTCGCTCAGCTTTTCGCCGACGGACTTCAAGTTTGTGTCGTGCTCGGACGACGCGACCGTCAAGATCTGGGACTTTGAAAGCGGCCGCGAAGAGCGCGTGCTCACGGGCCACGGCTGGGACGTCAAGTGTGTCGCGTACCATCCGCAGAAGTGCCTGCTCGCGTCCGGTAGTAAAGACAATCTCGTCAAGATCTGGGACCCCAAGTCCGGCAACAGCCTCAACACGCTGCACGGCCACAAGAACACGGTGTTCAAGGTCGCGTGGAACGACAACGGCAACTGGCTGCTCACGGCGAGTCGCGACCAGCTCATCAAGATCTACGACATCCGCACGCTCAAGGAATTTGCGACGATGAAGGGCCACGCGCGCGAAGTGACGTCTATCGCGTGGCATCCGTGGTATGAGCGCTTGTTCGTGAGCGGGTCCTACGATGGCTCGCTCATGTACTGGGAAGTGGGGTAAGTGGCTTGCTGGACTAGTTGTGATTGAAATCGTTCTTGTGTAGTATGTACTGAGGTTTCTAAACGCGCGAACCTTCATGTTTATAGGAAAGAGAATGCGTTGGCGTCGATTCCACAGGCCCACGATACGGCGGTGTGGGATATCCAGTGGCACCCAGTGGGTCATGTCGTTGCTACGGGCAGGTATGTTTGTTGCATATGCATTGATCTGCCAGAGGCTGCTTGCTGACGTTCTTTCTTGCATAATGTGCATTCTGTAGCAATGACCACAGCACCAAATTCTGGTGCCGCAACCGTCCAGGTGACCCGATGGACGACAAGTACAATGGAGGACAAACGGTGCTGAACGAACCAGATGCAATGTCGAGCGAACCATCTCGGATTGACCCCAGCGAAGAGTTTCTTCCTGGAATGGGTGATGGTGCGCACAGCAGTATTCGCGCCAGTGCGATCAATGCCGCGAGCTTCAATGCGTTTTCAACTCAGAAATCGTTCCACGACGGCCATGGGCAGTCAAAGATGATGGGCGGTGGCTCCGGTCGCCGGCCGCCTCCGGAGTCGTACACATGCAACCGATGTGGTACCAAGGGCCATTGGATCGAAGATTGTCCGACGAAAGACCAGCCGCAAGTCGGTAGCAATGGTCAGATGATGCGCAAGGTGCCACCTGAGGGGTACCTGTGCAAGCGCTGTAACACGCCCGGCCACTACATCTCCGACTGCACGCAACCGAAAGTGCCACCTGCGTCGTACACGTGCCACAAATGTCGTCAAAAAGGTCACTGGAAGCAGGATTGCCCGTTGGATTCGACAATCAGCGCTGCAACAGCGACAGCTGCAGCGATCGCGGCTGCGCAATCGATCGCAGCGAACTTGGTGCCTCCTCCACCGTCTCAGATGTCTAAAGTCTCATATTCGTCGCTTATACCACCACCGCCCCCACGACAAATGCAGCCCGGCATGATGATGGGCGGCCCTCCTCCTCCTCGTGCGATGATGCCACCGCCTTCCGCTGCCATGATGGCGGGGATGAAGCGAGCACGGGACGACACACCGGGAAGCTGGCCTCCTCCACCTGGTCCGAATGGAAACGGCGGTGCGGTTCTCGGGACGCCGTTGCAGCAACAACAGTATAATCAGCAGCAGCAAATGCAACAACCCGACTTGAAGCGTCCTGCAGTGATGGGTGAAAGCAGAGATCCGCGACGACGTCCACCTCCTGCGAACGCAAACAATCCGAACGGTGGTGGCTACGGCCGTCGATAAAGGAAGAGTGACAAATAGAAAACAGCAGCGCTAGTTCAAGCGTGTTGCAGACGGAGTGACTGACCACAGGACCGTCATCGTTTTAGGAGATAGGTGAGATAGCGAGAAAACGAATACGAAAGTCTCAGGGCGATCTTAAATACAAGGAATGTGTGAATGCGAATGTGCTTGACTCAACATGTTGTCGTAATTGTGTGCTGGATATGAAATTATACCAAGAAAGACCTCGACGAGCCAAAGTGGGACGAGCGCTCGACAAAAATCCAGCAATTATAGAGCGGTGACTTCAACAAGCGAAACGACGCGACCTCGTTACCGTCGTCTCCAAGATCTGGTTTTGTTGTTGGTGTTTTTCTGACGCCTCGTTCTCTTTAGCTGAGCTGATGAAGGACGTGTTTGCGCTGCGGAAGCCGTCTCATGCCCTGCAACTGTGCATTGCGATCACTCGCATCGTGCTCAGCATTGTCGAGGTACCACCATAACCAGTCGCTTCTAGTTGGTGGTCGTAGCTCGTCATTTTAGCAGAATTCCACACTGACTGTTATGCTGCCGCATTTTCGAGTGTAGGAAGATGCGAGAGGCGACGATGACATCTTTCGGTCGTTGCTGCTGGATCAACCCGAGCAACTCCTGGCGACGGTGCGTTCGATTACACCGCCGCAGATCTCAGAGGAAGCCCATGAGGCTATCTGCCATGTGATGGAGGACGCAGCGTACGATCCTGCCATGGCAGCGCGTGAGAGCGAGTCGGGTTTATTCCTCGACCTCCATGCGATGCTCCTGGAGCTGCGAAGACAACTAGAAGCAGGTCCGCCTTCGTGCATCATTGTCTAGCTCAAACTGCACTTGACAATGCTCAGTTTTTGTCTTTCGATTTTGATCAGCGCACCAGGAAAATCAACGCTTGTTGCCAACTACATCGTTTGTCGTCGGCGTCGATGGGAGTCGTACGTGTGCCACACTCGCACTTCCCAACGTTGTTATTGTTTTTGTTTTGCTTTTTTCCTCGTGGATCTCACGCCGAAACTGTAGGACAATCGTACATGGCGTTCACCGTCGCGACGCATTTACGCCGACAAGGAAAGCTGTCGATCCTGCATGTAGACGAAGCCCAGTGTGCGAGTCTTCAGCTGCCGCTCATCTCGACAGATTTCATCTTGGACGGTACGTTGACGAGTCATTTTGCGCGAGTTTTATACTACTTCCTGCCAACTCACTCTTATTTGTCATTGCTTGTGGATTGCATTATTTTTTATCACATACGCTTTGCTTCTCCGACGTCGATGTACATAGAGTACAAGGCGCATTGCAACGAATTCAAGCTGCCCGCAAACTGCATCACCATTGAGCGTGCGCCGGCCTCGGATGATGGCAACGGCTCGGTTGCCGACCGCTTGTTGCACACGCACGCGATGGATTCGTGTCGGGGCTCCAACACGAGTCGAAGCAGCAACAACAACGCTCTGCACAAATGTGGTGCCAATTTCCTCGTGCTCGGAGCAATCGGCAAGGGCGGGCCCGCTGTGGACCAAGTCGGGCATGTACCGCGCGGCGTGCTGCTGCGCATGACACCCAGCGACCCGCACCTCCTGCTTGTTCCACCAGCGCCAATCAACTCCATGGTGTGCAAGCATTACGTGTTCGTGGTCGCCGTCGACCGGTGTTCCGATCAGGGGATGCGGTGCCTCAACGCTGCATTCAAGTTGATGCGGACAACGGACACGCTGCGAATCGTGCATTTCTACAAGCCACCGATCGTCGGAAGCTACGACAACCAACCGGTTGCAAAGTACCACGACATGCTCACTACCGTAGCGCAAACCAGCAAGACTCTCACCAGCCCAGCCAGAGGAAGCAACTCCAAGAGCAGCAATAGCTACAGCGTCGACATCCTGCCGCTGGCGAAAGGCTCTACAGTCGCAGAGAGCGTGCAGGAGTACGTGGCCACACACAACGCGTCGTACTTGATCATCGGCAAAGCGGGCGAGACAGCAGCTGAAGCACCCGCCAAGGTCAGGCGCGTTGGTCGTGTAGCATCGGCGCTGCTTTTCTCACCGAGATGTGCCATGTGCGTCTGCGGGTAGTAGTAAGTAGCGCATATCGCGTACATTGACACAGCACTTGCAAGTATGGCTTGCCCTTCGTTTCTTTGTGTATGTTTGTGTCATCTCTGGTCACGTTTCCAAGGGTGCAGGCCGTGTATCCATTTGCCTCAAGCCATGCACGCGAGATGCTGCCTGCCGCGCAGTCATGCGCATAGGAGCACGCGTGCGCATCTTGTTGCTCTTTTATCGCCACTTGCTGCTTTCTTTTCGGTAGTTTTTGTTTTATGGAAGAAGCGGTCCAAGCAGCGGGTTGAAGTTGCTACAGACGACGGAATCTTGCACGTAGTGGGAAATAACATATTTCAAGTAATATCTGCAAACATTGTATCGCTCGTTTGCTAGGTTGACTCAAATGTACTACATTGTGTTAGATTTGGATAGTGTAAACCCCTCCCTGGGCGTAACCCTTGGATATTACAACAGTGGGACACAACGTACCGGTACCTTGACTCTGCGGTGGGTAGAAAAAGGGGATGGGAAGAGGGACTAGGGGAAAACTATCGCACGTCTGATCCGCTCACGCCAGATTTAGGTGGAATGCCAGATTTCCAAACAAATCGAACTTGACGACTTTGTATTTTTTTTTCTACTTCTACCTATGGAATCAGATTCGCTTAGTCAGAAACTGACAAAACGCACTTAACGAGTGCAAACTGTTGCTGTTGTCCCATCATATTTGCTGTGCCTTCAATGCTGTTTTCGCCAACCACACGTCTGCAAGTAAAACGATAAAATCCTACTGACGTATACCTTGTATGCGAAAAATAAAGAATATTATGGACAAATGCGTGGGTGAGAAAAGGGCTAATAAATCTATGCATCATTTAATGGAGAAAGGGGATCCTTTAGAGAAAAGTACGAGGAGGGAAAGGAAGGAGTGAAATGCTCAGCGGCGGGTTTTTTGCAACTGGAACCAAACGCCGTGCGTTCGTCGAACCGCGAAAGAATCAGCAAACTGGTTCATAAATTACTTCGACTAAGATCCCCTTCTGTCCGTAATCCTTTTGCGTAATTTTCAGCAACTTTCGTAAATTTCATTGAATTGTATCCGGATGCTATTCGTTTGGAATCATGCTGCAACTCTTCATAAGCTGCTTGTTTGGAATCATGTTGCAACTCTTCATATAATTTCCTTTTCGCGATCCGTAAACTACATTCGTGCTAATTTTTTTTTTCTCGCACCGAATGGCCTTTCTGCGTGCTGCTTCCTTTCCATTTCTTCCTCTTGTCGTGCGGATGAGTGTGAGTTTGCAAGGGAAAAGAACGGCGGCAGCAATTCGTATTCCGCCCCCATACGCCCAGCATTCGTGGAGAATTTCCATTTACCCCCACCGCCTTGCACACACACATATACATACACACACACGCGACTTGCAGGTGCATTGTCTATTTATATTCGCACGCACACACTCGACAAGCCACCACCTTCGACAAGTACCAGGGCGCCCGTTCGTTATATTACGAGAGATTCAGCGGCTGATACCAAGTACCAGCTGATACCAACTTTCCCCTACCACACGTCCCAGCGTAATCGCTCGCACGCCGTCTCTCTTCCCAGACCGCGAAGAGCTCAGTTCCGAAGAAGCAGGAGGCAGCAGAATGAACGGATCGGTGGCGCCGCCGCTCCACGTGGCTGTGCTCGCGCAGTCACACTCGTCTGCATTCTCGACGTTCAGCGACGACGGCAAGCCCCAGCAGCAGTCCCAACCCCAGCAGCAGTCCCAACCTCCGCAGGCGCCGCGTCGCGTCGTGATGCACCCCACGGGCAGCGCCAGCGGCCGCAGTGGCAATGGCAGCAGCATCTCAATCCTGAACGCGCCCTCGCTCACCTTTGGCAGCGCGAATGGAAACGGCGGCGGCAGCAGCAGCGGTGCGCTCGTGAGCTCGCACAACAGTTACTCTCAGCAGCAGGCGCCGACGACGACAACAGCGACGATGACGATGGCGAGCAGTAACAGCACGTCGTCGGAGAACGTGCTGCTGAGCGGCTCGCTGCACAAGCGCGGCCATTTCTTCAAGACGTGGCTGCCGCGCCACTTTGTGCTCTCCAAGACGTCGCTAAACTATTATCGGAAGAACCCGTTCGCGACCGGCGTGCTCAAGGACCACGAGCGCGCGCAGCTCGAGAAGAAATGGCTCAAGGGCGAGATCTTCCGCAGCGACGTGCTGCGCGTCGAGGCGACCGAGTTGTTCAAGAACCATCCGTACTGCTTTGTGGTCGTCGTGCGCAAGCGCACGCGCCGCTCCAGCAACGTCAGCGGGTTCACGTGCATCCCGTCCATTCACCACAAGGAGACGAGTCTAAGCAGCAGCGCCAAGAAAGGCAACGACGACGGCCCCGTCGTGCTCTACTACATCCAAGCGAGTCGCGAACCTGAGCGCCAGAAATGGATCCAGACGCTCGAGCGCTGGATCGACGGCGAGTGCCCCGCCAAGATCGGCCGCAATATCCTCCAGTACATTGTCAACAACGAGTACAGCAGCTACCGGTACGGTCAGAAAGTCGGCGACCGCTACGGCTCGAGCGGTGGAGATTCGTGGACAGGAGGAGGTAATGGAGGCAGCATCTCGCCAGCGGCGCAAGCCGGCCGCACGGTTGAACAGGATTTCCCCGTGCTCGCGAACCTGATTCGCGATATGAACGAGTGCCAGTCCGAGGACGAGATGATCTACATCCTCGACCAGATCTTGGGCGAAGTCCAGGATGGCGCCTCGAGCGCGTACATCAAGAAGCTGATCGCGTCGGCTGGTGAAGTGAAACTCGAGTCCAGTCCCGAGGTCTGGACCGTGCACGTCAAGTTTGCGTACGCCAAGATTATGAAGGCGCTGCGGTCCAAGTCGAGCATGAGATCAGGGTCCATGCACAAGCCAACGGGTGGACGGCGGTCGCCGCTGAGTTCATCATCGTCCAGACCACGGCTTCTGGGTACTACGACGCGTCAGCACTCGTTCGGCATTGAGAGTGGCGCAGGAGACTGTGCGTCGGCGGAGGAGAACACGTCGTTCCACAAATTCTACAAACTCGGTCGTAAACTCGGCTCTGGCGCGTTCTCGGTCGTGCATATTGCGACGCACCGCGAGACGCGGAAACAGGTCGCCGTGAAATGCATCGCGAAGACGAGTCTCGCGGATCTGGACGCCAAGGCTCTGAAACAGGAGGTTGAGATCATGTCGAAGCTGGATCATCCGAATCTGGTGCCGCTCTTGGATTATTACGAAGAGGAGCGGTATTATTTCATTGTGACCCCGTTGTGCACCGGTGGCGAACTGTTTGACGATCTCGTGAAGCGGAAAAGTTACACAGAGGAAGACGCGCGTGTGCTGTTGGGCAAACTCGCGAGTGCAATCCAGTACATTCACTCGCGCGGCATCGTGCATCGCGACCTGAAACCGGAGAATATTTTACTGAAAACGACTGCGCCAGGTGCGGAAGTCATGATTGCGGATTTCGGTTTTGCGCGCTCGATGACGGGTTCGCGTCGCGGAACGGCATGCGGCACTCCCGGATATGTCGCGCCTGAAGTCGTGCAAGGTCGACCGTATGGCGCGGAAGTCGATTGCTGGAGTCTCGGTGTAATTCTGTTTATTCTGCTGTGTGGATACCCGCCGTTCCCGGGTTCGAACCATGCGGCGATCTTGGACAAGGTCGTGAATGCCGATTTTGAGTTCGAGTCGCCGTTCTGGGATCACGTGTCCGAGGACGCGAAGGATCTTGTATCGAAGCTGCTGACTGTGGATCCAATTAAGCGACTCAGCGCGGCCGAGATCTTGGAGCACCCGTGGATGAACCCACCGACAGGAGCCGCACCAGACAATGGCGAAGAGAAAGCAGGGCTGGTGCGCGTGTGCTCGACGGATTTGCTGCCGGCGCTGCTTCAAATGCGCAAGCACAGCTTGACTCACGAAAACCCAAAGATCCGACCCTCAGACATGAACGTCGACGCATTGGAACTCGGCGAACTCTCCTCGGATGTCGACGTTGAGCTGCTCGACCGCGAACTCGGCAAGGTGTATTCTTTTTAAGCTGTAAAGAAGAGCGTGGGAGGACAAGCGCGAGGTCAAGAGGGGTCAGCATATACACTATATGGATGAAGACAAAGGTACGAGGTTGCTACAAACTCAAGGAGAAAAAGAAAAAAAATGTGGCGTTTGTTTCTGTATAGGATCGCATTTGCATGGGTATAATAACAAGACGAAGAATATATCACAAGAGAAAAACAAAATGGCGAGTGCATCAGTGTTCCTGTATACGTATTAGAGCTAGTGTCTAGAGCCCCATGTCTTCGGCAGCCTTCAAGGCGCGTTGGATCTCGATCGCTTCGTTGGCCATGAGATTGCAGAACGCGCTAAAATCGAGGACCGAGAGCAGAATGTGGAGGTTCGTGGCTGCATCGGCGTGCTTGGGGCGCTTCAAAAGTCGTGAGCAATGTATGAAAAAGTCGTCAGCAGAAATCTACGGGCACAAACAGAACAAGGAGATGATCGGTTTTTTGAAAGGCGTCATGCTGGCAAAGAATTGAAAGAAACCTGTTCCTGACGCAGAAATGCGTTGATGATGGTCTCGAAAAGCTGCTCGTACTCCTGAATTTTTTTGTGTAGTGATGAACAAAACACACGCGGCAATGCATGCAAGGGGTCAGAGCTTCAATGGGCAAACATCTGCACTGCATGGTGCAGACACCTGAAAAGTACCTGAAATATGTGATGCACACGATGACTTTTCTCATCGTTTTCGCCGTCGAAGCCACCAAACTCGTCGGCGTATCTACAGAACGGAGAATTCACGAAATAGAGTGAATAAGGGCATTCCAAGATGGAGATGCTTTTGCCAACTTGGCGCGCCTCCGGTAGAATGCCTGGTACTTTTCTTCAACATCATCTATCCACAAAAACGAGCCCAGGTACCATCAGCATCATACACCCTCACGTCCGCAGTCAACTCACATTTGCGTATGGGAAATATAATGCTACCAACGTACGCTGGTCGCAGAATGTGACGAGCCGCGCGACCAGCGCATCGGAGCTCTCAACGGCGAGCAGCACGTCGTCCATCGCGACCAAGAAAGTTGCGACTCGTGAAGGAAGCAACGACAAAGTTAGGTCAAGGAAAGCAGCAAACAGGTTGCATGCTCCAGTATTTTTCATGTGTGTGCAAAAGAAACACCGAGAATATGAGGAGATACAAAGTTGCAGCATACAACATGCAACTTTGACTCGGAAAACCAAAACAAAACCAAGCACACAAAAGCAAATCTAATTTATTTAATCTATCTCCGCCAAAGCTGCTACATTGACTCGCTTCTTTCTTGTCTCTCGCCGCACGCATGCAGCTCTTCGACTTCTCTCGATCGAGCTCTCGAAGCGCGTGGCTTACATCTGGATCTTGCTGAAGTACTGCACGAGGCACAGGTTGTTGTGCAGAAGCTGCTGCAAGTGCTCCCACTGCTGCTGCTGCACGTTGCAGAGCGCATCGACTTGCTCTAATAACGCCGCGTCGGCCACGAGTAACTGCTCGTGGAGCTTCAGGAACCGGTTCAAGTACGCCTGGAGCACCTGGAAGTTGCGCTGCGTCGCCATTTCTTCGCGCAAGAACGTCAAAAACAGCGCCAGAATCTCTTTGCCTTCGGCGTCAAAGTCGCCCATGCAGAGCGTACTCATCTCAACATCCACGGCCGCTGCCGACAGCGTCTGCATGTACAGCGCGACGCTGTGGAAGCGTGTGAACTGCATCGGCCCAGTCTTCTGCGATTCGACTGGGTTGCGCGCGGCGGCCTCAGCGAGCAACGTCGCCAACTTGCAACGCGACGTGACCATACCGGTCGATTTGATGATACGCGAGCCAGTGACAGGAGCAGCAGAGGCTTCCTTCTCAGCCTCTTCATCCTTCTCAGCATCCTTCTCATCGTCATCATCACCCCACGCTTCGTCATCGCTACCGACGCCCCAGCCTTCCATTTGCACATCGTCTTCGCCCTCGCCCTCGCCCTCCTTGTCATCCTTCTTTGGCGCCGCAGACTCAGGTTTCTTTTCCACAGGCACGAACGTCGGCTTGACGTCATCCTTGCGCATCGTCGGCAAGAAGAACGGCGCTTGCTCAGGCGCCTTAGGCGGCTCGATCGGTTTGTTGCGCTTCTTGATCAACTCGAGGTTGAACAGCGATTGCCACAATGCACGCGGCGCCGCCGAGAGCGTGATCAACGAGTGGCCCAGTGGTTCCACTGGACCAGTCTCGTCAGTGGAAGGTTCGTCCTTTGTCGAAGGCTGCACCTGCTCGTCGTGGTTGCCACCATCGACCGACAACTGTGGATTCTTCTCCGAGCCAAAGCCAAGCGCATCGGCGTTGTCGACTTCGTTCAGTGGCACCGGCATGTCCATCAACGTCGGTGCCTGTGGTTCGGTATCCAAGAACACGTCCATGAAGAAGCCGCGGTTGGCCCACAAGTAAATGCCCACATAGCCAACGTGCGTCGTCGCGATGAATTCGCCCGTGGGCGAGACTGCGAGCCCCGTCACGGGCTTGTGGAACTTGATCCAGTCGACGCACTTACCCGTCGGCAGGTCCCAGACACGCAACGACGCATCCGCCGACGACGAGTACAACCAGCGCGCATCGCCGCTGAAGTGCATGTCCGTGATGCGGTGCGAGTGGCCGTGGAAGCGACGCACGAGCTTTCTAGTGCTGATGTCGTACACGCGGATCACTTGGTCGTCGCACGCAACGCTGAGCAAGTTGCTGTCGCGGTGCAACTCCATCTGACTAATCGGTGAGTCGATGTTCAGCTCGTACACGAGACCGTGGTTTCGGAAATCCCAGAACTTGAGCTTACCGTCGATACCACCGGACACAATGCTCTGGTTGAGAGCATCGACGACGACAGCACTCACGGGTCCGTCGTGCGCATGGTGGGCAGTCATGTCTTCCTCGATCATTGGCGTCGTGCCTGGCAGCGTCAGGCCACGGATCAGCTTTGGCTTTGGGGTCGCGGCCGTCGGGAACGACCCACGCTTCTCACCAGATTGCATGTTGTACTTGAAGATCGCACCGCCGATACTACCAACAAGCGCAAAGTTGCCACATGTGCTAATCGCGACGCACGTCGCTTGCGTCTTCTGACGGCGCAAATCCTCTTCGCTACCCGGCGTGACGCGGTTGCTGGGGTCAAACTGGCGCAAGATCTGCTTCCCGATCGCGCGGCGTTCAAAGCGCCAAACGTAAGCGGCCATTTCGTTTTCGTGGCATGTCACGACGTTCGACCAGTCGCGTTCGCGGGTCTCCATGGCCGCGAATTGCGTGATAGGCGGGATCTTGAGGTCCTCGACGCGCACATTCATCTTCTTCGCCTTCTTCAAAAGCGGACCTTGGGATAACTCGACACTTTGCTGCTCTCGGGCCGTGTGGAACACGCGGAACGCACGATCTTGGCCAGCCGACAGGATCTGGCAACACGTACCATCCGAACCGTCAGCCGTCGACAGCGTGTTGTTGCCGTAGTAACGAATGCGCGTCGGTGGCGCGCGGTGACCCTCGCGGGACTTGAGCAAGCGCGCAGTGCCGCCATTAAGGTGGTCA
This sequence comes from Globisporangium ultimum DAOM BR144, assembly GCA_000143045.1. NCBI lineage: Eukaryota > Oomycota > Peronosporomycetes > Pythiales > Pythiaceae > Globisporangium > Globisporangium ultimum. The sequence goes on along the minus strand of GL376636.1, from coordinate 1,213,791 downwards.
AAGATCCACATCTTGAGCGAGTTGTCGGTACCGCTCGAGAGCAAAATCGGCTCATTTGGAAGGAACACAAGCGACGTGACTGCACCATCGTGGGCGCCGGCAATCATCGATTCCAGCTTCTTGCTCTGCAGGTTCCAGACGGCGATGTCGCCCGTCGAGGTACCGGAGACGACCAATGGCGCCTGGGCACCCGAGTCCGTGCGGAACGAGATCGTCGTGACCTTGCTTTGCTCCTGTTTAAACTCCATCACGAGCTTGTCGAGCTGCAAGTGGTGCATGATCAACTTGCCGTTTCCGAGACCGACGCCGACGACATCCACGGCGGGACTCTGCTCCAAATACGTGACCGCCGAGCCCCAGCCTTGGAATCTGTAAATGCACTTCATCGTGCGCACGTTCCACAATTCGAGCGCACCAGTCTCCGAGCCCACGAGGATCTTGTTCAAGTACGTCGACGGGTGCATCATCACCGACGGTACGAAGTCGCTCGAGAACTTGATCTGATTGATCAGTTCAAACGTCCTACAACACAAATAAACATAGAGACAATCAAAGGTAAGCCAGCGTGAATGCAATACGCTGCTGAAGGAAACGAACGCAGATGAGCACGTACTCGAGGTCCCAGATGCGAATGGCGCTCTGGTCCATGGAGAAGAGCGTCGTGCCGACCATGAGCAGCTGCTTGATGTCGCTCTTGTGGCCCACGAGTGTTGTGACCTGGTCCACGCGCTTCCACACGATGATCTGGCGACCGCACGCCGTGAACGTGAGCTGCTTCTTGGCGAGCACCTCAAGCGCCGCAATCTTCTTGGGCAGCTGCGGTGACACGAACACGGGCGTGAGCTTGTCGCACTTGTACACGACGAAGGACTTGCCGAGCGACGCGACCGCGAAGCTCTCCTTGCCCATGCCGTACCAGACGATCGGCAGGTCGTCCACGATGAGCCCGATCGCGCGGAAGCATTGCAGCAGGCGGCTGTTCTGGCAGCGCGTCAGCTGCGAGTCTGCGGGCGCCATGGTCGAGTGCTGGCTGTACTACTACACGCTGCTCCTGGAGCTGCTGGTGGCGCTGCTATCTATTGACGCGCACAGAGACGCAAAAGAGGTCCGTTGGTGCTGCTTCTGCGCCTTTTAGGAGATTGCTACACGCACCAGCCAAACAAAAATGACTGGAAGCAGGTTATGAGCAAGTGGTACAGTGTGGGTTCTTTCAAGTACGAAACATTTAAGAACTTAACCGCAGAAAAGCGAACTTAACGAAGGGGTATGGTGGCGATTTTGAAGAATGAAGGTGCCTCAGTTGCAGAATGATACGCCATATGTGTTCATTTACAAATAGTATTCATTATCAAGTGTAGATTTTTTGAGTACACAATATCATGTGGTATTTACACACATCAAAATGAAAGATACACTAATTTATGAAATATTGGTATCAAAAGGAATGAGGCAAAATGGCTACATTGATACCTGCTTATTAGTTGAACTTGGGTTTCCTTCCAGCAGAAAGCCACAGCACGCAGAGTCCTGCTGCGCATACGCCCAGCGCGGAGTACCAGCCAAATGGGGTGCTAGCCCCAGCATCGCTCTTGCCTGGTTGTGTCAGAGATGCTGCTGCCTTTGCGACTGCGTCACCAGGCGCTTCCATGTCGCCGTATGTGAGCGCGCGCTTCTCGCCGACTTTGCCCAGCAGCACGCATGCGTGCTCGTTTGCCAGGAAGCGACTTGCGAGCGCTTTTCCCAAGGCTTCGGCTTCAAAGCGAGGGCCAGAAATGGTGTCTTTCACGCGGTGCTTGCCGTCGCGCGAGAGAACCGTCGCACGCAGTGTGAGCACGTCGTCGTCATCCAAGGTCGAGTGCACGCCCATGGCAATCTAATCAGTCAAGCAAAACGGTTAGTGCGATTCTTATGCTCCGATGTATTTTGTACAGAGAAAAACAACGAACCTGACATCCACCTTCCAGGTGGTACAGCAAGCTTCGCTCGGCTTTGCAGAGTTGTGTAGATCGTTCGTTTTGAATTTGCGAGAGCATCTCGAGCGTCTATATGCAACAAAGCAGGTGAACGATAAGGCATAAGGAAGGGTACCTTCTTTACTTTTTATTGTAAAAGCGGCATTCTGTAGTGACAAACAGCTTTGGTTATGGTCGTACCGCTTGGTCATCGCCGCGGCACTCAATGCCGATGCTTCCTTGGCCCACACCGTATCCGAACGTCTCAACTGGAAGGAGCTGCCAATATATAAGCGCACACGACAACGATGATCAGCTTTGCGTTGGAATACTGCAATGAAAGCAACTCTTTTTATCTCGTACCTCATCGATACGATCGCCCAGACCACCACGACGGAAGCCACACGCAGCCACAATAATCGCATCGTACTCTCCGTGCTCGTCCAATTTCGCCAGACGCGTCTGGATATTGCCGCGAATCGTCTTGATTTCGAACGTCGGGTACTGGCTGCGCAGCAAAGCTTCGCGACGCAACGAACTGGTGCCGATGATACTGCCTGCTGGGAGATCCTTCAGGCACTTGATACCGTTCTGCTTGTGCTTGGGGTGAATGATCGCCGCGTCCTCGGGGCTTTCACGCTTGCAGATGGCACCGAGCACGAGACCATTCGGCAGAGTCGTTGGCATGTCCTTCAGCGAGTGGACGGCGAAGCTGGCCGTACCGGCGATCAGTGCTTCCTGTAGCACGCAAGGCAGAAAGCATACAGTTAGTGAATGAGCTCGATTAGTTGGGATATCCGATGCACTCAGTCGTAAAGTGCTTCATACCTCCAGGCTCTTGGTGAAAAGTCCCGATGCCGTGCTCGTTCCCAATTCGCTCAAGTGACGATCCAGAACCTGCGCACATGAAAGAAAGTGTACATGATTGATTGCTGCTCCACACAACGCCCTGGAATAGCTTTGGGGTGTAGTTACAATTGATTGCTGTACGTACCTGGTCTCCGATCGTGTCTTCCTGTCCCACGACAAAGTCAACATCCGGATTCAACTCCTAGACTCGCATTCACCAGCCGGAGCACGCAATCGTATGAGTGAAGGACAAGCGCCCAGCGCTGAAAAAAACCCTGCGAGGAATGCAATTGTTACAGGAATAACGGATATTCTACCTGGAGCATGTGGATGACTTCGTTCGTCTGCACCATCGCCAACTGCGACTTGCGCGACGACACATAGATCGTCCGACGGGGAGCATGAGTTGCCATAGTGTCAATGAAAGGGTGCGTAGATGCCTGTGTACGTAGAGCGCAGAATCAATTGTGTCGCTTGTGAACTCGAATTCGCTTCGGGCATTACACATCTTGGAGCACCATCGCATTTGACAGTCAGTATGGTGTCTGAAACATGGCACACGTTTGACCACCATCGTTCACTCTGATTGGCTACTTTGAATCAATCTATCAACGAATTCACTTGCTCTCCTCAACTTAATGTGCGTTCATTGGCCATTAAGGTAACATTTAATTAATGTGATTGGTCATAAATGATCGAGGAGCCAGAAGCTCTGACTTCGATTCGAAAGGTCAGGAGAAATGGGTACAGAAAGTGTCAAGTCTCACATGACACATGGAGGTGGATAGAGACGGTATTGAATGCTCCCAAAGTCGAATATCAACTGGCACCCGCGGCACTTCATTCTAGCCCGCATTCCTGTCGCTACGTTGCTCCATCTTGAGCACCAGCATCACATCTATGGCTTCGGCACGACGGATCAGCAACGAGGCGGCATGACGGAAGACGCATAGCATGCATTTGGATTTGTGCAGATGATTTTGCGGTCTCATTTGCTCACGGTTTTGCGTTTACGCTCTGTCAACACGCACATGCCTTAATGTGCAGTAGCAGCAGCAGCAGCAGTCGCCGCCGCATCGCCTGGTGCCTCAACGTCGCCGTACGTGATTGCACGCTTTACTTGACCCTCGCGCTTGTCCAAGAGCAAACATGCTTGCTCATTTGCGAGAAAACGCTGTGCGAGCACGTGGCCCAAGTGTTCTGCTTCAAAGCGTGAACTGGTAATCGAATCTGAAGCGTTGCATGAATCAACAGCGAGGTGGAGAGATGGCGTCAGTATTCGTACAACAGCTAGTAGAGCGGTAGCACTTGCTCGCATGTTGTGCTTACCTTTCACCTGTTGTGCTCCGTCTCGAGAAAGGATCGTAGCAATCAGCGTAAGCGTATCGTTCTCGTCGTTTAGAACAGTATGGACACCCATCGCGATCTATTTTTCATGAGCGCAACCACCATGAGGTATTATAGAAGTTTGTGGGCCGACAACAACATTAACGAGGAAAAAACTCGGAGAGCCCTACCTGACATCCGCCTTCTACGTGGTACAACAGGCTTCGTTCAGCCTTGCAGACTTGAGCAGAGCGCTCATCTTCGAGTTTCGAGACCATATCAAGCGTCTGCGGATAACAAGAACGATGTAAGAAGGGCTTAGTCGCAATTGCAACACAACAAATACTTAAATATATATTTCTGTGCTTGACTTACAGCTTGGTCGTCGCTGCGGCATTCGATGCCAATGCTTGCTTGGCCGACACCATATCCGAACACGTCAGGTGGGAGAAGCTACACACACAAAAAACAATGTGATCGGCATATCTCCGAGCAGTTCATCAATAAAAGACACAAGCATACGTAAAGTCGTACCTCATCGATGCGATCGCCCAAGCCTCCACGACGGAAGCCACACGCAGCGATAACGATCGCGTCGTATTCATCATTGTCGTCGAGTTTCGACAAGCGAGTGTGGATGTTACCACGAACCGATTTCACCTGGAGCGTCGGGTACTGACTGCGCAGCAAGGCTTCGCGACGCAACGAGCTGGTGCCGATGATACTGCCTACTGGGAGGTCTTTTAAGCGCAAGATACCGTTCTGCTTGTGCTTTGGGTGGATGATCGCCGCGTCTTCGGGGCTTTCACGCTTGCAGATGGCTCCGAGTACTAGACCTGGAGGCAGCGTCGTTGGCATATCTTTAAGGCAATGGACCGCAAAACTTGCAGTGTGTGTCAGCAAAGCGTCCTACAATCGTATTCGATTGCATCCATTGTGGGTAAAAGCGCTAGAAGCAAACCAGAAGCAGGACAACGTGCACCAACCTCTAGACTCTTGATGAATACTCCTGGTGCAGTGCTCGAGCCCAAGTCGCTCAAGTGCCGATCCAAAACCTAAACAAATCGCGATAATATTCATTCTTCGAACATGTCGTTCGGCAACAAAATCAACGATGCATGTAGCTCTTCTGATTGTCGTACCTGGTCACCAAGCGTATCTTGTTGACCTACGATAAAGTCCACATCTGAGTAGAGTTTCTATCCATTGTGTACGCGTCAGGTACGCCGTTAGCTTGTTGTCATTGTGCAGATCAAGCAGATGCAAAGCAACAGATGTGAAGTTACCTGGAGCATGCCAATCACCTCCTTGGTCTGCACCATCGCCAAGTGGGACTTGCGCGTTGCCACATATACTCGCTGTCGGTCAGTGATAGCACTCATTCGTGTTGTGTGCTGCTCTGTATCTTCACTTGAGTTGTTTTGCGCACCAGCTACTAAATCTTTAAATGAGAGGAGTCAAGACTCTACGTGTCATGTTAGTCGCCATCTAACAGGAATAGATAGGAGTCGTGGTTTCTTCATGCCCACCATGCCATGCACTAATCAGACATGATGGGTACCAGAACGAAGTGCTCAAACCATCTGCATTTCAGTATCCAATATCATGCACCCGTCATTGACCAGAAGCTGTAAGGGTGATGTGCTGCTGTCAATGAAAATCATGATATTCAGAGCACACACATCATCGAATTTATACGCCGCAAAGACGTATTGCGGTTCAAAGAGATAACAAGCTTATCTCCTTATCCTCCCGCTGGGCCAAAGGAAAACATAATAAATACCCACAGTTTTTCTGAAATGTGTCGCTTTCCTGGCTCATCACAGTATCGCTTCAAGCTCCGTGCTAGTTGGCCAAACACGCGCATCGATCAAGTCGTCCTTGCCCGTAGTTGTCAGCGCGCACTTGAAGATTTCACTATGTACATCTCATCGATCATTGCCGTGACAAGATTTTTTCTTGATAGAGCCGTCGTGCCGAATGATAGCAAACAGAGCGTTGTATTCATCGTCCTTTCTGAACCGCCAGCCCCGTGATCTCGATATGGAACTGAAGTCACCAGAACATGACAACACCGCAAACACGTTGCTGATGGTCGCGCCTAGAGTCTCACGCAACCACAAGAAAAGTTCAAAATCGTGGTGCTGCAGTATCTCGTCTATAATGTTTTTTGCGCACCACTGGTGCAGGATTCGACGCAAGTAGATCACCGTATCAAAGCTCCCAGCTTCTGCAGTGCAATTGACCACTTTGTGACAGCTAGGGATCCCGCATTGTTCGTGGCGAATGTTGTTTACCCTCCCGTTCGATTCTGGCGGAGCCACTTTAAGACATCCAAGTGTAAGGTTTGCCAAAGGCTATATCATCCATGGCTGCAAGGTGTACCCTTTACTGCGATACTTATGCAGCCATTTGGCGACATCCAAACGACCACGCCAAGCAGCGTCGTCCATTGTCCTCGTAAAGCATCCTTTGTTGTGGTGTTCATAGAACCACTTCGCAACGTGGAAGTGACCATTTTCGGCCACATTATCTATTGCGTCCCGCGTGCATCCCTCGTTTCGATGGGAATGAAGCCATCGCATGACGTCAAGATGGCCATTTTCAGTTGCATATTCCATTGCTGGTAAGTGCATCCCTCGCTTCGGTTCGCATGAAGCCGTTGCCCAATTTCGAGATGATTTCCCTTTGCTGCTAAATTCATCGCCACATTTGAGCACCGGTGGAATTGATGTTTGTGCAGTCATTGAACCACTTCTACAAATGCCCATTTCCACGTTGTCCATCGCCACAACTGAAGTGCCGCTCGCACACACCTCGTGAAGCCATTTCATCATGTGCAGGCAGATGTCCTGCTTCAGCAGCACGATCCATTGCATATGGCGAGCAGTCTTCGTCAACCAATTTATGGAGCCACTTGATCAACTCTGCATTTCCGCTTCGCACAACCTGATCAATGGAGTTGGGGTATAGTGGCCGATATCCGTGCTGAACAAGAAACTGCGCGATTTCAAAGTGACCACGAACGATTGCACCACTTAGAGCATCATCGCGAGCACGCCCATCTCTAACCACATCAGGTAACCTTTCTGTGCTGCATACGCCATAGCTTGACTAGAGCACTTTACATTCTCCAAATTGTCGTGCAGCCATTCGAGGATTTTAAGATGCCCATGCATGGCCGCATAGCATAAACGCAGAACTATCAACGATTTGTTAACGATTGCTAAAGAGATATTGCACAAATTTCAAACGCCCCAACTGTGAGGCTTCTTGCATCGCGTGGGTAGCGAATCCTATCGTGGGGCATACTCCTCGCAAACAAAGCCACCGGTCCATCTCGAGATTATCTTCATGTCGAACCGCAACACAAGACACGGAACTCGAACGCCTTGTAGTACAGACGCACGTTCACCGGTGAAACTGATTTGTATGCTGCCGGTCGGCGCAGCAAGTGAAACAAGTTCGTTTCACGTGCTCGCAGAATCGTCCATTGCGGAAGACTCGAGACGTCGAGAAAGTCGCTGATGAGCTGGACGACGGGGGGCGAATTCTGCGTGCGCACCGTACTGGCACACAGCAGCCGCAGACGTGAGTGATGCCAACAGCAGCAGTGGAGAATAAAGAGATGGATTACCGTCATCATCTGACGTGAGCGGAGGTGGCGATATGATCGTGCCGTATATGAATGTGGGATTTGGTCGCTGGGTCCGTGTGCCCAAGAACAATCACGTTAGAGAGGACACTTCCCGTTCAGCATGATTTTGTGCGAGTCGCAATGTGTGAGTTTACCAGCAGCTGCACAAAGTTCAGTTTCTTTACCTAGTGAGTGAGCCATTTTATTTGTGGAACTTGGGGACTACGACTTTTCCTTGGTACAAAATCTATAGGGGAAGAACAGCGGTAAGCGAAATTATGACTGCGAGAGGCACGATGCAAACCCACTAGTTGGCTTCGAGAGTAGCCGCAGCGGCGGCGGTAGCAGCAGCAGCATCACCTGGCGCTTCGGCGTCGCCGTAGGTGAGTGCACGCTTTTCGCCCACTTTGCCCAAAAGTTCGCGCGCGAGTTCGTTTTCCAAGAAACGTTGGGCAAGGACTTCGCCCAAACCTTCCGGTTCGAAACGAGGCCCCGAGATGGTTTCTATGCAGCAAATGCCCAACAATGTTCACGGTTTAGTCACGGTGGTAGCAATAAAGAACAGAAGTCACCACTCTGTACCTCGAATGCTTTTCTTGCCATCGCGCGAGAGAACGGTTGCAGTGAGCGTCAGCGTGTCGTCTTCAATGGTGGTGTTCACGCCCATCGCAATCTTGTCAGAAAAACGAAAAGAAAGGTTTTATAAGCATCATGATACACAGCAAAAACAAAAAAAGTTCAAGTCATAAGGGGCTTACTTGGCATCCGCCTTCGAGATGGTAGAGCAAACTGCGCTCGACAGTACAGAGTTGCGCCGACTTTTCGTCTTCGATCTTCGCGAGCATGTCCAGAGTCTGCAGAATGCAACATTTGTAAATTCCATCAGCTCCTTCTCATAACTATCATCGACCAGTCAAGGACAACAAGAACATACCGCTTGGTCATCGCCGCGGCACTCAATGCCGATGCTTCCTTGGCCCACACCGTATCCGAACGTCTCAACTGGAAGGAGCTGCCAATATATAAGCGCACACGACAACGATGATCAGCTTTGCGTTGGAATACTGCAATGAAAGCAACTCTTTTTATCTCGTACCTCATCGATACGATCGCCCAGACCACCACGACGGAAGCCACACGCAGCCACAATAATCGCATCGTACTCTCCGTGCTCGTCCAATTTCGCCAGACGCGTCTGGATATTGCCGCGAATCGTCTTGATTTCGAACGTCGGGTACTGGCTGCGCAGCAAAGCTTCGCGACGCAACGAACTGGTGCCGATGATACTGCCTGCTGGGAGATCCTTCAGGCACTTGATACCGTTCTGCTTGTGCTTGGGGTGAATGATCGCCGCGTCCTCGGGGCTTTCACGCTTGCAGATGGCACCGAGCACGAGACCATTCGGCAGAGTCGTTGGCATGTCCTTCAGCGAGTGGACGGCGAAGCTGGCCGTACCGGCGATCAGTGCTTCCTGTAGCACGCAAGGCAGAAAGCATACAGTTAGTGAATGAGCTCGATTAGTTGGGATATCCGATGCACTCAGTCGTAAAGTGCTTCATACCTCCAGGCTCTTGGTGAAAAGTCCCGATGCCGTGCTCGTTCCCAATTCGCTCAAGTGACGATCCAGAACCTACTCAAATGGTACACGTGTAGAAAGACATGTCAATTGAGAAGTATCTTCCCCACATATTATTAGACAAGGATGCGTACCTGGTCGCCCACGGTGTCTTCCTGTCCCACGACAAAGTCAATCTCCGGGTAGATTTCCTACGTTATTATGCCCCAAGCCGCGAGACAAAAACAACGCGACCACACCACCAGAATCGCAACAGGCACCCATTGTATGCACACACATAACGTCATGATTAGTAAAGAAATACGCATATTTGCCATATCATACAATATACAATAAGGTGTTCAGGGGAATCGCACACCTGCAGCATGCCGATCACTTCGTTGGTCTGCACCATCGCCAGCTGCGACTTGCGCGACGACACGAACACCGTCTTGCGTGGCGCGGGCACAGCGGCGACGGCGGTATCGGTGGCGGTGGGGGCAGGAGCAGGCGTGGCGCTCATGGTTTCTTTCGTGCGTCTCGTGCGTCTTGGTGCGGAATACGCGTCGATGACGCTAGCTCGTCTATGGCGCTTTGCGTCTGGTGTCGTGGCGCAATCGCCTTACAACTCCATGCGCTTTTGAGCCTCGCGATTGGCTCTTTTGTTTAAAGTGTACATCCAATCATATCAATCCAGTGATATAACTGGATACTAATAATGTAATTTATCCAATAAGAGGTGGGGAATATTTTTTTGATGGATTGTATTGGATGTAAATGGCAACAGCAACGGCAAAAAATGGATGCAGAGTTGGCTTTGTGGATGTGTATGGTGGTGATCAAGGCGAAGCATGTGGACGATGCGCAGGGCGGCCTGCGGACTGCGGGACGCGAGCGGGAAGCGGCTACTGCGTATGCACAGGTGTTGTGTCTACGCTGCGCATGACAGCGCGAACCCCGTGACGTTGTCCGCACAAACAACAGGACCATGGCGATGGCTCTCGACGGAGTCAGTGATTCGCGCGCAAGCGCCGACGGCGACGCCCATGGTGCAGCAGTACTTGGACCGCAAGAAAGAGTATTCAGGTATATTATGCATACAACACGAGACGCTCTGTATGAGGATCTGTATCTATCCATGGCGCTTACGAGGTCTGTGTTGCAGATTGCATGCTGCTGTTCCAAGTCGGCGACTTTTACGAGTTCTTTGGTGATGACGCGCGTCGCGCTTCTCATGTACGTGCATTTTGTGAAATGTTTTGTGCGTATGGCGTTGTCTATATGCGTTGCGTGTGACTGTTTGTGTGGGTCTGAACGCCTCCTTTTGTTTTCGTATACAGCTGCTGAATTTGGCGCTGACAAAGAAATCCAAGCAGGCGAATGAACTGGAGGAAATGTGCGGGTTCCCGCTCACGTCACTTGACTCGTATGTGGAGAAGCTGGTGCGTAGCGTGCTAGCAGACAGCCTTCCATATATCTTACATGGTCCGTTATCTGATACCCGACCAAACCTCTGATTAGGTGATGCATCATGGCGTCAAAGTCGCGATCTGCAACCAAGTGGAAGTCCGTGCATAGCTAGTTTCCCCATGCACCATATCTGCGTTGTTGTGAGCATTAATGGTGTGTGATTTCCGCTTATTCTGCTGTATTGTGCCTTCGCAGAGTGTTATCAGTGCCCGGAAACGAGGTTACAAGTCGCTCGTGGACCGCCAGGTGGTCCGTATTGTCACACCCGGATCGCTGGTTGAAGACACGATGCTCACTCCCGACGAGAACAATTACCTGGCGTCGCTGTATTTTGACGCGAAAGGTCACAAGTGGGGGCTCGCGTGGGCAGACGTCTCGACGGGCGAGTTTGTGTCCACTACCTCCACGAGCGAAAAGCTCGCGAGTGCGATTTTACGGTGTTCACCCAAGGAAATTCTACTTCCCGCAGATATGGTGGAAGGAAACGAATCGTTGCTAGACGAGACGAAGGAGCTACTCAACGCTGTTATCCCGCTTGGCTGCATGAAGACGTACCGGCCAAGCGATAGTTTTAGTTCGACAGGGACCAAGACGCAGTCCAAATGGCCTAATCACGATGCTGAGTTGGCGGCGTTGGATAGCGCTGAACATGCTGCTGCTTCTGCAATCTTGGACTACATCGACTTCACACAGACCAGCGTGACGTCTCTTGTGAGAGCACCGCTTCACGTCGAGTCTTCCGACCACATGATCATTGATGCAAGCGCCTGGAAAGCTCTAGAGGTGTCAAAGGTACGCAATGCGATGTCGTTTCCGTGTAGTTTATGCATGGGGCATGTGATTTTTAACAGCAGTCGTTTGCTTCGCGCTTGACTCAGTCTCTAAGTGGGTCTAAAGGTTCGAGTCTTCTGCATGCGATCGACTCCACAGTTACTCCCGGTGGCTCTCGTTTGCTCGCTGTACGTGCTAATGGCGGATTTGTTTTCACGTAGAGTCAAATCAAATCTGTACTGATTGGCCCTGTTACCATGTTTCTTTGCCCCTCTATGTAGTCGCATTTATCCTCGCCACTAATGAATTTGGAGCATCTCGAGAAGCGGTTGGACGCCGTCACACATTTCTTCACTCAGGAATCCTTACTTCGCCAAACGAGAAAACAGCTCGCTGAAGTGTTCGACATGGAGCGAAGCCTCCAACGGCTCTCGATCGGCGTCGCGACCCCCAAGGACCTAAAGAATGTGGCAACGACGATCGATGAAGCAAAAAAGCTCGTAACATTACTGGAGCAGCACGACCAAGCCAAGCAGAGCCGATTGGGTAACGTGCGTGGGATGCCTGCGCTCTTACAGGAGTGCTGTGAACGCCTCTTTTCTTCATCTGCATCGTCTTCGAGCCAACAGCGCGAGAAAATCAAAAGCATCACTGCAGAAATCCACGCAGCACTAATGGACGATTTCACAGCACTGAATTCCAAGAACGAGTTTGTTCGTACGGGTTATTCCGAGGAACTAGACCATTGGCGAAGTGTCTTACACCATGATCCGCAGTCGACACAAAAGCAAAAGTTGCAGGAGAAGTATCGCCAGTTACTCGGCTCCACTCGATTGCGCGTCGTGTACCAAGCCGAGAAAGGATTCTTCATTGACATTCCGCATGAGGAAAACAGCAAACTCTTGAAAAACGAGGCTAGCAGGCACATTCTCGGTGATATGACGATGATCCAGTCGTTGAAAAACTCGGTGCGGTATCGCACTGATGAGATTCGCGATCTCAACCGAGAGCTCCTTGAAGCATCTCAGGAAGTGATTCGAATCGAAAACGAGATTTTCGAGTCCTTGCGCGCGCAAGTTCTCGCGGTTATCGACAAGCTACAAGCCATGGCGGGTGCGATTTCGCACATGGACGTGGTTTGCTCGCATGCGCAGGTGGCCCTTGACCGCAACTTTACACGGCCTCTGTTGGATGCGAGCCGCGAACTGCACATTGAAGACGGGCGTCACGCTGTCGTAGAGGCGGCCCATCTGAGGGGGAGAAACTCGCGAAATCAGAGTATGCGTGCGTTCACGCCCAACAGTTTGCATTTTGCGCCGTCGTCGCCACAGTCTGGGTCGTGCTGGCTGCTCACGGGGCCAAATATGGGAGGGAAAAGCACATTTCTGCGCCAGAATGCGCATTTGGTGATCCTCGCGCAAATGGGGAGCTACGTGCCCGCAAAGTTTGCTCGCATTGGGCTGGTCGACAAGCTTTTTTGCCGTGTGGGGTCGGCCGATGACTTGGCTTCGGACAAAAGCACCTTCATGGTGGAAATGCAGGAAACGTCAACGATCCTGACACAGGCCACGTCGCGATCGCTGGTTTTGATGGACGAAGTCGGTCGCGGGACGTCGGTGAATGATGGGATCGCGATCGCTGGCGCGGTTCTCGAAGCGCTGTGTGAGAAGCAGGTGCGCACGTTATTCGCCACTCACTTCACTGTGCTCAGTGAGCTCGTCGCGGATACGTGCAAGAGGGAGATGCAGCTGCATCGCATGGAAGTACTGGAGCGACGTCCCACGACAAGTAGCGACACGCAACTAGTGTTCTCCCACCGCGTTGTGCAGGGCCTCGCGCAGCAATCGTACGGGATCAACACGGCAGCGTTGGCAGGATGTCCGGCACCCGTCGTCGACCGCGCGACAGAGCTTCTCGATAAGATTTCTTCACGCAAAGAAGGAAATGATCCGTTGCCCAGAATCAAGATCAATACACACGAGACACCGCGACTGCAGGATATCCTGTCGCGCCTCGAGTCAGTGGACGGAGAACCTCAGCAGCTTTCATCTGAGGACACTGTGACGATTGCAAACGCCCTTCGGGTGCTGCTACACGGTGCAAAGAGCGAGTGATGATAGATATAAAGACACACGGCACATGGAAGGCTTTACAACACGTTCTGAGGGCCGCATTTGAGGATGCGTGTACCTCGCAAGTACACTCTACAGAAATACAAAAAACTAGAGCTTGCTGACACTTTTTGCTCCTAGATACACGATCACGAAGACCGGTTCCTGCGCACTTGGATGGTCGTGTGCGCCGTGACCCACTCCTGCATCGTCGACGGCATCGGCACGGCGCGCTGTTCAGCTTCGTCCCATAATAGCAGCACGTCTTCGTTGCTGCTGGCTGTGGTGCGCTGCTGCTGCTGCATGCTGGCAAAGTTGGCTTCCATATGGCGCAGAAACAGCTCGGGCGGACGCACGTGGTGGTACACCACGTAGTGCCAGTACGCCTCGGGCCAGCAGTACACGCCGTCGGTCATCGTGCACGCGCCCATGGTCTTCGGGTCCTGCCGTGCGATGGCGCAGTCTGGGAACCGGCAGTAGCTGTACGCGAGCTCATGACTCTCGACAAACGCGCCGTTCATCAGGTACCACTGCAGCCGACGCAGTAGCGCCGCGTTCGCCACCACCCACGCGTGGTCCACGAGCCGCAGGGGATCAGCGCGTCCACCGATCGCGTCTGCTGCTGCCGCAGCATCGCCTTCGCGCTCGTGCGCTTGGCACCAGAAGCCAATCTCCACGAGCATGTGCTTTGGATTTGGGCCACCAGCCAGCTACTGATACAAGAGAGACATGTGCTTCAAGTTCGCATGGTTCTCATCATGCGTACTTAGGGACAATGTCTAGAACGCAACCTTGGCGTCATGATCGCAGCGGCGATATGCTATTGGCAAATGAAAAGCTAGAGTGTGTCGTCAGTTAGCTGCACGGCAATGGGCTATATGGGCTATGAAAGGTTTGCGGTGAAGAAGGGGCGTCATTTCGAAACTGACCGAAGCCCAAGGAAGAAAATGCAACGCATGCTTGCAAAGTTGCCGCCAATGTTGCCACAGTACAAATGAAGAATAGGGATGCAGCAGATAGCTCATCAAACACACACAAAGGGATACTTAGTATTGCATCTCGTCACTCGCCACCATCATCCACGAAGTACATCAGATTCTCTCCTGCCTTCCTTGCGTAGTGCCTAGAGAACATAGTTCACTTCTCGGAAGATGGCATGAAGCTCAAACTTTTGTGATACCTTTAGAAATCAACTTCGTTGTCCGCCCCTGCACATGTCTGTCTTGCGAATCCCCACGAGCATGTTTCTGTCGGCAAACTATGAATTGTTCGAACCCACGGAGGCGACAGCTGGTGCCAAGTGGCGAGATTGATATGGCGTCCCATTGCCATGGAACGATTCAATCGTGCGGATCGTCTCAACCGAGAGCGGACAGCTTCCAAAACTCACCGCATCCGTTACTATCGCCACCTCGCTAGCAGGATCTCGTCGCATCATGAAAGGGCAAAATGACGGTCGACCTGACAGAGTACGCGCAGCTGAAATGGGGCCATCGAGATCGACAGCAGTGAAGGAGAGCCCACCTAAAGCCACGAAGCTCCAGCTCGACATCAGTTGTCCGCTTTGACTTGGGTGCGTGCTTGGACATTGTTTTCACGTCCGCCGTGATGTAGTCTTTCAGGTTCACATTCTGTGAGTGCGCCAACGGACCAATAAGACGACAGAAGTCCTCCCGCATGCTTCAGATAAGTCTCTTCCATCGCTGGTCAAATAATAGCGCAACAAGAAACATGGTGCTTTAGTGCAAGGATTGTTGTGATTTCACTTCACCTGCAGCTCTCCGTCATCAAGTAAGCCGCGTTGCTTTGTGACGCTAATACAAGTCGATTTGCTTCGTAGTCCTGAAACAGTTCCGTTAGTTTCGCTTCAGTAGACGCTGAATACGCTCGCCACTGGTCAAAACTCTCCATGAGCACGCTTTGCTGCATCTCCAGAGTCTCGATCAGCAGCGGTAGATACGGGTTCTGGCGCGATGTGTTCTCCTGATGGGCCAGCTGGAAGGATGCAACGACTTGTGCGATCTTCCGCATTGGCTCTACCAGGTTTGCCTGAAACCAACCCACCTTTTTGCTCCCAAGTCGACTGATTCGTTGTGCTAATTTACTGACGATATCAGCTTGCGTCTGCCATGCGCGCTGCCAATATTGGGACTCGCGGCGACACACAGCCATGTCGTTCTCCATCGAAAGATGGCGCGCGTGCAGTTGTTTCAGCATACACTTGACGTGTTTCTCGCGCTCTTTTCCACTGCCCATCGATGAAAGCAACTTGTATATCTGCATCGCTGTGATAGTATCGTCGATGGCTTTCGTTTTGCTTGTTGCACGAAATGTTAAAGACGTAGAAGGCACCACCACGCCAAGCATACCGAGCTCCAGCAGTACACTCCTCGTAGCTTCAGCGAGTGTTGGAGTGTCGTGGCGATTCTCGCTGTCAGTGTCTTCTAGCATCACGCGCGGCAGATGTGTATCCAGTACGCTGGCAGTAAAGCGATCCAAAGCTTTTCCCAGCTGTGCCAGTTTCGTTTCCAGCACTTTCACACGATCCAGCCTCAAGTGGCCAAAATTATAGGCTCCATCGCTGTGGATATCTGCCAGTCGCAGTGAATTTGCCGAAGATCGGAGAAATGAACCGGAAGAATCGCTTATTCGCAGTTTCAGCTCGAATGCCGAGTTCGTTGCTGTGCTCGAACTGTAAATTTGGTCCTCGACTCGTTTGAGCTCAGCCATGAGTGTTTCTGGGACCGCAATCATCCACTTGACAGCTTTGCCATCTTCGCTGCGGCCATTTTCCTCTGCCCCTGCTTCTTTCGCCTCTCGGCGACCAGCTTCAATGATCCCACGCCAGTGATTTAGGGAGACGAGAAGGTTAGATTCGGCCTCTTGATGTTTCACAACCGCGTCTTGGAGGAGACTAATTTGCCGCTGAAGCTGAAGGTTTTGCGCCTGTAGCAGTCGCATCCGACGATCGTCGAAAGCTGATGCAGGCTCTGACGCGCTGTTGCTATTCTGTAATATAACATTCAGAGCTTCCAAGTGCGTGATGTCGTCCTTTAATCGCGCATTCTCCTCAACTAAACTTACGTTTTCGTGCTGAAGACTCTGGAGCTGATTCTTCTTCATTTTCGCTGTCACGACTGAAGATTGATTGGTCACTTTTCGACGATCAAATGTTGTATTTGTGTCGGTTCGCGGGCTGGATAACAGCCTAGCTTTCTCGTGCCTGTCATTGTTGTTGTCATCTGAGCGAGACTCCATCGGACTGAGCGACGTGTCAAAGTTCCATTCTCCAGCATCTTCAAACGACGCCGTGGATTGGCGCACAGTGCTTCTCAGTTTCGTCTTGAAGTTCACTCTTTCGCGCAAATGCAAGTGAGCCTCAGGTATTCCTGACTCTTCTTCTCGATCGGCACCATCCACCGGACAATCTTCTGGTTCTTCGCTCTGCGGTTGCTTGGACTTGCTCAATGGAGTTCGCTTCGTTGTACCCAACATCGTCGATGAACCGATACGACGCGAAGACTTGATCTTGGTCAGCAGCAAGCGGAACGCCTGCGCACAGCAGGCCGAGTCGAAAATGAGTTTTTGCCACGTGATCATCGCTGGGGCGCCGAGTCGCTATGATTCAAAGGCAAAGACAGATACGAGGTGAGTCTACACAGATGCTACGACCCATTACACGCTCTTCGTGAGGTTACCGCGAGCTCAACAGCGACGATCTGCATGAAATCTGATCGAAAACTCTCCTCTTTTTTTCGAATGGCATCCCGATCCCTACGCACAATTCGACACCAGCAACAACAAGAGACAACGATTAGCATGCACATCCAAAATGCACCATACACTAACGAACAACACGCACAGATTCTCTAGCTTTTCAGCGCGGCGCTCAAACTTTCGCTCGCGGATTTTAACCTGCAACGCGTCCACAACCAACGCCGATGATGCATGCTACAGTGAGCACAACACAATCGCGATCACATCATGAAGGGACATACGATAAACGTGGTTATGCACACTATCGGTAAATAGAACACATGCGAATATGCAATAAGCAAATATGCTTATATACCTCCCGGAAAAGCGCGAGCAGCACCTGCTCCTTGGTCTTCCACGCCAGCTCCTGCAACTGCAGCTGCGACTGCAATGTTCACACACAGAAGGCACCATGGGCACCAGAACGTCAGCTCACGATAGAAGACATGCATGTGGCAACAAAACACGTGATCGTGAGCATCCACAGCCAAGTCGTCGTTTGCTTCGCTCACCAATTGCTCGAGACCGGAGATCGCGAGCAGCTCCTGATGCAATTGGTCCACCATATTTGACTCTTTCGGTGGCGAATACGGAAAGGACAGTGGTCGAGTACTCTCTCTACCCTCATTACAAGCCTGTTTTTGCTACCATCACTCTCGTAAACTGCAAAGTACTGTACTACATCCTTTTAGAAGCTTGGTTGTATTACCATCACTCTTTTGCGCTCAAACTTGCTCCTACATTCATTCTTGAATTCGTGAAACCAGGCTCGTATAGTAGCCCGTGATGCTTGGTTGATAGCTTGCCATAGTCAAAAGCGCCACAGAATGCTGCGCCAAAGCCGTTCGTTGCTGCGTGTCTGCGGCTCGTGGGCACCGCGAAGCGAGTCGCTGCAACTACAGCAGCAGCGCCGTCTTATCGGGGCGGCTGTGCAGTCACTCGCGTCGTCGTATGCCGCTTCGCCGCTTGTAGGGAGCAACAACAGCAGCAGCAGCAGCAGTTTTGGCGCGTCGCTGCGCTTTGTGCACAGCACATCGACATGCTGCTCGTCACCGTACAAGAAACACTCGTCGTCGGTGCGCGTGACCAAGACGACGCCGATTGAGATTGAGCGCGTCCTGAGCCATCTGGAGATCATGGAGAAATGGAGCTGCAGCGGCTGCGGTATCGAATTGCAGTACGAGGACGCGTCCAAGGTCGGCTACTTCCCCAAGCAGCTGCTCAACAACATTGTGCACATCAAGGATCTGAAGAAGCTGCGGTGCGAGCGGTGCTTCCAGATGACGCAGTACGGTAAGATCTCGGACACGAAGATGCCGTACCAGGAGTACGAGAAGCGCGTGATGGAGCTGCGTGCGAAGGACATGCTGATGATCCAGTTGGTGGACATCCTGGACATCTCGGGTAGTCTGCTGCCCAAGGCGCGCCACGTGTTTGGCAAGAAACCGGTGATGCTCGTGGTGAACAAGGGTGACTTGATCCCCGAGAAGTCGGGGATCCGACGCCTGATGCGCCGCATCCGGAGTGAAGCCAAGTGCGTATAGTCTGTTTGTGTGAGAATGGGCAAGCTACCTAAGCCTGACAGTTTTTGTTGTGTTGTTACCTCCTCATTTTCAGGGAAGCTGGGATTGACAACATCATTGCAGTCTACTTGATCAGTGCCATGAAAGGGATCGGGATGAAGGAAATCATTGAAGACGTGAGGAAGCACCGAAAGGGGCGGGATCTGTGCGTCGTCGGCGCTGCCAACGTCGGGAAAAGCACGTTCTTGAACTCGTTCATGAAGTTTCTTGTCGACCGCAAGTGGCAGCACAACCACCGCAAGTACATGAAGCTACCAGAGGTGTCCATGCACGATCTCAAGGACGACGAGTCCATCGCGATGCTCAACATCGACGACGACATTCTCGCTGAAAGCGACCCGAGTCAAAAGCAAGAGGAAGATGAGAGCAACGCGTCCGTCGCGAAGACCAAAATAATTGCGGACAGATTGCTGCTTGAAGGTGAAGATCCAGAGATGCTGGACGATGCCGAGCAAGAGGACCGCGAAATGACGACGTCGTCATTTCCAGGCACCACGCTCGCGGTACAATACCTCCCTGTGGTCTCCAACAACGAGTTGTTCAATATTCTAGACACGCCGGGTCTGATCATAGACTCGAAGCGCCAGAAATTGATTGAAGTGCTTGCTCTCGACGGGGCAGCGAAACTCAAGAATGTCTTCCCAACGAAGCAATTGCCGGTAAGGGAACAGCTACTACAGATCTCTCTGCAGCACCCCTTTCTTCTAACTGTTTTGTGCTTTTCTATCGATCTCACAGGCTACAACTTACCGCATCGAACCTGGACGAAGTCTGTTCCTTGGCGCGCTTGCTCGCTTCGACTATGAGAGTATGGGTGGACACAATGACAAGAGCATGCTGCTATTGACGTGGTATGGCGTCTTGCCCGGTCATCTCACTAAGACAGCAAGTAAGTAAACCTGCCAACAATTCAATGGCGATCCTTGTACTGAAACATCTTGTGTTTCGTTATTATTGAGCAGCGGCGGAAGATACTTACCTAAAGCATGCGGGAGGACTTCTGTCGCCTCCGCGTGGCCTTGACGCGCTCAGCTTCACTGGTCCGTTGGCGCACTCGCAGAATGTGTACCTGAAAGACTACATCACGGCTGACGTGAAAACGAAATCCAAGTACGTGTCCAAACCAAAGCGAACGACTGTTGTCGAACTGGAGCTTCCTGGCTTTGGGTGGCTCTCTGTCACGGCTGTCGACCTCGATGGCACCGCTGCGGCTGAGCAGACGCTGAGTGAGGGCAAGATCTCCGTCTCGACTTGTCGTAGCCTGACGGTGACACCACGCGTGCCGATCTTCCCGTTTGAGATGTCGACGTCGAAGAGCACGACATGGAAAAGCAGATAAAGAGGGTCGGCATTTTGGCAAGTAGGTTTTACTGGCTATGGTATCCATAAGGGCAATCAATTCATAGCTCCCACTGTTCGAGTAAATCCATGTTGGGTTCAGACGTGATTCATTCTTAAACGGCTATTCGACCGGTTAAATCCCATGATATCTTACAAACCGGTTTTTTGTCCTCGGCAGTCAACATTTATTAACCGGTTATGTGCAAATGGAGGAATTGGCGCATGCGTCACATTCGAACACAGGAGGCACTGAATGGCACGTTTATCGGCGTTGAGACGAACGGAGGACAACGCACAGGTGTACGCGCTGGTCAGCACTGATCGCAGGGAAGAGATGGACGCCGCGTAATGGCTTTTCCTAGCGTATGCCTACAGGTGGAGTGTGCTTCAGAGCCAATGGAGAGTGTAAGGTACGAATGCGCTTTGTATATTTTTCGCAAGTTGCGCAGTGCTGATGCGCTTCGACCATGCTGTGCGCTTATTAATAGAGGCTCCGTTGCAGAACCCTGGCCGTGTGTTTTGGCGGGTCATCATTTGGCGGCGTTTGCCTCTATTTGCGTGCCGGCTGCATTTCGCTTTGGTCGAACGCTTGGTTTCTTCACAGGGGCCGTGCGAGAAACAGCGTGTGAGATCAAGCCCTCACGACGTGTAGGTTTCAGTTTCTAAAGAAAACTCGCCCAGTTTTTCTGTGCTGGGGAAACCAAGAAAACTGTTCGCCATAGCCGCGAGGGGCACTCGGCAGAAGCTACAAACCTCGAGTCGGGGCTCTGCTGTGTTAACGACATAAGGAAAGCCGAATACGGCAAAGTAAGGTAGCCTCAAGCCTGGAAACAGCTCTGGCTGCACATTGGGAAACGAGCCGATTCCAGACGGACTGACCGTAGCGTCTTTCGCAGTACGAGGAGTGCAGCTGAACTCGCGTGAGCTAAAGAAATCTAGGTGGCGTGGAATCACTATTTGCAATTTCAAACGTGGGATTCCACAATTAAGAAGCTGCAGTGGCGACGTTTACTTCACCCAAGCTAATCAGAAAGACCAATTTTTCCTCGTCGTTCCCGTCTCTACGAGAAGCAACCCGGCGAAGTTCAGTGGAACAAGTTGAATCAAACGACTCGGAAGGTGAAATAGTGGCTCTCGTTCGAGGCGCGCCGTTCACCAAAGCGCCAATAACGCTTCGCTCAAGACTAGCAAGGATAGGTGTGCACGAGGACGAGCGAGTGCAAGCTCGTCTTGCAACTCCAGTGCAGGCTTTCGATCAAGCAGCAACAGCGGGGTCAAAAGCATCACTGGAGCAACGAGCCGCCCCACGATCTAGTGCGGTTCAGCTTGGGGGGCGGCCGAGTGATCCACTGTGTGGTAACTCGAGTGCCTTTCCAATCATGAAGCCGCCCATTGGAAATCCGGATGCAGTGAATGCGACATTGAACCAAGATCGAGTTAACCAACGGGTGTCGCGAATATACCCACTCACAGATTCCGTGTACGTCGCCCAGTCCAAGAAAACGCCCGTTGAAGTCAAATTTCATCCGATGACAAGTCATTTTGTGAATGAACCACGACTGGAAAAGCTGTACGAAGTCACTTTTGCGCGGGAAAACTCCTCTCGGTCGTCTCGAATTACTGGCGTGTTCTTTGTGCTTTATTTGATTTTCACGGGGTCAAACTTGACGAACCTGTTTTCCTCAGATCAAAAGGTGCGCGACGAGAGTATGAATTATTTCCTGCTGGTGTTCATCCCGATTATCCCAATTCCGTTTCTCATCTATCTGAGTCGGCTGCGAAAGTACGAAGTTCAATTCCAGCGTATCTACTCAGTCGTCATTCTATGTTGGAGCTTTTCCATGATCAGTGGCGGGATGTTCTCCATGCTCACGGAATGGTACAACTACATCTCCAAAGACGTCGAGATTTTGATGGAGGCGTTGGGGATGAAAAATGCAACCGAGGCGATTTATTACATCAACTCAACAGCGATCCCCGCGTGGAAGTTCAAGCCGATTTCGGGATCCCAGTCCGAGGTGCTGCAATTATACACAAAAGAGGTGTTACTCCCTTCTGCGACGATGAACATTAACCTGCTGCGCGTGATGATCGTGTTCGTGTTTGTCCCGCTGCTACGAATCGACACACTGCACTTCACCCTCATCGCTTCCATCGTCTGCATCTCTTACAACACTTTGACGATCGCGTACTACCCAAACACAGACTCCAGTTCGTTTAGCCAAAATCGAATTCTCGTGATCTGCTTCCCAATCATGTTTGCTTTGGTGATGCTGCTTCGAAACCGAGACGTTGATCGAGTGATTCGTCAAGATTTTCTACACGTCTGGGCTGTGGAGCTGGAAGCAGAAAAAGCCACTCGGGAGAAAAACTTGATTGCCGAAGAAAACCGCAACTTGAAGAAAGAACTTGCTCAGCGCGATAACGATTTCAGTTTGGATTTGACGTCGCCGCTGCATTCTCTTCTCGCCGAGTTGAAATCGTTCATCGACGAAACCGACATGAGCGAAGAAGATACGAATCGAGGGATGGCGATTTTGCGCAACCTTTCGAAATTGGATACGAATTTGTTTATGCCGGACATTAGTGCACAAATGAAAGACGAAAATGAAGTGGACAAGGATACCAAGAACTGGGCTCTATCAGTGCTGGCCCGAAAAGATTACGCTGGTACGAGACGCACAGGAGCAACGGTGTCGTTGAGTTCACACTCAAACAGTGATACCCGTCGAAGCTATCAGGACGGACTCAGTGCAGCAGGAGGAAGCCCTTCGGCAATTGCACCTTTACTGACGATGCCGACGTGGGAAGATGACACTCTCAACAAAGTGCGCCATCAGATTCAGACCGATGGATGGGATCTAAACACGCTCAAGATCGCTGAAATCACAGGCAATCGCCCACTGATGTACGTCACAGCGGCGATGTTCGAGATTCATGAGCTGCATGAAGAATTCCGGATCGATCGCATCGTGCTGCGCAATTTCCTCTTCATGCTGGATGAAGGATATCTGGCGAATCCGTATCATAACAGCAGTCATGCTGCCGACGTGGTGAATTCGGTGAATTATCTAATCACTGCACTTTCCGACGGGCAAATTCGAGACACGCTGACAAACTTGGAGTTCTATGCTGCCATTGTTGCTGCGGCTATCCACGATTTCCGGCACCCGGGCAAGTCAAACAACTACCTGATCAAGGCAAAGCACGATCTCGCAGTTCAGTACAATGATCGCAGCATTTTGGAGAGTATGCACGTTGCGGAAACGTTTTTCATTATGAGGAATCCGCTGTGCGATATCTTTGCGCGAATGAAAGACAAGCCGTATCGAGAGATCCGCAAAGCAATTATTGAGATGGTACTGAGCACCGACCTGTCAATGCACTTGCAGCTTGTGGGGAATCTGAAAGCGCTGATGATTCAAGAAAACAACGGAGGCAACGCCGCAGGCGCAACTCGAGCAGTGAACGACCCGATGATGATCATGAAGGTCGTAATCAAGTGCGCAGACATTGGCCATGCAGCCAAAGAGCGTAAGCTGCACGTGATTTGGTCCTCACTCATCATTGAGGAATTCTTCCTGCAAGGAGACAACGAACGCGCCAACAATTCGGACATTTCTCCGTTCATGGACCGGCATTCGGAAAACAGCGCCAAGGTAGGTGTTTGCTGCGTTACTATGCGCTCTAAGTGTATGCGCCCTTTGCTAACTTTTCCTGACTGATGCATGAGCAGAACCAAGTCGGATTTTTCGAGTTCATCGTGCTGCCGTTCTACGAGACTGTTTCCCAAGTGGTGTTTGATAAAGAGTTTACGGTGATCCACAACATCGCCAAGCAGAACTATAACTTATGGAAAGAGTCCGACCGGCGGCAGCTCTCGTCGATCGTGGCAATCAAGAACGAAGTGTTCTTGAATGACAAGGTCCAGGTCACATAGTGCGGCAAAGAAAATAGACAAAGTAATGCCGCTATGTGTGCAGCAGCAGCCTCAACCCGCAGTAGTTTAGACTTACTGTAAATAATTATTCTCGGAGAAAAAGAACCTTCATGAAAGAACTGTGTAGGCTGCAAAGTGATCAAAGTATGGGCGACAGGCTTCTCACGCGAACTTAGATGCAGCGTGTGATGTATTGTGTCAAACTTATCCAGTAGTTCTCCTTTGATGAAGAACTTTCGAGACCGACTAATGAAATCCACCTCATCATCCAATATCACGTCCTAGCAATCGGTACGTCCTGCTTATTGGACGTACGCCTTGGCGAGCGCGACGGCTTCGTCTGCGTTCTCTACGGTCTTGGCCTGGCCAGTCGCGTTGAACGCGTCCTTGCCGCCGCCCTTGCCGTTCATGACCGTCATGGCGTGGTTCACCCACTGTCGGGCGTCCAACTGCTTCGTGTCGACGTGGTGCTGGCTCACTTGCGTGAACGCCGCGGTCTTGTTCGCATCGGCATCCGTGCTCACAATCATGAAACTGCCCGTTGGCAAAATGTTGGTCATCGCTTCGAGCATCTCGCGGCCCAACTTGGAGTCCGTGCCGACGTCGAACTTCACGACCACGATCTCCTGGCCGGCCTCCTTGGCCTTCGTGGCTTCGGCCGACGCGTCGCGGACACCGTTCGCAGCACGCGCAGCCGCTGCTTCCTTCTTGTACTTCTTGATGCGCTCCACGAACACCTCGACATGCTTGCGGAACTTGTCCTTCGTTGGCAGCGAGATCAGCGAAACATCCAAGAGTGGCTTGAACGCTGCGACGGCATCCGACAATTCGTTGCCAGACAGCTTGTCGATGGCATCGACTTGCGCCTGCAGCTTGGCCGCACGCTCTTCGGCCTCACTTGCCAGCTCGCAAGTGTACGCCGACACACGACGGATGCCCTTGGCGACGGCTCCTTCTTCGTACAAGACGAACTTTTTGGCATCCTTCGTGTTCTTCATGTGAGTACCACCGCAGAACTCGACCGAGTAGTCGCTCCACTTGCTGTTCTCTGGGTCTTCAAGCATCTATAGGAGCAGAAAAGCTACGTCAGAATCACAGTACTCTAACAACAACACACAAACAATGAACGTACTGGGGCAATTTCTTGACCGATCGAGACGACGCGCACAAAGTCTGGGTACGTCTCGCCAAAGACGGCGCGCAGGCCCTGGATGCGCTTGGCGTGGGCTTGTGGCGAGTTTTGCGTGAACACTTCTAACTCCTGCTTGATGATGTCGTCACATATGCGCTCGACCTCGTACAACTGTTCTGGCTTGAGCGCCTTGTTGGCCGTGAAGTCGAAACGAAGGCGCGTCTCGTCGACGAGCGAACCACGCTGGTCAACGTTCACGCCAAGCACCTTGCGCAGCGCAAAGTTGAGCACGTGGGTCATCGTGTGGTTTGGTGCGATCTTGCTACGGCGAGCGTAGTCGACCTGGGTCTGGACCGAGTCGCCGACCTTGATGGAGCCGTTGGCGATCGGGCCCATGTGCATCACGTACCCGGCGTACGACTCGACTGAGTCGACGTCCAACTTGAAGGTAGCCGTCGTCAGCACACCGGTATCGTAGATCTGACCACCGGCTTGCGCGTAGAACGGGGTCTTGTCCAAAATCACACCGACGCGGCCAAAGTCACCAGCCTTGACTTCGTCCACGAAAGCTGAGCTCGATTCCGTGGTCGTGAAGATCGCGACCACCTTGGCGTCGAGCGTGGTGTTCGACTCGTACTTGGCCGAGTCATCGGTCGGCGCGATGCTCTTACTCGTGAGCTGGCTCGTCTCGTTGGCTTCGAGCACCAACGGACGCGCGCCGCTGTTGCCGCCCTTCTTGCGGTCCATCTTCGAGCGCTCGCTCTGCAGGCGCATCTGCTCCTCGTAGCCCTTGACGTCGACGGTCAAACCGACTTCTTCGGCCATGATCTGCGTCAAATCCAGTGGGAAACCCATCGAGTCGTACAGGAAGAACGCGTCCTCGCCGGGCACGACAGTCTTGTTGCTGTCGCGGATCGTCTGCGCGATCTTCTTGAAGCGGTCAATACCCTTGTTCAGCGTGCGTCCGAACGACTGCTCTTCGTCCAAGATGATCTCCTGCACTTCCTTTTGCTTCTTCTGTAGTTCCGGGAACGCTTGGTGGAGCATATCCACGACAACCGGCACCAACTCGCTCAGGAACCCGCTTGGCGCGTTCAAGAACTGCTGGCCGTAGCGCACAGCGCGACGAAGGATACGACGCAAAACGTAGCCGCGGCCATCGTTACTTGGCTGCGCGCCATCCGTGATCGCGAACGTGAGCGTGCGGATGTGGTCGGCAATCACACGATACGCCATGTCGCGCAGCGTTGGGTCTTCTGCACCCAACTTGCCGGTGTACGGCTCGGCCTTGGTCGACTTCTGGATGGCCGCGAACAGCGGCGTGAACACGTCCGTGTCGTAGTTGGATGTCTTGCCCTGCAAGATCGACGCCAAGCGCTCAAAGCCCATGCCCGTGTCGACGTGCTTGCTTGGCAATGGCACCAACTTGCCGTCGGCCTCACGGTTGAACTGGATAAACACGTTGTTCCAGATCTCAATCACGTCCGGCAGGTCGGCGTTCACGAGCTTCGACGCGTCGCGGTTGCCGATGCGGTCGTAGTGGATCTCCGTGCACGGGCCGCAAGGACCGACGTCACCCATCTCCCAGAAGTTATCCTTGCAGCCGAATGGCAGTACGCGCTCAGCAGGCAGGTAGTTGAGCCAAATCTGGCGCGTTTCCTCGTCCGCAGGCAAGCCCTGCTTCTCGTCACCGCCAAAGTACGTCGCGTACAAGCGGTTCGCGTCGATGCCGTACACCTCCGTGAGCAAGCGGAACGACATATCGACGGCCTCCTTCTTGAAGTAGTCGCCGAAACTCCAGTTGCCGAGCATCTCAAAGAACGTGTGGTGGTACACGTCCTTGCCGACATCATCCAAGTCGTTGTGCTTGCCGCCGGCGCGGATGCACTTTTGCGAGTTCACGGCGCGCGTGAGCTTGGCCATCGGGTGGGACGGGTCCACTTGGCCGAGAAAGATCGGCTTGTACTGGTTCATGCCGGCGTTGATGAACAGCAGCGTCGGGTCATCGAGCGGCACGACGGGGCACGACGGGTAGAACGTATGCGGTGACACGCTGTGGTTCGCGAAAAAGTCGACGAACGTCTGGCGGATGCGCGCCGCAGGCCACTCGACCGCCGAGAACGGTCCCGCCTTCGAGACCTCGAGCTGCGCGACGCGGGCTTCCATCTGGTCCATTCCTGTTTCCAGCGCAGCCACGCGACGGGTGAGCTCGCTAGCAGATGCAGACATAGAGTGAGAGAGAGTGAATGCGGGGCTTACGTTCGTCTCGTGCGGGGCTTTGGCTGCTGCTGCGGCTGGCTTTGGAGCTGCTCCTGCTTCGTGAGTGAGTGGCTCGCAAAATTGGGGAATGAGTGAGCTACGGAAACAAAAAAAAAGAGAGAAAGGGATAGCAGGGAGGAAAATGTGTGGAGCTTCAATACCGGCATTTCAGCCAATGAGAGCGTGTTTCGTAGCGACTCGGGACAGAAAGAAGCGACTGGATTGGTGGAAAATATGGACGAGAAACCGACGCGCAGCGAGTCACATGATAAAGCAGGTGGTATGTACCCTTTTGATGTAAGCGGACAATGGAGAGAGCAATGGGGAGTGGCGGCGGCGTGGAAAGGAAAGCACCCGCATGCACGTGTGGTCTCTCTACACTCTCTAGACGCTTGCATATGTGTCTGTGTGTGGGCGGTGATAAGTGCGTATTGCACATGATGTTCGAACGCGCAGCAGCTCTTCTCTGCAGCCACGAGATCTTTCTATTGCGAGAAACGGAAAGTTGCCTGGGTTGAAATGGCGGCGATTGATTGATTCTTGCATCAAGGGGGTATAGATATGACAGTATCATTGCGGATTTGCGTGGTCTGCGTAATTAGGACGAGAAACGTCAATACATGCGCGCATGAGCGCTTTCGTTCTCTCTGAGCATCATCTCTCTTTGCAGGGCAGCTTCCCATGCATATACACATGCGCTTTGATCAGGAAACAAAACAACAATGATGGTCAATACCAATACCCTACGCTCAATTCCAAGCGCTGCCCCTCATAGTCCGTGGTACTCGACGACTCGGTCGATGGTTTGCTTCTGGTGGCCCTGGAGCTCCTGGTACTCCCATCGTTCGGCTTCCTCCAGAAACGGATCCTGAATCTGTTTGGCTGGGTCGTCGATTTGCAATAGCGCCTCCATGACGGCAACCCCGCAAAACGGCACGTACGTCTCCGAGTACCCGCCTTCGTGCGCAAACACGATGCGGCCGTTGCAGCACTGCTCCGCGACGACAACGAGCTGCGACGCCATGAAGCGAAACACCTGGCTGCTCAGGATCATGGCGGCCAGCGGGTCCGCGTACGACGCATCAAATCCCGACGACACGAGAATAAAATCGGGCTGGAACCGACGCAACGCAGGCAGCACGACTTGCGTGAACGCGTAGGTGTACGCCCCCGACCCGGAACCTGGTGGAAGCGGCACGTTCACCGTGAACCCATCGCCTGCGCCATCGCCCTTTTCCTGCCACGTGCCGCTATTTGCAGGATAGTTGTTGGCTTGATGCAGCGACACGAAGAGCACGTTACTATCATCATAAAATGAATCCTGAGTGCCGTTGCCGTGGTGCACGTCGTAATCCACGATCGCGATCTTTTTGACTTCGTTCGGGTACTTCGCCATCAGATGCTTCGCAGCGATCGCGACGTTGTTGAACAAACAGAACCCCATGCCTCTGTCAGCAGTTGCATGGTGACCTGGCGGTCTCGTCAGTGCATACGCTGCGCTTACTGTGCGCTGCATCACCGCTTCCACAGCTTCAACGACACCGCCAGCCGACAAGCACGCAATGTCGCACGCGTACTGAGAGAACGGCGCTTCTTCGCCGGCGTTGCCGCCTTCCTCGAGCTGAGATTTCTCGATGATCTCCTCGATATAGCGTCGCGTGTGGACGAGCTCCAGTTGCGCTCGCGCCACGGGATTTGGTGGCAGTTGATGCAGCTGCTGTAGGAGCCCCGAGACCGCAAGCAGCCCGTGGAAGCGGCGCTTCGACTCGGCGCTCTCCCAGTGCTTGAACGGCTCCACCAGTGGCGAGTACTGGATGCTCCATGTGCGGTGCCACAGGTAGCGCTCGTCAAAAACGTACCCGACGCGCCTCGGCGTCAGCGAAGGTTCCGGCTGAGCAGCAGTCGCCATTGCGAAGATGATCCTGGTAACAAAAAATAAATGGCTCCATGCATTCTTGAGAGTGCAACATCAACCAAATTAATGTGTCTTGCATACCGTGGTAAACAATCAGGTATTAACTTCTGATAGGCCCCACATACAATTCGTACCTTTATACATTGGTCAGTCTACACAACCTTAGGTCCAACAAAGCTTTGGAGTGCGCTATTGAAGCCCATCGTATCCACACTATAAAAGGATGGGTTGAATTTTTTTCTCATGTGGCGTACCTTATTTGAAATGCTCGTAATTAGGGAGAGGCTCGCGCTTTGAACTTCAAATTGGATGACATCAACAGTTTAACAACAGCGTCGAAGCGTCGAAGAGCATAGCGCGACTCGCGCGTGATCCTCAAACGTCGGAAAACCCCCGCGCTCGAGCAGCAGCCGAACCTCAAGAGCCATGGCCGAAGAATTGTACGCGAGCCCAATCAGCCAGCCGTCGCGCGCAGGTACGACGCGGGCGGCCATAGTCGTGTTGGGGTTTCTGTGCGTAGAGGTCCGAGGCGGAAATGGGGGCAAGAGGGGACCGCATGTGTGAATGCGATTCTAATTACACGTTGTGGTATTTTATTCTTGATTAGTGCACTGGCTGTGCAAGGTAAACAACTACCCGATCGACTACAAGTACACGGATTCGGGCAAGGGTGCTACGCGCACGGAAGAGTTTTTGCAATTGAACCCTATGGGCAAGATCCCGGTCTTGAAGGATGGCGACTTCGTGTTGAGTGAGAGGTGTGACACTGCGATGCGTCTGAACTCGCTGTTTGTTCTCATGTGTGTTATGATGATTCGTACTGAAAACTGTGTTTGTATGGATGGTCTTATTGTGGTGGACCAGTCATGCGATCATGATTTACCTTGCTGACAAGCACGGATGGGAAAAATGGTGCCCAAAGGACCTGAAGATTCGCGCTCGCGTACGCTCTTTTTTTTGTGTGTATGTGCCAATGCTATTGGTCTTGTTTACTTTTTGACGCGCTTTTCATTCCCATGTTGACCATAGATCACCGAGTACATGAACTGGCACCACCATAACGCGCGCCGCAGCTCGGAGATTTTCATCAACCAATTTTTCGTGAACATTGGTCGCAGCAAGCCCAGCATTGAAGCATCATTAAAGCGCAAGGACCAAACGATTGGCGACATTTTCCGTATCTTGGAATTCTGGCTGCGCCATGGAAACCTTTACCTCGTAAGCGCGACGGAGCCGACTGTCGTCGACCTCTCGTGCTACAATGAAGTCGTGCAACTTGAAGTCATGGGCTTGCTCACGGACGTCGAGGACAAGTTTCCGAAGGTTGCAGCCTGGCTCAAGCGCATGAAGGTATGGATCATCCCCTTTGTTTTGCTGCATTACTTGGTAAGTGTACCTCTAACGCAACGGTGGCAAACTTGGCGTCTCTAGGATCTTCCTTACCATGATGAAATGTTGGCACCAATGATCAAGTTTTTCAAGAAATTCAACTTGGCGAAGCTTTAATTGGCTGAAAACAGTCATTTACAGCGAATCAGTAGCTGTTCCGGTAGCTCTTTACATGTAATTCGCTGATAATGCATTTTACAGTGATTTGGTTGGCTAAAACCGAGTAGTCGGACTTCCATTGGCTCCAAGCCAAAGAAATGTGCTTGCCCCTCTGTCACACAAACAAAAGCCTCGATCCAGCATGGCGGCCTCGACGAAAGCGATCGGCAACGTGTTCCAAGTGCTGTGCCCGACGAGAAACTACGGCGTCGGCACGCGCGTCACCCGCAAGATCTGGTCCAAGTTCCCGGAGCCAACGTACTGGGAGATCACGCGCATCCACCCGTCGCCTGATCTCAAGCACGGCAAAGTGTTCGGTCGCTTCACGTTCCGAGGTGCGTCTCTCTCCCTCTCTCTCTTGCTATCGAATGCAATCTCCGTGTTGAGAGTGGCATGGAATACATATACGCGCGTATCAGTTCCTGTGCTCACACGTATTGTGTTGCTTTATCTTCTTTGTGCGTCTTGTTGTCTTTCAGGCAAGACCGACCCGGTTGAGAAGCGCATTAACGTGCCACTGAAGAAGGACTGGGTGTTCGCGGAGCTGTAAGTATACGCAGGAGCAGTCTACGCTCATGCTGACCGGTCAATTGAGCTCACGATGAATCGGACTACTGCGCAGTGACGCATTGTTAGACACAGCAGCGAGTGATTTTGAACCAGGAAGCAGCAGAAAGAGAGAGAGGAAAAAAAGAGAATAAATGCACACACCCCTAGAAACATGAAATGTATTTACAAGCGCGAATGAAGATTTTGTGGAAGGCGCACCTTTGGAAGGCGTGCACTTCTGCGCACTTAGTATTGGGTTTGCACTATGAAAACTGTGATCCAGTGCGTCGTGAATGCAGGCCGTTTGTGATTCATTTTCCGCATTATTGATCACCATGTTGCCTAATTCATCCAGTCACACATATAATCGCACTTTAGCGGACGCAACCCAAATACACACTGTCGTTAGCGCATTCAACTTGTGGCGTATTTTATAAAAAATGTACCATAAATTTGGAGGTTTAAAAACCTCCAAATGGGATATATTTTGAGGCTTTCCACTACAACTCTTTTTTTCCGAAAAATCTAGAAATGACCCTTCACTCAAATTGTCCAAATTGCCCAAATAGCCCAAGTAGATCTATACAATTACAATTATCGTGCTTGAATAGCATCGCCTTTGAAGCACTTCAACCCCACATTCGATCATTTGCCACGTGGGAAGCAGGTGAAGACAAGAGCAATGGCGCGAGGGGCGTCTCTCTCGTTCTTAGTATACGCGGTCTGCGGTCTGCTGTGCTTCGCAGCCACCCACGCGCTCGAGATCCTGACGACACTTGCAGAAGTAGATGCAATCGAGAGTTCGCCGCGCCTGTACACGCTGCTTGTTGTCTCGAGCGAAGAGTCGAAAGATGGCATCGACGCGCTCGTTGAGATGGCGGGAAAAGCATACCCTTCGCTCGGCAAACTCGAGAGAGATCTTGATGGCATCGCCACGTTCGGCGTGGTGGACATCGCGAGCGAGAAGAAAGTGCTGGTCAAAAAGTGGAGCCTACAGGGACTCCCAGCGCTGGTGATCTACACGGAAGAACCGAAGCAGAACCCATACACAGGTAAAGCGTATCGCAACCCGACGCTTGCAGCTGTGGATTTGCTGAATCAGCCGGCGAAATTGAAGAAGATGATGCGCGATAGCGTGCCATCGACTTTTGTCTCGGAGATCAAGATGGACCAAGTGGCGACGAAAGACGGAGTTGAGAAGTTTGTGCGTGAGCAAACCCAAGATGGCGACAAGTTGGTGCTTCTCATCAGTAAGCAGAACAAGCCTTCTCATTTGTATCGAGCATTGTCGACCGAGTTCAATGGCCAGGGACTAAACTTCGCCTACGTCAAATACGAAGAGAGTGCTGACAATGCACTTCTCCAAGGATTCAACGTGGAAAAAGCACCGGCGCTTTTGGTTATTCAGTCCAGTACGGAACTTTATCGTCTCGAAGAAAGCAAGATGAAGACTTACAATGATTTAAAGGCGTTTGTTGAGCCATACGCAAACAAGGATGCATCTTCAACGAAGACAGCACAGCAATCGCCAATTAAAGGGCAAAAATCTGCTTTGAGATTTGTGGATGAAGCTGCGTTCGAGCAAGAAGTTCTTGGATCCCAAGTGGTCTGGATCGTTGCATTTTTGAATTTCGAACAAGTTGCAGCGCTGCCTGAGCAGCTGTGGAAGAAAACGTATGAGGAGCTCCAAAAGAAAGCAGGTATCATCGGTATCCTTGGCGTGAAATGTGACGATGAGCGTGCAATTTGTGATAAGTACGGTGGTCCAGGAATTCGTGTTTTTCCAATCAAGATATCCAAAACTGGGGTGATTACTCGTGCCGAGACTATTCCCGACGCTTTCACCGAGATTGACGCAGCCAAGAATGCAGCGCTAGCGTCGATTCCTGACCAGGTTCAAGTTATATATTCAGCTGGAGAGCTCAATGCATTCGTTTCCCGCTCAGCATCCGCAAAATTGTTGCCTGTGTTGCTATTCACGTCGAAGTTAGACACACCTACGGTGTTCAAGTCGCTGTCTCTATCATTCCCGTCTCAAAATGTTGCATTTGGAGTTGTTCCGGATGCTGACCCAGAAGTGAAAGGCCAATTTTCTGTTCCAGCTTCCATGTCAACCGCATTGGCTTGCTTGGTCACAACGGCAAAAGATGTGGGCCAACCAGAGGGAGCGTCGCCGTTTGGAATAATCGTGTACAACAAGAAAACGATGGGGCCGTACACTTACCAAAACATGATGCACTTCATGATGAGCGTTTTATCGCAATACCCGCACCCAAAAGAGAATGCCGCCGCAGAGGAAACCGAAACTGACTTCGCTGCGTTCGATACGGCATCTTCACCATCGTCGTTGCCATACGTGCGAAAAGACAATTTGGCGGAGCTTTGTGGAGACAACAAGATTTGTGCTATTGGCTTCTTCGACGGGCACGTAGATAGTCTTGCAGACGGAGAATCTGTGTTAAGCAAATCTGTCGGTGTTTTGTCCCGCGTCGCGGCATTGAGTCAAAAGAGCAAAGAGCCTTTTCAGTTTATGTGGACAAGTGGAAAGTGTCAGCGCTCTTTTGCAGAAGCGTTTGGGGTCGGAGAGTTCCAAATGCCGACGGTTGTAGTGTTTTCTCCATCAAAGAGTCGATACGCCACCAATGTGGGTCTTTTCAATGAAGAAAACGTGCACGGGTTTTTGAAAAGTGTGCTGAGTGGGAAAATTGGCACAACGCCAATTGATGGAGTCCCTGAGTTGCGCGAGGAGTGCTCGTTTGAAGATATTCAGGGAGAGTTGACCCAAGCAAGCGATGACAATGAAGACGACGACGATCTGCTGAGTGAAATTCTCAACGATGAGCAGAAACAGCGTGCGCTACTAGAAGAGCAGCTCAAGGCAGAACAGAAGGAGACAAGCAAGAGCAAGAAATCAAAGAAGTCGTCCAAAAAGTCGAAAAAGAAGAGTAAGAAGAGTAAGAAAAACAATCGCGATGAATTGTAAGGATGGTTGGGATGGTCTTTTACGATAATTAAATGTGCTACGATTGCGGTTCGTTCACTAACTCAATATGGATATTTCGACAAGGTAGATGATCGTCATAGCCAGGCAAATAACGCACAACAAATGATGACAGGTTCAATCAAACTTCCTGGCTTCGCTTGACTTTATCACTTGCATGCATCAACTAAAAATGCTACACAAAAAGGCAAAATAGAGTGCTTCAACCACTCGAGATGTGTGAACGGCATCATTTCGTGTTACGCATACGCGACAAATCGGACTTGTGAGTCCGGCGTGGCGTCATCGACTTGCATTTGGCGAGTGCGCTCGTTTGACGTCCGATCAACGTATGGTCCAGCATTTTGCAGCGTCCAGTCATCTTCATCAACTTCGAGCACCGTCGTAAGCCCCGCAGCGATGCCAACAAATATGCTGAGATATTGGAATGACGAAGTGCGATTCCCAACGCCCTTGAAGAGAAATTCCCAGCACATCGCACCGAGATTGCCGCCCGCACCGACTATACCGGATGTTGCACCCGTGAACTTTGGAACCACATACGGAACGATCGCGTACGTCGTACCAGTGCACGCCTGTACGAAGAATCCAAACGCGATGAGGTACCCAATGCTGGACGACAAGTCGCTTGTCCGGCCGTAGAGATACAGAAGCAATGCTTGCAACCCGAAAGCAACAAAATGGACCACGGTTCGTCCTGTCATCCCGTGTTTCAGATTCGCGATGTCCGACGCGTAACCTCCCGCCGCACGCGCAAAAATGCACATGAGTCCAAAAAGCGATGAGATTAGGCCCGCCGTGGTTTGCGTCAAGAGTCGGCACTTGTGATCATCTGTGGCTGGATCGCACTCTGACTTTACAAAATCCTCGTAGTAATAGAGACTGAGCACGTTGTGGACGAAGAGCTCGACACCGAAACAGCACGCGTACTGGTAAGCGAGGATCCAGGTTGCTGGGTGCTGGAGTACTACTGAAATTGAGGTGGCCACCTCGTTTGTGACGGGCTGACGATCAACTTCTCCATTCTGCTGTTGGCGCGATTGCTTCAAGTCTACGTAGTTCCCGTGCGGACAGTCATCCGAGAATCGATACACACATACTCCGACGAAGACCATGAAGACTGCTGGTACGACGAGCGTAAGGCGCCATCCAATGTCATCTGAGACGGTCGAGTTAATGGTGAAGAGATCGAAGATAACGGGGGTGATGAGGTACGTGGCGCCGGCACCGAGGTTCCCCCATCCGGTTGCAAGCGCATTGGCGCGTCCGAC
Source organism: Globisporangium ultimum DAOM BR144 (assembly GCA_000143045.1). Classification (NCBI taxonomy): domain Eukaryota; phylum Oomycota; class Peronosporomycetes; order Pythiales; family Pythiaceae; genus Globisporangium; species Globisporangium ultimum. The sequence goes on along the minus strand of GL376636.1, from coordinate 1,177,825 downwards.
GATTTCGCTGCAAAACATCACTGACGTCCAGTACGTTGTCGCGATGAAGGAACACCCAACGAGGCCAATCAAGAACCGCACGATGATTAATGTCGTGTAGTTCATGACAAATGCTGCTGACGCCACGGGAATCGCACCGAACACAAGCAGCACCGTTTGCACCGTTCGCGGTCCATATCGATCACACAGTGGACCTGTTATGATACGGCCAACGATCGTGCTCGCGACCGAGGCAATGTTGGAGTTTGCGACTTGGCCGTCAGTGAGCTGCAGTTGCTCCTTGATCGTGGGCATCAACGGTGGGATCGAGAACCAGCCGAAAAACGTAATGAAGAACGACAGCCACGCGTAATGGAACGCTCGCATATGCGGCCGGTGCAGACTCAAGAGCTTGATTTCGCGGGCTTTATCATTTTGGTTTGGGTCGGTTGCGATCGGGAAGAAAACACGCTGGCCATGAGCTGGACGGCTGTCGAAATCAGATGCCTGCGGGTACCCATATAACTGTCGCCGCATTTGCTCATCGTAATTGTCGGGCACTCGCAGCTCTGTCGTGTGAGGGTTCGATCGATCGACTGGAGTCTGAATCGTGTCGCGATAACGTTCAGCTCGCGCATTCTGGGCTCGTCCATCTATTGTATCCGTCGGCGTCGATATCTCTGCACCACAACGTCACACATGCACACGCACATATGGTTATCCAAGGCAAACCACACGGTCAGCAACAGCAGGAGCAATTAACGCCAAACATGTACCGATGGCATGACGGGAAGTGGGGTATTCATGCTGGTGCATGGCTGTCGTTGTTCGACGCGTTCGCTGCTGGGAATCTCGAAAGTGAAGGGCCACGTTGCATCCGCGCCGCACGCTGCTCCAAAGGAGTACGACAGGCATTTTCTTAGACAAAGAGAGAGACAAAGAGAGAGAGACAAAGAGAGAGAGAGAGCACCACTCGTTTTTAGCAGTGTACGTGGCAGTGATATAGCTTTCTTCCATTTTTTGTTTGATCTCTTTTCCAATTCAACTTACTAATGCAGCTTTGTGTGGACTTTTCTGGACTCTGCGCAAGATGAAGGAAGAAACGAGCGGCACGCAAGCCAGCAGCCTACTCAATGATTTCCAAGCGTACGCGCGTGTCAATGCGTCTTCTCCTGTACTGGGCGAGCGGTGCGCTTATTGTTTATGAAAGCGTTTCCAGAGCGTTAACTGCCGTTGGATTGGTGGCTTTTCAGGATAAGTAACGTCAATGGGCGACAAAGACAATCGAAGCAAGCGTGCACGACACACGAGATCGGTTATCAATTTGTGGAAAGTTGCTCTGCGGGCGCGCAGGACTGACGCAGGATTCGTCAGAATGTGTAGCACACTAACAATTGATTTGCCACGAGATACCGCTTCAAAATTCGGTCAACGCTGCCACAAACGCAATTAAATGCGAAAACACGAACTCGCGTGGATCAATTTTCGCAGCGATCACTTTTCTGAAGAAGCCAATGTTAACTGCAGCTCAAGAGTCTACAATCATCGACGTTTCGCAAGAGTCTGTTTGAGTCAGGTATGCGACGGAGTTTGACGTCAACCTGACTTCTTGAACAGTCGGTGATTCAACGCGAATGGTGCGAATAGCTCTCACGTTGGTCGCAAGCAAAAGCCTGGCTCTTGATTGCTAAGCTACTAGTAACAGCGTGGCGTCGAAGCTCTGGAAATCCGTGTGAATGATGACGATAGCGACGACGATGAAGATGAGGACGAGGATGGCAACGATGCCAAAGTCACGGATGCGCTGATCCCACGACGCGCCTCATCGACTTCGATGCCAGCGTTCCACGGGTGGCGTGTGAGCAATGGAACGTTCACTGGCCTTCCTGCGATCGGAGAGAAGAAAAATCTCCCGTTGAAAGGGAGCTATCTGCTGTACACGTCCGTGCTCATCACCGTGTTGCTTGGGCCTCAGCTTGGTTGGGAAATCTCGCAACTCAACTTTCGCATGTTCCACAACTCCAAGGACTGTGCCGAAACACTGGTGTAAACCGGCAAGTGCATCGTTTTCCTGGGGCATTCCGATGTTGAGTGGGTCGCGGCTGTGATGTCCTGGGTTCTTGGCGCACTATTTGGGGCACTCTTCTCCAACATCTCAGCTGACAGATACGACCGCAAGTCGGTCGTGATCGGCAACACCGTCACCATGATTGTTGGGGCTGCGCTCCAGACTTTCGCTCCAAATATATTCATCTTTGCGCTCAGCCGCTTTTTCTCAGGCGTCGCATCTGGTTCCGGTTCAACGATTTCATCCCTGTATTTCGGCGAGATTGGTCCACCACAGCAACGGACTGGCTTCGTAGTCACCTTCCAGTGCATGGGTACGTTTGGCCTCGTTGCAATTACGGCCATTCACTTTGCTGTCACGGGTTCACTGACCTCGTGGCGCTGAGTAATGGGGTTCCCGATTCCTCTTGGTGCGATTCAACTCTTGTTGGCGCCAACATTCCTCGTTGAAAGTCCCAAGTAGCTTCTTCACCAGAACCGCGATAAAGACGCTGCGAGTGCCTTCCACGCACTTACCAATCTGGGAGCTACCAAGATCTGGAGCGAGTTGTCAAGATTGAATAAGAGAAGAATCAGCGTCGCGATGCAGTGCTTGCGGCAAATGTAAAAGCTTCCTCTGGATCCTCGTTCTGGAAAGACGCGTTCTCCTCACGCTGCAAACGATAATTCATCATTTCCTGCATCCTGTGCATTGCTCGTCAATTCGGTGGTGTATCGGCAGTGTTTTACTACTCGTCCGGGATTTTTGCAGGAGCTGGTATCGCCGATTCCCAAGTCGGAAACTTGATTTTTGGCATCGTCAAACATGATCGCAGCGGTCATTGTGCGCGCATTCTCAAAGAAACTCGCTCGTCACAGTGCTGCTCTGTGGAATCACAGGTATGATTTTGTGCTCGATTGGCATGACTTTCTCTCTCGTGTACAAATACTCCGCATCGATTGCATTCACGGCGGTCTACGTCATGTGTAACTCTATGAGTCTGAGTCCGCTCCCATTCTTGGTCACCTCGGAGGTGTTACCCGAGTAAATCAAAACGTGTGGCATCAGTATCGCCACGTTCATCAACTGGGTCTACAACCTTATTGTGGGCATCACGTTCCCTCTTCTTGCACACTACACTGGAAATTACACTTCCATCCCGTTCACGTGCTTGCTAGTGGTCTTCTGGGTGTGTGTGTGTTTGTCTGTCATGTTTTCGGAGACAAAGGACAAGACGAACGAGTAGATTCAGCAAGACTTCCACAACCAAGTTGGGTTCTTGTCCTCGTTCAAAAAGTTCAAGAAGCTCGAAGAAGAAGAAGAGCAGTCCCAGAGGCGTCCACAGTCGGCGCTGTGTCCCACCAAGGTAGCCACGACGAGCCGGTACCAAGAGTTTCAAGAGGTCCACGACGAACGAGTGTGGACTTCGTGGTCCCAATGGCTCCAGCCATGCCAACAATGTCTCGCACTGCATAGATTTTCGTCTATGGTGCTCCGAGGCATTGCAATACATGCAAATCGTTCGCGTCACTCGAGCATAGTCCTACTGCAACACTTTAGAATCATTATTCGATAACGGACAATTTTATATTACCTCAAAGTAAGACGACGACAGGCTTGAAGCTTCTTCTTCTGCAAAACTGAACATTTTCATTTTCAACTCGCATGATGCGATGGAATAATGGGATTATACCCACTCAGGCTTCCAGAACGGAATGGACGCAGTTCCATAGAGTCGAATCCTAAAGACAAAATAGACATAGATCTTTAACAACGCATCCGACCAGCAATGGGACACAAAAACAATGTTCTCGTACCTAGTCGACGCATTTCCAAATCTATTATCTCAAATTGCACTTGTGCTCGTTCTAGTGCAGAGTTGTTCAGTTCTAAAGATCACGAGAGCTTACATAAGGATTTCTTGAAAAAGTAAGACTGTTGTAATTCAAATAGAAAAAACTTACCAATGGCAGCTCTATTTCCTGCCAGAAACCGCACGCGCATATTGGATTGAGGCTCAAGATTGACCACTTTTCTCACAAAGTCTTCAGCACTCTCAACACGCTTTAAATGCCCCTACAGTAGACGAGGTCACATATGGTGAGATCTTTTCTAATCTACACAACGGATGCCGAGGACACGAGGAAGTGAGCACTGTATCCATACCTCAACGGCTTCAACACCAAATGCCAGGCGTGATCTCAGACACGGAGATGCTGCATAATTCCAGTTTGGCAACCCCAGGTACTTTGCAACCTACATAGGTGCTTCATAAATATAACGTGGCAATACGACGTCATATTAGACAGCCATACCTCGCGAACTTCGCTCTTGGTCAAGTGGCTGAGTGGACTGACGACTTCAAACTCGGCCGCAGCAACCAGGCCTACAAACATTGCGAACGTGCGTGAGCTGATCAAAACTATTGTGGTGGCGGTGTCTAGAAAAAAATGCATACCTAGACGGGTTGGATCAAGTTGGTCATCTGCGTTTGTCCCGTTGTAGATGATGGGCTTTCCAGCTTTCTCGCCACTGCTGATAGCATTAGCATCCATCTTCCCCCTGTTGCCAACGACAAGATTATCGCTTTTTAATATGTAGCAATACGCAAGCAACCAGAGACGCACGAACCTTGCAAATTCTGCGACTTGATTGATCGTAGAGTACAAGTTGGTCTTACAATAATAGCAACTGTACGCGTCTCCACATTGTCAGATTGTGTTATTTGAGTTGAAGTTTGACACGCCGCCACACGCACCTTTGCCCTTTATTCTCGACGTATTTCTCGTTCTGCGATTCTGTCGTGTAGCACTCCCACAGCGGAATCCTAATGTGTCGCGCGACTTCACGCGCCTGCTCGAGCTGCTGCTTGGAGAGCGACGGCGAGATGCCGAGACACGCGACGCTGGACTGCGGGAACACCTGGTGCACTATCTTGGCCGCGAGCGACGAGTCCACACCGCCCGAGAACGCGATGATGTTGGTCTTCAGCAAATCCTCCATGGCGTTTGCGTGCGGCGGGGTGCGCATCTTCGGCGCCGCGCATCCACGCGCCTCGACGAGCCGTAAGAGCGCATCGACCTTGGCGCGCATTTTCATCCTCGATATGTGTTTGCGAATACGTGTATTGCAGTTGCGAGAGAAAGCAAATCTGCCGCTAATAGTGTGGCCCACCTTATTTTGAGGCAAAGGGCCAGTAAAAGGTGAGAAGATGGTGTTTAGCTTTGAAGAGTGTTGAGATCGTCGCTGAGAAGTTGACAGAAGATTGTCCTGCTTGAAACATTACTACAGTAGAAGAGGGACTAGTATTAGAGCAACCCCACTTCTCAGCCAAAACGAACGGTACTGTTGGTCTCTGGCAAGTCAAATGCATTGCTCTCTCTACATGAACGCGCCAAGCATGTCGGTGCCGGTGGGCAATGAAGATGCATGCATTCGAAAGGAATGGGCCGGCAAAAATGCGCATGAGCACCAGAACACATAGACCAGTCAATCAATCCTTCACAGTTGTCTGTAACTTGAAGGGAGATGCCCTAAATGATTCATTATGGCAAAGTGCGCATTCACTAACGCGTTCTACTGTACCACAGGGTCAAGATGAGCGTTGTACTTGCAGTTTGTCTTTTTCAAGATATTGTTTTCAACGTCATCGCACAGTATACCACAAAAGTGTGTACCTGCCGATGGGTTCAACTTGCGAGGGGGGTTTCGTGTCTCGTACTGTACAGACCGCAAAGAGGCGCACGCCAGTGCGAGCAGTTGCGTTTTGCGCGCCATTCCGCATTTTGCCACAAAGCCCGCACTTGAAGCAGCGAAGGTGTCCTTTGCTGGGTGCGCGCCTTCACAAGAGAGAGAGAAGATGGCGACGGACGCGAGGGTCTCGTCGCCTCGCGCGGCGGCAGCAGGCGCAGGCAGCACGCTGTCGAAGCGGAAGTGGGCCGAAGTCGACTGGGATGTCGTGATGGAAGCGCAGAGCTTCGTGGCCGTGTACGCCGACCCAAAGCCTGATGACGACGAGGAGGAAGTGGCTGAGCAGAAGAAGCAAAAACCTACGAAGAAGACGACGGTGAAGGGAAAGATGATGAAGAAGAAGAAGGTGGGGAAACCCAAGAAGATCGCTGTTGCCGATGAGACCGCCTCGACGACTGCCAAGACGGGCAAGTCGAAGCGAACGGTCGTGTTGGAACCGAAACAAATGCAGAGAGGAACGCGCACGCAGGAAAAGGCTGCGCAGGAGGAGGAGAAGGAAGACAGTGAACCGAATGCACCAACAAAGGACGCAAATGGCGTAGATGGTGCTGAGCAGCCTGTGGACGAGTTTTGGATCGCACAATTGCAGGATGATGTCACTCAGGATATGTTTGATGCCGATGACGCTACTGTTCGGATCACGTGGTTGAACAAGGTCTCGGGTCAGACGAAGACGAAAGACCGATATGTGTACGCGTACAACGACACGATTTCCGTGCAAACGATTTTGTGCCATGTGTACTTGGTCGAATTTGACGACGAATCGCTTGAAACCACGCCCAAGTCGCTTGCACGGGTACGTTATTTGTTCATATGGATGTTGCTCATCATCTGAAGAGCTATACTGATGTTAACTTGGGTACCTGTGTTATGCACGCGTAGATTAAAAAAAGTATTATCCGCACCAAATCGGGCAACCCGAATGATGACGAAGATGATGACGGTGACGATGACGACAATGAAAAGCCTCCACCGCCTCGTATCAAAGTACGACCAAGCGGCGGGCGGAAAACCGAGGGGGGGTCAAGGGGCCACGGTCGAAGCGGTGGAAGTAGTAGTGGCACGACTTCAAAGAAGCTCAGCAAAAGGGAGTTAGAGCTTCATATTCCACCGAAGTACGCAACTGTTGACGCCGACGCTTACGAAGATCGCGAGCTTTTTGGAAAACAGGGTTTCACGTCCTGGAAACAAGACACGTTCTCTGCGAACAGGGAAGTGCTTCGGGCCGTACTGACGAAAAACCACAAGTTGTTGAAGAAATTGACTAGCGACAAGTCCGTGTATAGGGAAATCAGTTCTTTTACGCTACCGCGAAGTGCTGATATTAGCAAGACTCCTCTTCAATACGCGATTGACTTCGATGACGTCACAGCAGCCGGCATGCTTATCAAGGCGCGCGAAATTGAACAAAGCCAGCTTGCGAAGAAACCAGAAGTTTCCCTTCCGTCGCATTCGACTGGCAAGCACACGAGTGCGTTCAGCGACTATAACCGCCGTGCAATCAATGCCAGTCGAGGTGGCAGAGAAGGTAACAAAGCACTTGTAGAAGATACCAGTGCGTACGCGCTTTCGGGAAACCAAGAACTATCCTACATTTGGAGAAGTACTGCAGCGAGTCCGAAAATGCTCACTGTGTTGTACCCTAAGGGGGATTTTTACTCGAATGGATACGAGACGGCATTCAATATTGCGCACGCTGCTAGAATGGGCAACTACAAATTCGTTGCGAAGGTCGTTGAAATTTTGTCCAAAAATGGCGGGTACGGGTTTAACGATCTCCACTACAAAGTGCTTTCCGATACCGACGAAGATTTACCTGCATTTCGAAGCGTGTCTACTGTCAAAATGGCGATTCAAACGAGAGTTCGACCTCTTCACTTAGCAGCGATTAACCCAAATACGAAGTACCTGGAGGCGCTTTGGGAGAGTGCAGGCAACGAATGGTCTGGGGCAAAAGACACGAATGGCTACGAACCGATTCATTATGCTGCCGCCTGTGAAGGAGCTGGCCCTCTCAAGTTTCTTCTGGAACGAAACATGAGCTTGTTCGTGCGGTCCAAGTCGCGTGAGACGCCGATGATACGCGCATTAGTGACTAAACGAGAAGACAATGCAATCTTAATGCTCGAGATGGCAGCCGAACAAAGTGAAGACAACGTGAAGCAGCTTGTTTCGGAACGCGGACCACAATCACGGCAACCGATTCACTATGCTGCACAAAACGCATGCCCAAGGGTAATTGAGAAGCTACTTGATTACGATGCAGACGTGAACAGTGCAGCGGCAGATAAGATAACGCCGTTGTGCTATGCTGCGCAAAATGGCCATTACGAGTGCGTCAAGATTCTCCTCGAGAAAGGTGCAAAAGTCAACCTTGGTGATAAATTGAAGAAAACGCCTTTAATGTACGCAGTGAAAAACGGGCACACAAGAATTGCAGCGTTGCTGATCAACCACGGGGCGAACGTCAACGCGTTTGATACATCAGAAAACAGTGTCGTGCACTACGCTGCAAGCTATGGGTGGACATCGTGCTTGCAGCTTTTGATGGATTCGGACGCGGAGTTCTGGTCACGGAATTCGTGGGGTTTCGTGCCTTTGATCTGTGCACTGTTGCAGCAGCGATTGACGGCGTCCGAATTCATTCTTGAACACGACGTGAACAAGAGGTTCTTGGACTACCGCGACCGTCAGGGATGTACCATGTTGTTTTTGCAATGCAAGCATTCGAAAAATGTGGCTCAAATCCAGTATTTGCTGGAAAAGGGATTAAACCCAAACGTATGCGATTCCGAGAACGAGTATCCATTGCAAACGTTGATTCTTCGGGCATCCAGGGCAAAAGAAAACGAAGTTCACAATCCGGAGGAAATTACGCCATTCTACGAGGAGGCGATTCGATTGCTACTTCAGCATGGTGCTTTCCCACAATATGAGATCGAAAAACCCAAAAATCAAGCTGATGATGAAGTACCTACTGCTGTTGTCCAATGGCAACCGTTGCAACTTGCCATGAAAGGGTCTTTGGATACCGTTTTCGACCTACTACTCAATGAGTTTAATGCCAATCCGGACGCCATTGCATCGAATGGGATGGACGCGTGGATGGTCGCAGCATCCATGGGGAGACATGGAGAAAACTTCTTGGACGCGCTGTTGAAGTATCATCCGAAGACCCATAAAGGGAAGAAGCTAGAGTTCAGCGCAAGAGAAGGTTCTGGTCACAACAAAGCGAACTTTTTTCACGTTGTTGCACGCAACGACGTCAGGGAATTAATCTCGTCGGACCTTATTCGACAGTGTGTCTCGAGATGCGCAAATCCATCTGCGTTGATGAACGAAAAAGATCACACTGGTTGCAGTCCGTTGCTGCTTCTGCTGGGAAAAGAGCGGAAAGCAAGATCGAAGAATGCACTCACAACTTCCGCAAAGAGTGATCTGCTGGAAGAAGACGCACGCCTCGACACCGCGTACTCGGAGTTGGTTGCCGTACTCGCAGAAAACACAACGAGTGCGGATGCACTCGTTCGATATGTTGATCAAGCAGGGCTGTCAACGGTCCATACAGCAACAATTGTAACCACAAATGACGAAGAGAGCGACGTTGCGAGTGACGCTGACGATGAAGAAGCGTTCGAGAATGGAAGTGGTAGTGGCAGCGAAAGTGGTAGCGACAGTGAGAGTGAACCAACCGTGAGTGAGGGCGAGGCTGCTTCAAGTGCTCGAAAAGAATTTGTGAGTGCAAAGGAATCACCAAGTGAGACGAAGCTCATCAAGTACGAAACTGCTCTACACATGGCGGCAAATCGGAAACTAACCTGTGGTGCTAGTGAAATCACTGTGAAGTGGCTGGGAAAAAACCTCGTCGGGATTTTGTTCGAGACAAGCAAAGCATTATTAGACAAAGATGTCGTCAACTTTCCCGATTACGTGAATAACAAGACTGCGTTGCACTACGCGGTTGAAGCCAACGATCTCGAATCCACGCAAGTTTTGCTATCGAATGATGCTGACCCAGACCACTCTCCATTTCGATGCGAAATATGCATCGGCAAGCTCCAAGGTGCTGTGAATCAAACGTGTACGTCAAATTGCGGAAAAGAACTGGTTGAGACGGCGCTTTTCGCAGCAGTAAAAAGAGGCTGCATCGAAATAACCAAGCTGCTGCTTGCCCATGGAGCCAATGTGGCATGCTTTGAGCGACGAACGCTGAACACTCCGCTGCATTTGGCTCTTGGAGCCAATAATGCAAGCATTGTAAAAGAGCTGCTTGGACGCGGTGCAAACCTGAGCAAGCGTAATGCGTTTGGTGCTGCGCCTCTGCACTTTGCCATTCTCGCAAAGCACTCCATCCCAGAATTGGAGTTGCATCAAGGCGAAATTGAGTACACGGATTTGACGTCATCAACTTCTAGTAAGGTAGCGGCTGGAAACAGTTCGGCTATTGCGGTTGCGCTGAAGGACAAGAAGGCGACACATGCTGTTGTCCTGGAGGACAGCAAATCACTCACACCGATTCATTTGGCGGCAAGAAACCGAGACTTGGCGCTACTTAACGAGCTTGTCAATGCATGCTCAGATAAGAAAGCTGCCACCAACTGCCGCGATGCGTATGGGCGTACGCCGCTCCATTACGCCGTCAATATGGCTTCGATGAGTCCCGATGCTTCTTTTGAAGTCGAGCGTTTCTTGCTGCAATGTGGAGCTGACGCAAATGCTGTCGACAAGTTTGGGTTTTCTCCATTGCATTTTTCGTTGCTGAAGGTGGACATGGACTGGCACAAGAAGTACGACGACGATCAAAATGAAAATCATGCGGGCAAGGCACAAGAAGACCGGGATGCTGGTACGTACGACGACAAGAAACACCAGTCGTTCTTGGACTCCTTGGCCAAGATCCCAAAAAGCGAAACCGACCCCGTGGAGACTGTATCAAACCTCGCATCTGTCCGCGGCATTAACGTGCTCCTCCAAGATGATTTGGGACGATCGCCATTGCATCTGGCTGCTGCCACCGGTGCCTTTGTGTGTGTATCGATGCTCCTGTCAGCTTGCTCCACCGAGTCGAACAAAGTGAAAGCCCTCTCGCAACTGGACAAGGATGAGTTCACACCAATCGGTCAAGCTGTACTGCATTTACGGCAGACATCTATCATGACGTTGTTGCAAAGCAATGCTGATGTTCGCGGTAAAATCGGCATCAAAACTTCTGTCAGCAGCACTTCCAGTGGTGAGGACAAAAAAGTCAAGATCAAGTACGTGAGCTATTTCTACCATGCTGTGAAGCATTCGCTGACGGGGATTTGCCACATGCTTTTGACGGCCAAGTTCTACCACCGTCAAGCCATCGAGGATGCCGTGAGCTGCGGGCAGTTTCAACTGACACATAATCTGATGATTGCGACAGAAGTGACCAACGATCTGAGATTGCTTACCAGGTTGAATGATTCGGGCGAAAACTTGCTGCATACGCTAGCGAAAGTGGACAAGCCTTTCGACAAGTTGGCCCGAACGATTGCATGGACGCTCGTGGATGCTGGCGTGAATCCGAGCCACCGCAACAAGAAAGGAAACACGGCTCTGCACTACGCGGCAAAGAATGGAAACATTCATTTGTTGGATTTCTTGCTCCACAACAAGTGCCGATTGAACCAACTGAACGAAGAAGGCGAAACAGCGCTGCTGTACGCAATGAAGAGATCGAAAAAGTTGTATGGAAAGTGCGAGGAAGTGGAATGTTTCAAGGTGCTAAAGTATTTCCTGGGCAAGTCTGGAATTGACATCCACGCCAAGGATAAATCAGGCAGCAATATCCTGACGGCCGTGCTAGATCGGTTTGTGGATAAAATGGCTTCCGATAGGTCGTTTTTCGTTTGGATCGACAAACTACTGAAGGAAGGAGTTGACCCGAACGGGATGTTTGTTAGCCTTGCGAGGAACGATCTCTTTGAGAATAAGGCTCTTGCGGACTCCAGTGTGTCGCTGAAAATGACTGCGCTGGTACGACTCGTGTACACTCCATCCCCGTACGTTCGATATCATGGCATTGCATTGCTACTTCGATACGGCGCCAAAATCACTGGGTGCGATGGGAATGGGAACTCGCTTTTGATGCATCTGGTGGCAAAGAACTTGATGAACGAAGTGAAGTTGGTCCTCGGCAAGATCAAGCTTGTTCATGACCCTGCAGAAGATCCGACGAAGAAGGCGCTGAAGGCGCTGCATGTTGCTGCCAACGACGTTAAGACTGCGCTTGCGCAGACGAACCACGCTGGGCTAACGGCTCTGCACTTCGCTGTGAAGCCGTTCGAGTTTGAATCGTATGAAAATGTGAATCTTGCTCGTTTACTTCTGGACGCGGGAGCGAACATTCACGCAAAAGATGCTGAAGGACGTTCCGCCTTGGACTACACGCGCGATCAATCGTCCCGCTTTGTGTTCCAGTTCTTGAAGAAAGAATACTCCAAGCTTGTTACACAGTCGGAGCAGTCTTTCTTTAATGCCGGAAATGTCGAAGACGAGCACATGTTCGATAGCACGCCAGATTATTCAGAAGACGCTCGTGAATACCTGCTCGAGTGTGAACAGAATGGGAAAATCCAACGGAAACGCATTGATCCAAACGTAAACTCGAACTGTGACGTCGGCAAAGTGAATCGAGTGTTCTCTAAAATCGACGACGCAGGCGAGCTTGTCAAGGGCGAAGAGTACGATGCCCTGCTGACAAAGGTCGACGTGAAGAATGGCCGTTTTGGACTGAATGTGTTTTATCGCTTGCAGCTGGTGCAGGACGAGATCCAAGGTATCTTCATTGTGTTTACGAACTGGGGTCGAATTGGCGAGACTGGCAAATATCAGAACACTCCTTTCCACTCTTTCGACGATGCGGTCGCAGAATTCAAGAAGATTTTTCGCGCCAAGACTGGTAATCAGTGGGATGAACGCCACTCGTTTGTCAAGCGCTCGAGCAAATACAATCTCGTGCAGCGTGTGAATACTCACACAAAAATGGACAAAGAAGTCACGGCGTCATTCACCGAAGTGTCGAAGGAGATCACGTTTCCTGCATTTACCGATCCTGAGTGCTTCTCGCCTAGTGTCGTCACATTGTTGGATGCTATCACAGATATTCATAACCTTGAGCTTGCAGCGACTGAGAATTGCAACTATAGCGACAGCTTGCCGTTAGCGAAGCAAGATGAATTGATGACAGCATTGGATCGGCTATGTGAGATTCGTACAGTGATCGAAGAGCGTGAAGAAGTAAACAAATCCATTACGGAGGTGGGCGGGAACATGACAGAGGAAGCAGCTGCGTCACTGTCGGATCTATCGAGCAAATACACCGAGTTGACGGAAGTGATCAGTGAAAAGAGCAGTCGGTACTACGAGGTGATGCCTTGCAACGAAGATGCTTTTGGGTCATCGATTCAGGCTTTTGACAGTATCGTGGCTGTGAACAAGGAGATTACGCGACTGCGATTGCTGGTGGACATAATGGAAACCTACAAGATGCTTTTGGGTGCAAAGCGATTGCAGCGTGAAGTCCACCCGCTTGAATACTGCTACAATGCGATGCAAGTGCATTTGACACCGATGGTGCAGGACTCTAAGGAGACAGCCTTGCTCACCAAGTATTTCTTCAACGGAATCCGCAAGCACGAGAAAAGAACGTACCGTGTCTCGAACTTGTTCCGTGTGGATCGGCAGGGCGAGAAAGCACGTTTTCTGAATTTCTTGGATGAGAATCCAAAGTTCAAGTCAAAGCATTCGCATCTGTTGTGGCATGGTACGCGACGTACGAACCTGATGGGAATCCTTTCGCAAGGGTTACGAATCGCCCCACCCGAAGCACCGCACCACGGGTACGCATATGGCAAGGGCTTGTACTTTGCCGACGTCACGACCAAGAGTCTGGACTACTGCGGGTCACCGTATTTGATTAAGGGCACAAGTGTGGACAAAAACGGCAAGACTGTTGAAACCGTGCGCACGGTTTATTACATACTGTTGTGTGAAGTGGCGACAGGAGACGCGACGGAGCTTGTGGCTCCAACGTTTGCTGAGACGATTCCTGAGGGCATCGAGAGTGTGAAGGCGCTATCCAAGTATGTTCCTGATCCATCGGGTTGGGTCGTCTCACCTGAAAGTGGCGCGATGCTGCACTTGGGTTCAGTGGGCCAAGTTGGTGTGACGCTCCCCGTGGATTATGTGTGGGCGAAGACAGGGTGCAATCCAGAACCTTCGGGGTGGTATGAACGCACACCAACGTTTACAGATGAGACCCAGCAGTACTTGAGCACAATCGTCGAATCCTTGAATGTTGGTGAGACGTTCACTGTTGAAGATACCAAGAAGACGAAATTATTCATGCAGTATTATTATGGCACCCAGAAGAAAATCACGGTGGAACTACTATCCAAGCAAAGTGGGGGCGATGCAGGACCAGCGTCTGAGAGCAGCAACGAGCTCCCCGATGTTGGCATGACTTGCGATGCAACTGTCAAAGTGACGTTCAGCGACGAGCATCAATCGTACAGCTACAGTGCGAAGCGGTACCGTAACATGCTATACTCGCTACCAGTGGACGATGGTTACACGCTGGAACGTCCAGTGCGCACGGAGTACAGCGAATACATCGTGTACAACGAAGCGCAAGCGCGGATTCGGTACCTTCTCGAGGTCGAGCGGATCTAAGAGAGTAAGAGAGAGAGAGAGAGAGAGAGAGAGAAAGCAACGGATATCTCTATGTAGATTGTTCACACACAACTTGAACATCGCGTTGCATATTGTTGAGAAAATGCATAACAAACTATATTTTGTACAGGCCCGATGTTGAAGTCGTTCGGCGAACGATCGAGATGGATCCGCTGGGCTTAAGGAGGCAAGCCCTTCGTCTCTCCGACGAACACGTTGGTAGTCACTCGACTTTGTCTTCTCTCACACCGGAGTCAACATTGGCGCAATATCCGGTAATTGCAGTTTGATTGCAAAAAATCTGTTATTGACAGTGCCGAAAAAAATGGAACTTGAAAAACTGTAATGAAAATAGTGCTCTACGTCACCTAAAAATATGAAAAGGTGGCGTGGTCAATAAACACCTTCGTGCGGCATTAGCATCTTGTGCTTTCAGAGTGCGGCGACCTCCATCGGCATCTCTATCTCGCTCGCATTTGCAGCACTTGCTCCTCTGCGTGCCACCGGATCCGAACAAGATGAAGCGGAAGCAGCTTCTCGCCGTGTGCGAGCAGCTCATCAAGTCGTACAACCCTGACAAGATGACAATCGATGCGCACGCCGACGAAGAGCTTCACGGCTACGACACGACGGATCGACTCTTCCTCCAGCAAGTGTTTTACGGCTCGTATCGGTACCGCGACCTGCTCAAGCCCATGCTCACGTACTTTCTCAACTCGAACGCGAGTCGAGTGAGTCGAAACGATTACACCAAGTTCATGATCATCGGGTACCTCGCGATTTTTCGCCTCGAAGAGATCGGCACCACGTCGTTTGCAGCGCTCGTCGCGGCGCTCGACCCCACCAGCATGCACGTGTTTCTCTCGTATCTCTACGACAAGAGCAACCTGCTCGGTCCGATCAAGGTCGAGTGGATCCGCGTGCTCGACGAGGCGTTCGTCGAAAACGAGATCATCGGCAAGATGCTGAGCTTCGAGGCTGAAATCACGCTGCTGCTCCAGCAATTGCACGCCAAAGCGTTCGGCCAGGCAGCATCCAAGGAGAGTTTTCACCTCGCCGGCGGGGTTGCACCCGTGGAGAAGAAGCCGTTGACGGTGCCTGTAGCGCCGAAGATCACACAACCGCGCCCACGCCAGGCAATGGAGCCGATTCGGATCCCGCAGAAGGTCAAGGCGAACCCTGTGCCATCAAACTTGAATCAGCTCACGCTTGCCGACCTCGAAAAGCAGCAACTCGACCGGAAACAGAAAATCGCCGACCAGGTTGCGAAAAAGTACGAAGCTGCGGCGAAGACCATGTTCCATTTCGAATCCACGGCCAAGAGCAACTTGGAGAGTATCCGCCAAGAAGTCGAGGCCACGCGAAACGCGCAGTTGCATTTCGACTTCAAGGCCAAACCGGCGCCGGATTTCGCGTCGCTGGGCGCCAGTGGTGGCGTGCAAGAGGTGAAGCTCAACACCGCGGCGATCCTGCGCGAAGACGCGCTGTACAAGAAGAAGCAGGCCAAGGACGCGCAGTTGATCCACGCGTACGAGACCGAGCTCCGCGACCCGATGGACTTCTATCGATGGCAAAGCGGGATGCTGCAGCAGGATCTCGAGAACCGGGAAGCCGAGGTCGAGGCTCGACGGCTCGAGATGGTGCAGGCTCAGTACGAAGCGATCGAGGCTGCCCATCGTGCGAAAATGGAGAATCGCGAGGTCGCGATCCAAATGAAGACGATCGCGAAGGACCTCGAGGCGCAGAGGCTCCAGGAAGAAGCCGAGCTTGAGGAACGATACCGCCAGCAAATGAGTGAGCTCAAGCGCATTCGAGAAAGTGCGCCGCGAGACGCCGAGTCCAAGGTGAAAGAAGAGAAAGCGCGTCAGCGCGAAGAGCTCAACGAATTTCTCGCGGCTGAGCGAGAAAGGAAAACCGCACAGGATGCCATCGAACAGGCTCAACGTGAGGAACTGATTCGTCAAATTCGCGCGCTGGACCGCGTGCACCGAGAGCATGTTGTCGTGTTTGACCCAACGGAGACGGCGCAGCTTGGGCTCTTGGAGGAAATGTCGCTCGCAGAGCTCAAGGAGCGGCTCCAGGTGCGCAAGTCGCATCAGCAGGCATGGGAGGAGTCTCGACGCGAGAACATCATGACGGACAAACAGGAAAAGGACGCGATGCTACTCGAGAAGGTGAAGAACTTGTCGCGGATGCGTTACGCCGCCGCGAGCGCAAATGCGAGCCACCGGAGCCAGAAGAAAGCGCTGGAAGCCACAAAAAAGCGCGAAGAGGAAGAACTGAGGCGACAGGGTAACCTGGAACTCGCCCAGAAGCTCACGGGCCAGCGGCTCGCACGCGAACAGCAGGTCGCGAAGCTGAAGCACGAAGCTGAGGAACTCGCCAAGAAGCGCCGGTTCCTTGGCGCCGCGAAAAACGTGCTCGAAGAAACCCATTTTGATCAGCTGAAGCGCGGCTCAGAGCGTGGCGCGCGCAATCGCCAAGCCAAGTACCAAAGCGACATAATCACGATGGAAAACGTGCGCGACCAGGAGGAGATGATGCGCACCGAGTACGCGCAGGCACATTACCTGACCAAGCAGCACGAGAACGGCGTTAAGGCACAGCTCTTCAGTAAGACCAAGGACGACTGCAAGAACCGCGGACGCGACGAAGCCGACACACTGCGCAACATGGTGCGCGACGAGAAGAAGCGCTTCCTGCACGCCAAAGAGATCCTGCAGAACCGCAACGTGTACGCGACGAATCAATCGACCGCGGTGATAGCGGAAGCGCGCAACTTCCGTGCGTCTCAGGAGACTAGCAGTGCCATGAAAAGCCGCAATCAGTTGGACAGCGAGCGTACAACCACGCCCAAGCAACCTGTTGGACGAATACGAACCTAAGTGCGCAATAAAACACGCTTGTTTGTTGTGGTCATTGCTCTTCTTAGTTCTGCTTTGCACCGTGGCTCAGAAAAAGGATTCCCTACTTGAGTGAGTATATGCGCTGCAGCACTGACAAGTTCACATTGATGCAGTATCCGATGTGATTTATGGCGATGCCTTGAGGTTGAACTTGGCAATGAAGTCGTGCATTGGGACGCGGATCTCGTCGTGGTGCGGAATGTCCTGCCGCATTGTCATTGACAAATATGAAACACACATTAGCTTATACAGTGCGTCTAACCCAATTGCACTCGTGTAGCTCCTTGTACCTTCATGCGCTTCATCCATTCCGAGGTCTTTGGGTACTTGGAAAAGTCGAACGCGTCCATGGCTTCCAGCTGATCCAACTCGCAGTAGCACGCGAAGTCGGCGACCGTCGCGTGGTCGCTCTCGGCGACGTACTTGTCAACGAAGAATTGCTCCAAGATCGCGGTGAACTTGGCAATCGTCGCGTCCTTGCTCTCGAGCTGCCCGATGGATGCAGGCGTCGCGAGTCCGCGCTCGCGCATGAGCATGGGGCGCAGTACCTGGGTCGTGCTCAGACGCGCGTTCGTGTGGTGCCAGTGGAGGTACTGGTTCACCTTGGCGCGCGCACGCAGCTCCGTCGGGTACACATCGGCCCACTGGTGCTTGTCCGCCAAATAGGTCAAGATCGCATTGCTACAATACAGGCATATATGAGCCTCCTAAACGCAGCGAACAAGCCACACTTGCACGCGCATATACAGAAGCCGAGCGCGTACCCTTCATAGAGCGAGAAGTCGCCGTCTTTGAGAACAGGCACGAGTCCGTTCGGATTCATCTTGAGGAACTCGGACGTCACGCCAGTCGGCGGCGCCACGTGCACGAGCTCGTAGTTGACGCCCTTAACGCGCATGAGCCACGCGGCTTTTCAGTAATATCATCACAAGAGTGGCGTATAAGGCAAGTGCGTTAGTGAGTGCGTGCCATATGCGCGTCGTGTGGGTATGATGGAGCCATGCATTCATTACCTGCGCGCGAGGGCTGGCTGATGAGATGGCCGTAGAGCTTGAGACTCATGATATCTATCGATGGGGCAACTGCTGGAATGAGCGATTGCTCAAACTGGGCTGTTTAACACAAAGTGCGATCCGTCTTAGATATCCCTCTTGTATATGCTAGATATGTGATCTCACATTTCATACACTAATGTAAATACACAGGTTTTGTGTGGTTTATTTTATACTTTACTCAATAATGAAATGCTTAATGCGATGCATTTATCCATTCATAAAGGCTATGAATTTAAGAGGTACCGGATCTTGTCCAAGCACCACACACAGTTCAAGTGATACTAGTTTATAGAAGATTCAAGCATACCGGTCTGATACCGGTTTAGTCCTGTTTTATGTACTGAACCTTTCATGTCATAAACGACACAACTTCTTCAAACCTATCAAACAGCATACCATAGTTAACCCAGCACCAAAGCGCAAAAACAAATATGGCGGCACCGAGTATGCGCCGCCGGTCGTCCGGCTTCGCGCACGTGTACGACCGCAGCGTGGGGCTGAGCGCGCGCGCGTTCCGCGACGCCGTGCACACGGAGGAGGTGCGCTGCCTGGCGCCCGTAAGCCGCGACTTCATTTACAAGCCCGATGCCAAGGTGTGGACCATGGAGCTCGACCCAGTCGACGAGCGCTACCTGCTCGTGGGCACCGCCAACTCCAACATCCTGCTCTACGACCTCAAGATGCTCGACGATAATGGGAGCCATATGGACACTTTGACGAAGATTAGTAGTAGCAGCACACGACGCGCCTACGACACCAGCAATCTGCTGCCGCCGTGCTGTGCCGTGCGCGCACGCTCGACGGTCACCAGTAGCACATCTAGTGGCGAAAGATCATCGTTGCAGTATGGCATCACGGCAGTCGACTGGTACCCTGTGGATGGCGGCATCTTCGTGTCCAGTTCGTTCGATGAGCACGTGAAAGTGTGGGACGGCGGCGTGTTCCAAGTCGTGAGCGAGTTCGATCTGCATGCGAAAGTGTACTGCGCCAAGTTTTCGCGGATCGCGAGCGCGCATTCGCTCGTGGCCGCCGTCACAGCCAAGGGCGAAGTGCGGCTCTGTGACATGGCTATTGAGTCGTCCATCCACAGTTTGTTCGGCCACAGCGACGAGATCTGGTCGCTCGCGTGGTCGCTCGACAACGAGTACCAGCTCAGCACGGGCAGTCGCGATGGCCAGGTCCGCATGTGGGACATCCGCCGCTCGGGCTCCACAGCATGTCTGCTGTGCCTCAATCATGAGGGTCATGCCATGGTCCCCGGACGCTCCAGCGTGCGCACGAACATTCACCGTCTGCCGCCCACGTCGCTCGCGGCCGCCGCGAAGCCGCCACCATCACGCAAGCGCCGACGCCTTCTTGATGGGCATACCAATAACAACACGCATCATCTGAACCAGGAGAGCCGCATGGAACGCGAACAGAAACGAACAGCAACTAACAATCAGCAGGGAAAGCGCAATGATCCGCATGCGGCGGCGTCCGTGGCGTTTGTGACCGCGCACCTCGGCGGCGTCAACAGCTTGGCGTACACACCCGATGGCCGCTTCCTGCTCAGCAGCGGTAACGACCAGAAACTGCGTCTTTGGAACAGCAAGACGGGCGAGCACGCGTTCATGAACTATGAGGGCATCAAGAACCAGATCGCGAAGCGCAACGTGCAAATGGCCGTGATTCAGGAGGGAGATGCGTACGACAGTACGCTCGTGTTCCACCCAAACGGTCACGATGGCCAACTTCGAGCCTACAGCGTGTTTGGCGATCACGGCACGCCGCTGACGAGCTACACGGCGCACTATAAGCAAATCACGGCTTGTGTGTACCGAAAAGCGTACCGCGAGTTGTACACGGGCGGTGAGGACGGCATCATCATGAAATGGCGGCCGACCGCATTGGAGCTCTGTCCTGAAGATGGAAGCTCAGATTCTGGCGAGCAACAGGCAGCTCTACACGGAACCACTATTGGTGCTGCTGATACTCGCATCGTTGGTGCCGCGGACGGCGACGTGGATGCGTGGAGTGACGATGATGCGGATGAGCAAGTGGACGACAATGACCCAGGCGACATTTTCATTCCCCCGATCCTTCGACAGTACCAAGAAGGTCGTCACTGACGCGGGCCAAGTATAGTCGAGTCTGATTCGCTATTCTTAGTCAAGCATGTCCATCCCATTTCCTCGTGTGTATTGATTGCCGCATGTGCTCCTCATTGCTGAAATACTGCTCCGTGTTTCCTGCATGTTGACAGCATGGCGAGTTTGAACGCGCTTGATTTCTTTGGAAAAGATGATCCTGAAGGCATTGAGAAGTTCAAGACCGTCGCGTTTCGCGCGCTGTTGGACCAGCGAACCGACGAAGAGCTCCGACAGACGAAATTGGAGAACGAGCGTTTACTGAGAGAGAATGCGGTGCTGTCGAAGCAGCTCCAGGATTTGCAGGTATCGTTTGATACGAATGTGGGAGATCGTGAGCGCGTGCTCGCGTTCAAGTCGAAACGGATCGAAGAGCTGAACATCAAGCTGAAAGAATGCGAAGCCATCAACGTGTCGCTGCTGCAAACGATCAACAATGGCAGTGCTGGAGGAGGAACCGGGTCCCGCGCGGCGATGGTGGCATTGACCAATGGTGGGAAACCGTTGTTTCACGCTGTGGAGACCTGTAAAGAGCAGGAATTCAAGAAAATGCTCGACGACAAACGGCTGCAATGCGACCAGTTACAGCAACAGATCCTCGCCAACGAAGCGCTCGTGCAGAAAATGCGCGTGTATCAAGGCCAAAAAGAAGAAATTGAGGCGCAGATTCAGCAATTGCGCGACAAGATCGTCGCGATCACGGCGGAGAAAGACGAAGAAGTACACTTCTTGGAGCGGAAACTGGTGTTTGAGCACGATCGATTACGCAAAGAGAAGGAGATCGAGATCCGCGCGTGCCAAGACGCAATGGAGAAGCAAATGCGCGCACAATTGGACGTTACGACGCAGCGCACGATCGAAGAAAACGAGCGCGTGCAGCTCGAGTTGCGGTACCAGAGCTCGCAACTGGAGAAACTGGTCAAGAGGCTCGACCATCTCATGGTCGAGAATAAACAGTTGCAACAGGAGAAGTGCATCTTTGAAGATATGAACGGCACATTGAGCAAAAAGGTCAAGTTTTATGAGCAGTTGTTCACCAAAATGCAGCAAAAAGACCAGCTGAAGAGCAAACACATGGAGCGAATGAGCCCTGCGCCAGAGGAGACGCGATTCCATACGCCGCGAAAGCCGCCATTACCGTCCATTGGATCGCCGCGTTCGCCATCGACGATGTCTGCGTTCGGAATGTCTCCGCCGCATTCTCCACGACTTTCGCGGCAACAGGAGGATGGCCCAGGTTTTTACAGCGATGAAGGAGATTATAACCCCGACGGAGAAGATCAACTTAACTTGGTCTCGGAGGCGCTGGAGGTGCACCTGCAGCACCGAGAGTTTACGAAAAAACAGGTCGATGCGGTGCTTCGGTACCATCAACAGCACTATCAGCATCAGCAGCAGAAGCTCCTGCCACGAGCGGTACGATATACAATCTAATTTGATGCATACTTTACGCACGGAGATACCTTCTCACGTCTCTCATATATTGCATATTTGTTTTTTGTGTTGTAGCCAAAGACGAGTGAGCATCACAAAGGGATCTTCATGGGCCACGTACCGCTGGTAAAGAAGAAGATCATGCTTCCCAAAGCGGCATATTTGCCATCAAGCTACCAACGGGGGCGTCGAGCGCTCGAAGTTCCAGTACGTTTTGTCGAGTGGCCTTGCTGCGAATATGCAGAAAAGAATTACTCACACGCGACTTTCTTGAACTTGCCATGTAGACCACACTCAATTCGTTTATTCGGCAGCATGCAGCGATTTCGCCGCGGCAGCGCACAATACAACCACCACCATCTACCAAGGTAGATGATGGTGAGCACGTTGGAGTCAACTTAACAGCACCAACGCTGCATTTACCAAGTCTTTCTCCAGAGACTGCGCCACTTTCGCCCCATGACCGATCCGATATGTGGAAAGCGACGAGTCGACCGGAGTCTCCAGCCACCGCTCGGTTCTAATGAAGTGGTTCCATGTAGGTAATCTCCTTAAAGAAGGTTTAGCGGCAAGAAACAAGACCAATTGCTACGGTACTACATTCACAAAAACACCATGTCGTTGGCATCACAACACACTTCTGTGCCTAAATCTTGCCTTTCCCCACGCCAAATTGGTCCTTCGCGGACCGCAGCGCGCCCATAACTGCCACAGGACCCGTGGCATTGTTGGCGAATTTCTGCACCGCCGGCTGGGTCACACGCATGAACGGGTTCGTCGCGAGTTCGTCCTCGATCGTAGACGGGATCGTGGATTCTTTTCGCTTCATCTGCTCCGTGGCCCACGCCAATTTTTTCTGGATCGCCTCGTTCTCTGGCTCCACATGGGCCGCAAACCGCAAATTGCTCGCCGTGTACTCGTGGCCGCAGTAGATCTTCGTGGTCACGGGCAGCTTCGCAATCACTTCGTTGAGCGCGTAGTGCATCTCCGACGGCACGCCGTTGAAAAAGCGGCCACAACCTGCGACAAAGAGCGTGTCGCCCGTGAACAGTGCGTCTTGAACATGGTAGAGCACGTGGCCGCGCGTGTGGCACGGTGTGTGCAGCACATGGACGCCCAGGTCGCCGACCTCGACGACGTCGCCATGCGCGACCTCGCGCGTCACGGCCTCGACAGCATCGCCCTGGCCACCCACGACTGGGATCGTGACACCGTCATGCTCCTTGATGAGGTCCACCATGGCGGTGTTGCCGCCCGCATGGTCCCAATGTGAGTGCGTCGTGAGGATCGACGTGATCTTGACGCCGAGTTCGTTGGCGCGCGCAAGCACTTTTTCAGGCTCGACTGGGTCGATCGCCGCCGCCACCCCTACGCATATTACAAAACAGCAACAGCAGATACAGTAAGCCACGGTGCATGCACGCATGGTAGAGCCATCGATAGTGCGTACGGTGGGCGGTGTCGATGAGCAGATACGCGTAGTTGTCCGAGAGCACGGGTACGAGCGCGACGTCCATGGCGACGCTCTCTTGGGAATGTCTTCTTTTCTGGCGGTCCTGTGTCAACGGCATCATCATCATACTGTGTGAGCTCTAAAAAAATAAAGCATACAAACTTTTCGTGATCACATGTCGCATGAACACCAAAGAATACAATCGCTGTAGTCACTAAAATGATCTGATAGTCACTATTATGCACTAAACCACCCCAAGTGGAACCGCAAGCGGTTCATTGGACCGGTCTTTCCCTAATTATTCTGTCCACCAAAGTACGGGATGACAGTGTGGCCTCCATTCATTTCCGGAGCCGTCGAATCAATGGGCCGTACAATTCGGGGCCGACATCGCTCACCTGGTTAAGAATCCGATTCTCCTTTCCGAGTGAAAAATGAGCAAGCGTAAGTGGCCCCCGCCTGTATATAATATGGGCGTCCTGTCTTAGGACGGGTGCCTGTGGTGGTGGTGAACACGACGAACATGGAAACAGCACCAAGCGGAGGCGGACGCGTATAAGACGCTCTCTCTCTCTCTCTCTCTTTCTCTCTGCTTTTCGATGATCGCGACGAGTACGACACGGGGGGAGTAGTGACAGGCATCGAATGACTCCTACAGCGAATGTAGCAAACTTCGACAATCAACATCCAGTTGTGGTGACCGCATGGCACCGTATGCCAAGATAGCGCTTGACTGGTGTGTATGCAGCATGGACGGCAGCAGTGGTGGTGATGTATACAAAATGAAATCAAATCGAGTGAACAACGGACGACCTGCGAGCAGTGAGGCGATAATATAACAGGCGAT
This sequence comes from Globisporangium ultimum DAOM BR144, assembly GCA_000143045.1. NCBI lineage: Eukaryota > Oomycota > Peronosporomycetes > Pythiales > Pythiaceae > Globisporangium > Globisporangium ultimum. Next base: position 1,153,528 of record GL376636.1, on the reverse strand, counting down.
TTACAACAGTCGGGAGGCACGAGCGAGAGGAAAAGACAGAGAGAGCGTGCCGTGCTGCGATTGTGACCTTGACACATGCGTCTTTGTCGTGTTCACTACACTACGTGCAGTAGTTGTGGCCTCCAGCACAGCATAACTGACGACGTTTTTATCATGTATGACGTTTACAGATAAGCCTTCCGGTATTCGTTGCGCCCGCAAGCTGCGCGTGCACAGACGCACGCAGCGCTGGCACCAAAAGTCGTACAACAAGAGCCACTCGGTGACGGCCATGAAGGCCAACCCGCTCGGTGGTTCGTCCATGGCCAAGGGCATTGTGTTGGAAAAGATCGGTATTGAAGCCAAGCAGCCGAACTCTGCCATTCGTAAGAGTGTCCGTGTGCAGTTGATCAAGAACTCGAAGAAGATTGCCGCCTTTGTGCCACGTGATGGTTGCCTCAACTACGTCGACGAAAACGACGAAGTGCTCATTGCCGGTTTCGGTCGTCGCGGTCACGCCGTCGGTGATATTCCTGGTGTCCGTTTCAAGGTTGTCAAGGTCTCGGGTGTTTCGCTCCTTGCTCTGTACAAGCAGAAGAAGGAGAAGCCTCGTTCTTAGATTATGTGGATCTGCCATCAGTCGAAATGCGACGGAGCAGCATTCTCAGCTTGCCTGGAGCGGTACTGGCGCGCGTTGTGCGTTTTTGGATCGCTCTGAGCGCCACGGCTGCTGCTGCTTCTAGCTGCTGAACCCGGATCACCACTTAACAACGGATAAGGACTCGTAACTTTGCTTGCCGATCGGTCATTTTTGAGTGTGCACAATTTCCTTTTCATTTGCGTCTTGTATGGGTTGGTAGCTTGATTTTCATTTTGCTGTGGTTGTCCGAGGTTGCTACCATATTACAAGTGCGTGGACTTGGTTCATCAAAAGTTCTTCTTAAAGTAATCTGTTGCCATAATTTCCCTTTCAATAGAAACAGTTTGCAGCATCTATAGGGCAAGATTCATGGTACAAAATTAATATCTCGCTTTAGATGATAGGAATACCGTCTCAGCTCAAAAATCAAGTATAGCAGTTGGATGGATACTGCCGCACAAACTCTAGTGCGGTCTCCAACATGGTCACGTAGTATCCACGCTCGCCGTGCTGTGACACGAACGGATACAGCGTGCGCATGGCGGCGCATTGGGCAAGCGGCGTGGCCAGTTGGCTTCGGCAGACTGCAAAAATGAAAAGCGGCAGCAGTTCGTCGGCATTCCCGCCGCCTTTGGAGCTTCCCTGACAGTCAGTGTGCGCAATGAAATTGTGCAGCGCTTGAACTGCCTCCAGCAGACACGCGACTTTTCTCGACGGAGTGGACTCGACGCCAATGGCGTGGAAATTCTGGATCGCGAGTTTCATGGAACACGATCGCTCAACGCCATTTGGGTTCTTCAAACCAAACTCAAGACTCGAGGCACAAAGTGTCGCCCCCCAGTGGACAAACTTGTGCTCGAACGCCTTTTGCGGACCATTGGCGACGACGCAGCACCATTTCTCAAGTTTTCGACGCAATCGATCGCTGCAGAAATATGATTCCACGGCGAATTGGACTTTGGCGGCAAGTGCTGGCGAGCATTGTCGGTGATCGTCATCGTCGGATGCCGAGTTCTCACAACGATCGTCTGATACGAGGCTGCTGGTGTCATCTGTGATTCGATGGTTTGTACCTTGAAGCTCGGTGAGTCGAAATGTGAGCATGAACCGCACTAGGTCTTGCATGCAGCCACGCACTTTGATCAAGTACGCTCGACAAATAACCGGAGACGACAAATCTTGGAATTGCATCGTGCGACTCAAGAACCGCCTGCACACTTGGCCTTCAAAGCTGGATGTGTTATCGAGAAGACGATACACAGTGAGATGAACGGGATCGACCACTCGAGGCTCCACTTCACTACCTTCGATGCGTGGCGCAAAGGCGCTCATGCTACGGCTCGCAGAGTCTTCCTTATAAAGACACACATCGTCTTCTTCTCTGATTGCAACGGATTGCTCTGATGATATTGTCGATGAGCCCGAGGATCGCTTCAAGCCACCTTCATGCTTGGACTTTATCCAAGCCGTACAGAAACTCACAGAAGCCCGTCGTCTCTGGACCTGGGGTGGCATCAAGAAAACCCGAGTGGTGCGATGGCGGCTATTGAAGGAGAAGGACATGACCTTCGCTAGTAAGCCCTTGGTCTTGGCCGACGCAGGCAATCCAATTTTTTCGGTAGAGACCCCACTTGATGAGAGCTCGATTTGACGGAGTTTCGGTTTGCACATGCCAACGAGAGGAAGGAACGTGGAGATTGCTCTGGGCATGGACAACGAAAACGAGCCAGCTCGAGCGAGTGTGCTGGAGCAGCGGGGTTTCTTTGAGGAACTGTCACGTAGTAGATGCTGATTTGAAGATACTGGTTCTGCTGAGGAAGATACCGTCTCGCTAGATTGCACCTTACACGCTTCATGACGCTGCTTGAGCAACTGAAGAGCGGCAACCCACCTATTGGGACCCTCAAGTGAGTTCGTGGTCACTACGATAGCCTGTTGGTTCGCTCTAACGAATAGCTGCGGTGAGTTCTGAGTTACTTCAACGTTCTAGCGAATCACACACAAATACCATTTTATTCGAGGATCAAAGACCCAATACGACAGACGACAGACAATGGCAACTAGGAATATCTTACCTCCAAATTGTCCAGGGGAGTGGCCCAGACACCGGCCTCGAATATTGCACTCTGGAGAATCACGTGGGACTTTGTTATCACTAGCACACCTGTGTGAGCGTTGGCAGGGACGATCGGTGGCAATGATTTATTCTCCCGCTTTTTCGTTGCAATCCTCTTGGAGAAAGTACGTTTCAAAGCCGATAGCTTGCTTTTTGTTGGCCGCGTTTGTTGACAATGGTGCATTGAGACGAGCTTCACATCTTGTACATTCTCACGCAAGAGAACACCATCGTAGGAGGCAGTTCCTGCATTCCCAAGCGACAAATGGAAGATCATTGACTTGAATTGGACGCATAATCGTTCTAGTGCAGCTCCAAATGCTAGCATTGGTACAATCTGTGCACCACGGCTTAAAGATTTCCATCTGGATACCTCGGTGTCGTGCTGCATCGAGAACGGAGTTGAGGCATGAACCAACAACCGGAAAAGATCTTTTTCCGTCGTCGCATTCGTTGAGCTTGCATTGACAGTCGCGAACAGGGCGTCTGGGAACATTTGGGCGACCAGCGATGCCCACAATTCGGTCTCATGAGATGCCATCGCAGCGCTCAATTCGTGGCAAATGCTGTCCGCCAGCCGTAGCACCTCCATCGGGGTCAAGAACATCACGCAGTCGCTTAGGATCTGCTTCTCGGAGAGCGCGACCGCAGACTTCATCATGCTTTCTCGAGAAGATGAACAGCACGATTTCCGCTTGGACGCTTTCAAAAGAATCAATGACCTGAACAGCGG
>GL376636.1:1097478-1117721 GCA_000143045.1 Globisporangium ultimum DAOM BR144 | reverse complement strand
GACGATCATGCAGATCTGCGAGATTTCGCCTCTCGTTAGGCTACGCTTCAGCGTCTTCTTGCTCATCCATGGCAAGGAAATCAATTCTTCGACTGAACTTGGGGGATTTTCAATCCTTCATGTGATGGATTACATCGACGTCACCATCTTCGTTCGAAACCAGAACGTTCACAAACTCGCTTGAAATGTCTTGTGCTTGGACACTTCCTTCGTCATCTTGACTTGTACCTTGATCAGGGGCACTCAAAATTCTTGGCGGAACACTCTTCTTGCTGGTCTTCTTCTTCTTGTCTTGGGATGGGTCTCTGCCTCTTTTCCCGTCGTTCTTCACACTACCATCGCACGCAACTCTGTCGTCGATGGCAAAGGAGACAGTCTTTTTATGGCGCCTGACTGCTCCACCTCCGTTCGTCTTCTTCAAAATGGGTGCCGCTTGTGAGCATGGGGGGCCATCGCACACCGCAATATCACAAGGGCCATCTGGGACTTCTTCCACAGATGTGTAAACCCATACCACTTCATCCGTTGTCATGCAGCTCAAGTCGGCGATGCACGACTTGTCAACGGAGATCTTCATCTTCATCCAGTCAATGCTAGGTTGGTAACGCTTCAACCATGGCATGCCCAGGATGATATCAAACTTGTCATCGAGGTCGAGTAAAATGAACTCGTCTTCACCTCGGAAATCTTCATACTTCATTGCCAAGCGAACAACTCGCTTTGGCATCTTCACAGTTGACCCGTTGGCCAACCGAACAATCATCATCTTCTCTTCATTCGCAACAGGCACAGAGATGTTGTGCCTGGTGATCACTTCATTTCGAACAAAGTTGTTCGACGCACCAGTGTCAACTAAAGCACGTAGAGGCGTTGCAATACCGTCTACATGAACTTTGAGAACGATCAAACTTGACGTTTGACTGACACTGCTCTCACTCGTGGAAACTGCATGTGCATCATGCACATTGGGGCCAGAGTCCTGTGTTTCCACAACATCCACAGTCCTCTTCTCGAGCCCAGTAGGAGGCCCCGCCCCTACTGGTCGTTCCCGTTTTTTGACCTTTGGGAACGATCGAACCGACGACCATTACTACGGCCGTAGTTGTTCGAGCGCGAGCCCTGTGCCGTTTGCCGATCAGGCAAAGACACTTTGCAGTTTCGAGCGAAGTGGCCCGACTTCCCACAACGGAAGCACTTTCCATCGTTGTGAGAACGTTCATTTCCAGGAGTGGAAATGTACGAGATGTCCATTGGCTCTGGACCATCATGAACGACGTTCGATTGCCTTGGTGGTCTTGACGGAAAACCTTGGAACTTGGCTTGTTTGATGCTAAACTCTTCTTGCATCGCACGGCTGATGGCTTCTTCAAGGGTCTTTGGGTACTCACGGAACAATTGGTTCCGGATTGGACCGTCGTTCAGACCCGTCATGAACGTCACAACTTGCGTTGGGACGTCAATCGGCTCGTCCACAATGCTCGAGACCAGATAACGAGCTCGCTGAGCATATGAGTGTAGATCGAAACGACCTTGGCGAAGCTTGAGAAACTCGGCGCGTGCACGGAACTCACTCTGCGGTGGTTCAAACGCCATCTTGAGTTCTGCCTTGAAATTGTCGTAGCTATAGAAGCAGTTTGGATCGGCCAAACGCTTCCCATAAGCCCAGCTCTTCGCACGACCCGCAAGGTTGGACATTGCGAACAACACTTGCTGCGAGGGGTCACGGAGTTGTCTTGCAGACATTGCTGCATCCAACTCAACGAACCATCTCGAAAGAGGCTCGTTCTCTCCGCCGCGATACGGAGACACGTTCAGCTTCAGAGGCGCCGTCTTGAAGGACGAAACAGGGGTTGCGACCTGCTTTCGAGATTCAACAATCTCGTGGTGCATGAAACTGACCGCAGCGCTCTTTTGGTCTTCAGGAGATGCCGATCGAAGCAGGCTGACCACAGCAGCCTCCCCGATGACATCTCTCATCCGCTCCAGCGCTGACCACTCATGAGAAGACAAATGAGGAAAATACTCATTCGTCAACTCGACAGTTTGCGGTACTGCTGAACCGAGTGGCACATCAACTCCTTCCATGTTCCCGGACATGGGTAAGAGTAGGTCTTGAACAGGAATGCGCGACGTGCTTAAAGCCGCGTCGTCAAACCTTTCACTTCACTGGGTCGTTGGAAGGACCGCTCGAAGTGCTACCAGGTGTAATGGGACGCTGTTCACAACAGTTCCCAATACACGGCACACACGCTTGTGCAACGAGGAAGCGATCTCCCGACTTGGAGGGAGAGAAGACGACTTGAGGACTTGGAGGTAAAATTGCAACTGAATTAAAATGTGGTTATGGTTCCTGACACTACATATGAAACACCACTAGAGATCCTAGAGGTTTTACAACTAAAACCTACACATGCAGAAATAAAACCTATGAATCTGATATATAAAACCTTGGGTACACTGAGGTTGAACCCAGGGGATCTGCTGGAAACTTGAACTTGAAGTACCGCAGAGATTCCCTGCAAAGTGATTGGCGGAAGCCACTCACTTCAGATGGTAGAGACACGTCGGTCTCGTCACCAGTGTAGATTCCCAAGTCGGAACCATCACTCTGTACTTGATTAGTACATGGATACTTGTGACATCATCAGATGACGTCACACGTGCATGTGGGATCTGTTGTACCGTAATCCCTTTGTTATTTGCTACCACAATGCACGCTGAAGGTGGTGTGTCCAACACTAAAGTAGGGCACAGCCGCACCTTCATGTAATGGCTAGGTATAGCCCATTACACGCTGCCTTGAAGACTTGGGACCAATGAGCTGCTTGCTGGTGATCAGGTACTGCGAGATCGCACGTAGCCGGGCCAAATCCTGAATACGCAGAGCAAGATCTAGGACGTATGCCGCATCCGCGCCGTTCCGTGAGTAGTACTGCAGCTGCCGGAAAGTTTCCACACCGGTTCCGTTTTCGGTACCCGAACGCAGTGCGTGGGCTCTGCGATGATCGTGCGGCTTGGGCTTCAACGCAGAGTGGTTCTGCCTGTTCTGGGCATGCACCACGCTGGCTGTTGTCGTCCTGGGGCCAGTCTCTCGCTGCTGTCCTTGTTTGGGCAACCTAGCACTTGTTCGCGAGGGGTCGCGGGCCTCGAAAGCCGATCTTTCGACCTTCTTCTTGTTCCGCTTTTTGCGTCCGGCAATATGCCAGTTTTGACTGTCGCCGCTGACATCGCCGCTCTGCGTTGCATGAGGGCTCGTGGCCAACGCAGGCGCCCTTGACGGCAAGCCGCTCATGTTGCTGTCGATGGTTGTCGTATGTGCTCTTGCACTCCGCATCACGCTTTCTCCTCGTGCACAGCGTGCACGAGAGTCCTGGTCCGTTGTCGTGCCCACTCTCAAGGGCCGGCCTAGGAAGACGCGAAGAGTCGTTTGCGGAAGGCCGCAAATTGGAGAGTGACACGCACCATGTCGAGCAAGCGATCCAGCTCTTCGTAAATCACGTGATGGGATTCAGCGACTTGACGACTTCTCGCAGCGAGGGCGATCGATTCTTCAGACAATGCGGTGCGCAAGTATCGGTCCAAACTGCGTAAGGCAACACAATATTTCTCAGTAGCGTTGCTTGATGGTCGCATTTGCTGTGACACCATCCTGTCCAACAGAAAGTCTAACGCTGGACACACATCACGGATTAGCCACTTGGACTCAGGCAATTGCTGACAACGGCCTCGAATTGTGTGCAGCTTGACTGGAATAGTGTCAAGATCGAGCTGCGGAAATCGGTATGTGTCGATGCTTGCATAGTCTGATGGCTGGCAAATGTCAAGGAAAAAAGAAAGGTAATGTTGATGAAAAATAACTCAGCTGCTGTTCGGAGCGTGATGAGTCACGCACCTCAATGTGTGTATCGTGGGCAACCAGGGCGAGATCACTGCTGGTCTCAACAAACTTCTTGAGCTGATGCACAACGTACGCGATGGATACACGATCAGCAGTATTGAGTGCGCACATTTTTGTGAGCAAGTCCCACTGGTTATCACTAAAGCTTTCTGGGCGGTCTGGGAGTTGCCCAAGTCTAACTTTGTTACGAAGCATGAAATTTTTCAACGGAAACCAAGGCCTCTTGAGAGTAGTCGCTTCCAAAATACACATTCCAAACGCGTAGATGTCGGACGAAAGAGACACGACTTCACGGAAAAGTAGATGTTCAGGCGCAGTCCAATCCGCTCCTTGTCGCCAGTCATAATCACGACCTTCGCGATATGTTTCCAGTCCAGTAACTTTTGCGACACCATCGGAGCCAACAACGATGTTTGCGCATCGCAGATCACCATGGACAATGTTGCGTTGATGCAGATACTGGACACCAAGCGCCGCCTCATACAGGTATTTCCAAGGAGATTGCTGCTTTTCTGTCAGTACATCCAGTACCTGTTTCCCATATTCGTACACGAAGAAAGGCTGCGTCTCAATGTGGCAAGCTCCGAAGAGCTTTCGCACGTTGGGGTGACTCAGCGGGTACCAGTGACCTGCAACTTCCTCAAATTTGTTTATGCTCATCGTTCGCGTTGCGACGACCACCTTGGTCTTCAGCCACTTACCTTCGTACGTCGTGATTTCAGCATCTTTCTTTGTGAGATTCCACTTGTTAAACTCCACATCCTCGCGAGATATAAACCAATCTGGAACTGATGGCTCTTCCATGCCACACACTCGAAGGAATCGATTTTTGACATCTTCAATGCCGTTTACTGCTTCTCGATTAGCACCTCGTTGTTTTCGTAGCGTATTCACCAGCAGGACAGCTACACGAGTCTTGTCCCCTTGGTTGTTGAAGCCGTAGCGCCCGTTGAGTCCGTCAACAAGGGCAGCGTCATCCGCCAACTCCTCATAGATAGACTTCAATGCATTTGATTCGTCGTTCACCCACTGATCCTTCCAATCATTCTCTTGCAGGTCCAGTTTTAGTAACGCCGCAAAATGATCCAACTCTTCATGAAAGTCACCAATTGCACTTGTGATGGCACGACTGGAAATAAGTCGAGACAGAGGTCGGTCTTGCTCTTTGCATCGAAACAACAGTCGGCAAAAACGGAACACGATGGGAATCAACGTTGTCAACGCTTCTAGTTGGACTCCGATCACACAGTGCTGCTCCAACTTGGAGTAAGCATCTTGTAGCCGCTGCATCACTCGTGTAGTCATTGCTTCAAACTCATGTGTCTTTGTGCACAGTCCACGCATGGTTTTCAAAGTTCCAGGAAGCAATGGAGTTGTTGCAGTTGATAGGGTAGCAAATGGATGTTTTCTGATGCGACATTTCTCGATGAGCAATTGAACACCAGGTGCGTAATCCCATCGCGATATCGATACCAACGGTGTTTCGCCATCGGCAGCTCGGACATCCACGTCTGCGCCAACGTCAATCAGTGTTGTGACGATGTTGATATGCCCTGCTCTACCAGCCAGGGTGAGGGACGTCTCGCACTCGGTCTGTGATTCATTCCAAACAATCGTTCCGTTCGGCGACGCGCCAGCTTCTAGCAAAATGGAGAGTATTTCACTATATCCTCGTTGCGCGGCGTACGACAACGCAGTTCTTCCGTTTGAGTCCTTGTCGTCTACAACTAATCCATTGTTTATCAAAATCAATACAACCTGGAAGTAGCCCGCCTCGGACGCATACGATAGAGGACTTCTTCTAGAGTCGCCCTTCTCGGTGATATCAGCTCCTCGATCAATCAACAGCTGCACCATCACTGCATTGCCTGAAGTAGTCGCGTACGATAGAACACTTCGTCCATGGTTGTCCTTCTCGGTGGCGTCAGCTCCTCGATCAATCAACAGCTGTACAACCTCTGTCTTGCCTGAAGCACCCGCATGCGAGAGAGGACTTCGTCCATGGTCGTCCTTCTCGGTGATGTCAGCTCCTCGATCAATCAACAGCTGTACAACCTCTGTATACCCTGCTTGAGCAGCATGCGTCAGAACACCTTGCCCGTTTAACGAGAGCGATCTCACACACGTCGAATACAATGTAAAATGGAAAGTGAACTTTATGAACATAATTACACAAGCACACTTAACGTTCTTCCTATTCTGTTCTAGAAAGTGAAGTGGTTTCATGTTAGTCTAGAAACTTATATGATCAACATTCCATCTGACACTCTTCGTCACCAAGTTGCCTTTGCCTATCACACAGAGTAGTACTGTATGTACTTGCTCAAGTTCGTTCAACACCCGTCTCGGTGATGTCAGCTCCTCGATCGACCAACATCTGCACAACCTCTGCATTGCCTGAAGCAGCTGCATAAGACAGAGGACTTCGTCTAGACATGCCCTTCTCAGTGATGTCAGCTCCTCGATCAAGCAACAGCTGTACAACCTCTGCATTACCTACTTCAGCCGCAATCCTTAAAGGACTTCGTCCAGAGTTGTCCGTCTCGATGATGTCAGCTCCTCGATCAAGCAACAGCTGCACAACCTCTGCATTGCCTGAAGCAACCGCATACAATAAAACACTTTGCCCATACTTGTTCTTCTCGGTGATGTCAACTCCGTGATCAATCAACAGCTGCACAATCTCTGTCTTGCCTGTTTCAGTTGCATACAATAGAACACTTTGTCCAGAGTTGTCCTTCTCGTTGATGTCAGCTCCTCGATCAATCAACAACTGCACAACCTCTGCATTGCCTGAAGCAACCGCATACGATAGAGCACTTCGTCCATACTTGTTCTTCTTGGTGATGTCAGCTCCTTGATCAAGCAACAGCTGTACAATCTCTGTTTTGCCTGAAGCAACTGCATACGAAAGCGCTGTCCGTCCGTCAATTTTGCCATCCACGTAGGTCTTGCCGTCAGCTAGAACTTTTCGAACATCTTCAACGTCCCCACGGTTCACCGCATCTTTTAACGCTATGGAAGCGCCTCCAACGCGCTCAGACGTCACGATGTTGTCGTCGCTCATGCTGCTGCCGCTCGCGGTGGCGCTGAAGAAACTGAGAGAAGGCGGAATGCGAGCTCAGACGAAGGAAATTGGGAAATGCGATCGGCTGACTCCAAATAATGTGATTTCTGCTCCCCCGACGTCCCACTCTCTTGCCCTAAAAGAAAGATACAAATCATCGCAGAGCAGCTGCAACTTTATTCTCTATTCCAGTTTTTGCTGACGAGAAAATGCGAAAGCCTATGCGCGCATAGCGAAGAAGATACAATGTCAAGGGCTACTCGAGAAAAAGAGGGTGGCATGCAATATGATATAATATAACCGCATCTAGTTTGCCGAGAAAGCGGTCGCAGAGCTGCGAAACTTCGGGGAAGTCGTCGTAGCGCAGGTCCGCGGCCTTGGTGTCGCTCTCGTTGAGCGGCGTCGTCTCGTTGATGTAGCTGATCACGTACGCCTCGCGCGCCCACGCGACGGTCTCGGAGACCTACATGACCGTCATGTACAAGATGAGCGTGACGATTTACGATCATGAGATTGCACATGATGAGGCCCGCGCGGAAGAACGCGTAGACCACGAGCGGCGAGTACTGCGTGGACACGTCGGCTGCTGGGAACGTCGGCCGCGATCGGCTCGAACATGGACGGTGGCTTCAAGAAGGGCCGCCAGTTTGGCCGTGGACTCTCGGGCGGCCAGGTACGCGACAACCGCCGCTCCAAGGACGAGTATGGCCCTGGTCGCGGACGGCAACCCCTTCCGACGCACGATGGCGCTGCGGAAACGCTCTCGAGACGACAGTATCTCGGCCAATGAACCGCCGCGTAAGCGCAACAACGAGCGACGCTCGCCGACCGTAGAGCCACAGGTATGTAAAATATATATGGAGAAAGAGGAGCATGCAAGTGCATATGGTGCTGATATTGACGTCTACATAAACAGGAAGAAGAGAATCCGCGGTTCCGAGACCGTAAGGCCGATGAGAAGCAGGAAGACGACGTGCTCGATGCGCCGATCGATGACGAGCAGCAGGGTAACGACGGTCAATAAATAAGCAAGCAAGTACATGCTCTTGCTGCTTAACGGAATCGCCCTGGCTTGTCGCGTCTTGCTCGCCATCATCTGTTCATGCTTTTTGTATTGCTTCATCAGTTTTTACCTCGTGGTATTGTAGGCAAGAGCTTAGGGTCGAGAACGGAGGAGGTCTATGGATTTTTTGGTCTACTTCAGAGCATCAATCATGTAGACAATATGACGTTCTTATGTCTCTTATTGAATATTCTGGTCCTGGATCTTAGGATTATCGTGCATTAGGACAAGTCAAGCAGCTCCCCATGAGGACAAGATGCAGAAGAACGTGTGAAAGGAGATCTGAAGACGGAACTCTGGTGCGCTTCCGTCTCGCAATTGGCCCTGGAATTCCAAGAGCTTATTCCGCAATTTGACTCCTTCAAGAAGAAATCCCAACTGAAAAGATTGACGCCCCACAATGGTGCGGCAATACACGCAGAACGCAGCATTCGTGCTGCTGCACGTCGATGCCACATGATTCGCTACGACAGAGGCTGCTACGTCCTGCAAGATGCTCTCGGATCACGACAGTATTCTCGCGACGGTGATCAAGGACATGACCGAGATGGCGGACTCGGATTTCAACGAGCTCTTGTTGAAGCAAGTGTTTGGCGAGATCGACGCGTAGATGCCGTGGCTATCGCAATGCGCGGCGGCGATGGACTCGTCGGCGATCGTGACGCAAGTCATGTCGCCCACGACGCTCTCGGAGTGTTCTAGGAGACTAGAGCAGCAGCCATTTCCGGAGAGTTTCACGAGTCAAGCGATGAACAACGTTGTGTGTCCTTTTTACAAAGACACTATCATGCCATGCATCATCGATGCGATTGCCGACATCGGCGTGCGCGCCATGAAGAACTCTGGTGGCAGCTGTGAGAATCCCTGCTATTCCCCTCATGTCAGGAGAAGGTTCCTGGTGTATGTAAGGGCAGAGCCCATTACAACTATTTGTATAACATCTCCATATCAGCTTTTGATTTGCTTATATTTGCCATAAAAAATCGCAGAATATCGGTTAGCTCGGAATCATGATCATATTCATCCACAGACATTTACGGCCGAAGAATCTTTGGCCGCGAAGATAGCCGAAGTTAATGAGAGCCTGTTCTCGTTAATTGTGAAACAAAGACTAACAAAGTACTGTACGAGTTCCGTACTTTGTTGACCTTTGTTTCACAATCCCACCCTTTTCTATTCACCAAACTCCAATTCGGGACAACTCTCTCTACAACACGGGACATTCGGGATGCGTTTCTTCCTCTCTCTCCCCCACGCACAGCAAGTTGCTTGACAATCACTCATAAAACATCGTCAATTCGAACAAGCAGCTCCAAACGCGCCACCAGAAACAACACGCACGCACGTACCACAAGAACCATGAGTAGCGATGGGTACGACGCCGAATTCCGCCACATTCCGCCACTATCTGACGCAGCATCCGACGCGCCACACACTCCAGATTATGGCATCACCATGGCCCCGAGTACCGTGGACCTGGTGCTCGAAATGACCGCGACGTACGACGCCGACGGTTTCCAGGAGCCGTCACGCGTGACGCGGTCCGACGTGGTCGCGGCGCTGCTGAGCAGCGAGAACGACGTCGCGAGTGCTGTGGACGAGATCCTGAGCCTCATCGCGGCCAAGAGTCTGCAGATCGCAGACACAGCGGAGCAGCACGACAACATCGCGCAGCAGAAAGAAGCCCAGCTGCAGTGGCACGAGTTGTGCACTGGACTTGGCGTCAGCGAGTGCGATGCGTTCATGAAGGCGCTGGATGACTTGCCCGATGAGGAAAAAGATGCCATCCTGTCGAATAATGGCGGGTTCTTGCAGCAACTGCTTTTGGAGCTGGACGAAACCGAGCAGCAGGATGAACGAGAGGAGCAACACCCGCTCGAGAAGCTGCAGGCGTTGTATCCCGACTACAGCATCAAAGTGATTGAAGACGTCTTTGAGCAGCAGAACTATGATGTAAGCGCGACCGCGGACGCACTGTATAACCTTCGCGGTATCAATAAGGTGCAGAGCTATGCAGCAATCGTGAGCGCACAGACGCGAGTGGCCGCACAGGAACGCGAGTTGCGCATCAATGGACCAAACGTAGAATCTCTGGGGCATTTCCCAGATTTGCCAGGTGGCGGCAGTGTAAGAAATGATGGCAGTCGTTCCCAGCACAAACCGAGACAACAGCAAAAACGCCATCAGAAATTTCAAAAGCAGCACCAGCTGCGGTTGAAGCCTAATCGTCTCGCGAAGTTGAACGGACGATCGCCATACACAAACGCCTGGGAACGCCAAGACATATCAACGTCCACTGGTGTGATGGAGTCCACAATCTCCTCCGAACTCAAAATCGATCGCCTCAAAAGCATTTTACCATCCATCAATCGTGGCGTCATTCAGACGGTACATTCACGCTGATAGTGCGTCCGAACAGCCATATAAAATATGCTGACGCCTTATTGTCCTGGTTCTTGATTGTGATGCAGACATTTTACCTGAATGGTTGCAATTCTGACGCCACAGAAGCTGCTTTGCGCGATGTCTTTAATCTCCCAGTTCCAGTCATCGCCTCACGCGACATCGAAGACGATGAAGATTCTCCATTGGTTGAGGAAGCTGCGCAAAGTTACCACTACACAGGTATACTGAACACGTCATTTTTTTTAAAATGGTACCAGTCTAACAGGAACTGATACTTGCATTACTCTCTACGGTATTGTCTTTTAGAAACGCAAAGCTATGCCAGCAGCCGCGAACGCGTGAACGCTGCGCGCGACACTCTGAGTGAACGATACTGCGCGGTTCTCGACTCGTTCCGCAGAAGCAACTCCATCCTCGCTAGCGATCGAGTGCGACAGTACGTTACTGTGTGCCTACTTTGCGTGGCATTCTGCACTGTTCTAACCTGTAGCTATGTATCTTGCTTGTGCGAACCCATGTTGCTGCTGCATTTTTGTGTGATTTTATGAAAATTCGCTCTTTTGATGCTCAGATTAAGCCAGGCGCGTCGAGATGTGCGAGAATCACAGCGCGAAGCAGCCCACCAGTATTTCCTCGACCATGTGGACAACCTTCGGTACGTCCTTTGTTTGGTCACAATGCCTGAAGCCACACTCACCATGTCAATTATGTGGTACAACCATCAGACAAGGACGCCCGATTGATCTTCACGGTCTCATTGTCATGGAGGCATTGCAAATCGCGAATGAAGCCATTGAGTTTTGCCGCCAGGAGCGCATCAAGCGTTGCCTGTTGATTTGCGGGGTCGGTCATCACTCTGTGGGTGGCAAAGCGAGAATTCTCACGGCGATACAGCTTTCCCTCAATCGCCGACAAATCAGGTACAAGGAAAACCACGGGGTGCTCACCATCTTCCCCCTTCGATCCTCGTCGCCGTAGCGACAAATGGTTGCTTTGCAGTGCAAGCGTATTTCGGTGCGTCATCATCACACCTCGGAATGCTCATTTGTTGTAACTGGAGAGAGATGAGTACGCTCTTGTGCGAGTTTGCTTGAGGTTGTTTGTGTATGTATGCCTATATAGGAGAGAAAGATGTTTTTAGTCTATTTTCGCATTTATACAGCATCTTGATGTGTGCATTTGACGTCACGGCCGATAACATGGCGGGATTTGCGGTCCTCTTGTTTTATCATGCCTTGATTGCTGCGTTGTCGAAGCTTGTAGGAATTTGTTCCGTGTACTTGACCAGCCGACAAGGTAGCTTCTCGTTGTGCTGGTGCCATTTTTGGGGTCGACTTGGTTGAGACAGCGTGAGAGATACGTCAGCGATCTACGATCTTATCGGCCTGGGAACGAGAGAGCAAATGCCACGGTAATCTTCAAAATGGATCTCATGGGACCGTGAACAACGAGTTATCTCCAGCGAATCCCCACCATCGCACCAGCCCGCTTTAATTGACGATCGATCAAGTGTTTGAGAATCGAAAACGATTCTGAGATAGTGGTTTAAGTCCAGTATTGTCTTGTGGGCCGATATTTATAGGTTGGACGAGCGACAACTCGAGAGGAAGCGACACACTTGGTCGAAGAGCTCCTCATGCGTCTACTGCAAGGTGGCTTCATGACCAAAATCGATTCAGACAAACGCAAGTCCGCGTTAAACTGGTATTGTTCGGAGTAATTATGGTCTATGTAGGATGTAATTATAGGATGTAATTATAGGATGACATGGGACGTGCTGGACACCTGAAAGAGCTAGCGAGACCGACGAGGCTCATTTGAGACGCGATCGCCCGGTAATTCAGCGTGCAAGCATTCCCTCATTCCTCAACTTTTACCCAAAAAGAATACAGGGATCCGACACTGAAAAAGCGAGCGAAAGAACACGATGACGCTTGGACGCAATGAAAGAACGAACTCAACAGCGTCGACGCGCGATGAATCCTCTTCGTACTCGTCAGGAACGTTCGAGTACCACAAGACGCCGAGCTGGGCGAGCATGAGCTTTGCCGAACCAAACCGCAGACTTGAGCCCGTGGAATCGGCCGCGGTTGCGTTCGAAGATCAGTTCTCTGGGTGGCTCTGGATGCGCGGCACGAAATTCGGACGATGGCGCCACCGGTACTTCTGCTTGAACGGCGCAGTGTTGTCGTATTTTATCACGTTCCCGTCGGAGGAATTCCTAAAACAGTCGGCCACGACAGCATCATCGTCAACTGCGTCGCTGTCGTCTCCAGCCGCATCAGCAGCAAAGAAATTCCAGCACCTGACTCACGGTTCGCAGCCACGTGGGGTGGTCCGAATCGCGCATGTCGATGAGACAGACAACCGACTCGGATTCAAAATCTATGGCACTTGCGGCAAGAAAATCGATATCCGAGCGCACCGCATCGACGAGCGCAACGATTGGCTGCGCGTATTGAAGACGCCCGCTCGACGTAAATCACGGTCGTGGTCCGCTGGCAGCGTCGAGGAGATCACGATGAGCTTGGCGTCGTTCGATTCCGATCTCACGTGCACGATTGACCGGCAGTCAATCCCGATCCTCAAAAGCGGCTGGCTGCTCAAGAAGAGCGACGTGCTCAAGCGCTGGAACCGCTACTTCTTTGTGGTCCAGGACAAGATGATCTCGTACTATGCAAGCGAAAAGCCGTATGAAGTGCCTCGGCGAAGAGGATACATTCAGAACGTGCAAGTCGTACGCAGCGACCAGGAACATGAGCTCCAGATTCGTCTGACGTCGAACCAATTGCTTCATGTGCGGCTGAGTTGCGAGCAGGACTTGGAAGAATGGCGAGAGACGCTGCTGGAGAGCATGGCGTGCCGGCAAACGCGCTCGGTCTCGTTGACACCGTGATGCTCTTGGTACGCGCAGCAGAACATTTTAGAGAAGACATCTAATCGCATCTCCAACCTCCCCACTCACTATTCCAAAATAGTATGAATCCACAGCACCAAACGCTCCGAGAGAGCGATCGCACCGATGTAAGGGACGCAACTTGCATCACAGTTCACTTTTTTTCGTATTTAATACACGCCATTGACCGAGGGTCACGTTTGTTTGCAATATTTACCGAGAATCATGATGTTCTCGCTGAAAACAGGGCCTCGGCACACTTTGCCGATTTTTGATTTTGAGGTCGACAACATTTCATTCAACAACATCGTTGCATATGTCAGCACGTAGAGGCCAAGTGAGAGAAGGTCATTCTATTTAACTTATGATCTACATATAGTTTAAGAATTCCGGAGTCTCATTAACACTGCTGAGAGTGAGGTGTTTCTAAGTTTTGACGGTGTGGCACCGACGTCATTTTCGAGTAGATCTGCGACTTGGGACATAAGAACTCGGTCATTTCCCCGCGATTCGTCGGTGAGTATCTTCGCACTCTTGGAGTTCATTGCCATGTTGGCGAGAAGATCCGCCATTTTGTTTTGTTCTCGTTTTGTATGATTCCAGGAGACCCACACAAAGTTGTCGATGATTTGATTTACCCGAACTGCTAGTGGCTGCAACTTGGTCTGGCGTATTGAGGAAAACCCGTTCTGGGCTGCGATAATCATTTGGCTATCTCCGAAGACTTCCAACTTGACTTCATAATGCTGTAGGTAGTGTGCACTGTATGCCAGGCCTTCTTTCAGTGCGCTGTATTCGCACCAATTGTTCGTAACTTCTGGTCCCATGTACGCATAGCCGCATGCTTTGAGCTCCCATCGATTGCAGCGTTCATTCAGGAAGGTGAGTGCCCATCCGCTGCCTCCTGGACCTGGATTGCCGCGTGCACCTCCATCGAAATACAGACGCGCCGTCGCCCATGCTTCCAGTTGGCGCGAGAAAGCACATAGAGGCCAAGTGACTGACGCAAAAGAAAACTTTTTACTGTATACTTCGTATTCAGTGCGCGACAGACAATATTTTCTATATGTAAAACGAACTGGTAGTCAAGAAGAAATGATAGTGCTATGGTTATAGTGTTATGGGTTCGTGGTAGCTGGGAGAAGACCGACCTCGCCCAGGAAACCGTCGAGCACTTGGTGGATCTCATCGTGGTAAGGAACATCCTGTAGGTTTAGTTAGCATCATCAGATTTAATGCATTGTTAGTTGTCGCGACAGACTCCAGGTCAACATTGCATACACAAAAGAAAGAGTGCCAGCTGTGTGCACTCAGTCCTACCTTCATGCGCTTGAGCCACGCCGCCACCTTCGGGTACTTGCTGAAGTCGAAGACGCCCATGAGCTCCGTCTGGCCGAACTCGCAGTACGCCGCGTAGTCCGCGATCGTCGGCGCGTCCGTCTCGGCGATGTAGTCCTTGACGAGGAACGTTTCGAGGAGCGCGGTGGTCTTGGTGAGCAATGCGTCGATGTTCTTGAGGTGCTCCTCGTCTTCTGGTGTGAGAGCGTTGACCTTGGAGTGGATCAACGGCACGAGCACTCGCGGTGTGAGCAGACGCGCGTTGGTGTGGTGCCAGTGCAGGTACTGGTGGATCTTGGCGCGCGTCTTGATGTCAGCTGGGAAGAGGTCAGTCCAGCCGTACTTCTCGGACAGGTAGATCAAGATGGCGTTGCTGCATAGCATAGCGAGCGATAGGCAAGAGTCACGTCACGAGTCATGTGAGTCAGTCAGTATATGAGAGGGTGGGTACCTCCATAGAGAGAAACATGGAAGAGCTGGCTGCCTATGCCTGCTTGTCTGGAGGACCACTCACCCTTCGAAGATCGAGAAGTCGCCGTCTTGCAGCACGGGGATGAACCCATTCGGGTTGAGCGCGAGGAACTCGGGCGACGTGAACACGGGGCTACCAAAGTCGGCTTGCACGACCTCGTGCTCGACGTTCTTCACTTTGAGCACCCAGGCGACTGAAATAACGACCGCCGCGAAATAGTAGTCATACCAGTCGTAGCAGACCAAACGCAACTAGTTAGTACCACTCAAGAAAGTAGGATCCCCCCTATTCAGTACTTCAAAAGTCACACGTTTCGTACCTGAGCGACTTGGCTGGCTGATGAGGTTGACGTAGAGCTTGAGAGCCATTGTGGAATTGTGGAGTGGCTGCGTGGTAAGTGTGCAGAGCTGGCTGTGGTTTCGTGTGGACTTGAGCTCGTCGGAGGAAATTGGAGAATGAGGAGCTTGAGTGGTGTCGCGGAGAGGATGTCGCCTTATGGGAGATGGGTACGAGGTACGATGTTGATTGCACATCGTCTTGCTCGTTGAGATTAGAGTAAGGTAAGACCGTTAGAGCCGGTTAAGAATGGGTGTATGTTGTAGTTGAAGAGCCTTCGGAGCCGCTGAATGAATACATTGCATTCTCGCTCAACAGAGCTAGGAATGCATGGTAAAGCTCATTAAGTTGGTGTGTTTTAACTGATCATTTGTGTGTCCATGTGCGATGTCAAGAAACGTAGCACGTCACTCTCAGCACATTTTGGCATCATCAACATGAGAGAGAGAAGGTCATTCTATTTAACTTATGATCTACATATGGTTTAAGAATTCCAGAGTCTCATTAACACTGCTGAGAGTGAGGTGTTTCTAAGTTTTGACGGTGTGGCGCCGACGTCATTTTCGAGTAGATGGCATCATCAACATGATTCACCCTTTTTGCCGAAACAGGTACTGTACTACTGTACACTAGTACCTCACTACTTTCTACAGTAAGCGCTAACAGTAAGCAAGTAGGGAATCGTCGACGAGATTGCCACCTGGGCACAGAAGCACGATCCTGTTGAGATTTTACAGGTGGTAATTATTAATTGTCGTGGCAATTACAAATTAACACGTCACTAGCTAATAACTACTGGTTAGGAGACGCTAGATTAGCCACTCATTTCTCCTTGATAAAGTCACTGAGGTGTCTTCGTATGGCACACTTTCAATAAGAACGGCACCTTCACCAGAATCCGCATCTTCTATAGGCCCAACATACAAACTCCATCCAATAAAACTTTGCGACAATGAAGCTTATTTTGTCTGGCAATCGACTGATTTTTTCTTCCAAAGAGTGGTGCTTGGGCTCTGGATCTTCTCTTGTCACAGCGTGGCACACTTCAATGTGGTACATCGCCACTCTAACCGGTTATACTGGGTGTGTCTCACTCTCAGCACAACAAAATTTCCAATTATTCGGAAGACCAAAGCAGATCAGTGCACGCCTCGACATGCACTACTAGCAACCCAATGCTGGCTGTCAACGAACATGCGGAAACCAATTCGCCCGAGAGCGAAACATGAAGGCCACATACCATGTTACAAGCACATCAAACCTGAGATCGATAGCGGAACGAAACGACCTCTGGTTGAACGTTATATGTCAACGATGAGACCGAGACAAAGCAATGGCCGCTTTTCCTTCATTCTTGAGAGAAAAAAGTGTTAATGCAATCATGACGCTGCAGTGAGGCAGAAATAAACAAAATCAGTTTTAATGTGGTATCCATACATCATTGCGTCAGCCGCAGTTTTATTACCGAGGTACTTCTTCAACGAAAACCGGTTAACAATGGACTGTCTCACACACAATAGAAGCAGTGCTTTTAGCTTATTATTTAGCACATACTTTACTTGGACGAGTGAGCGCCCACACCATACCAGATATGCATACGATTAGTTCCTACACGTGATTTTTCAAAGCGCGACCACAAGCTACAGACAGCCACAAAACCAAACCATTCGTTCACTGAAACCGAGAAATGGTTCTGTTTTGTTTTTGTTTTTTTCTGAATTAGGATATTGCAAATAATCGCTTCAACAGCTAGGCGAAGGTGTGATGGTCTCATCCTTACTCGTCTCGAAGGACTGAGTCTCTCTCCAATGACGCATTTGGCACGCACGGGTCGGACATGATGTGTATCTCCAACCGGTTATTTGCAAAATTCAGTGTGCTGCGAAACACCCAGTGAGATACAACTTCGCTGTCTGTCTGAGATAAACTAACCGGTTATTCGACGTTCCAGCATCCACTGCATCATCCATCGTACACCTAGAGGAACTCGCATGAACATCCGTCGGCGAGAGCCTCTGCTTCCCTTTGCCATTCTCCAATTTCCTCCGACGAGCTCAAGTCCACACGAAACCACAGCCAGCTCTGCACACTTACCACGCAGCCACTCCACAATTCCACAATGGCTCTCAAGCTCTACGTCAACCTCATCAGCCAGCCAAGTCGCTCAGGTACGAAACGTGTGACTTTTGAAGTACTGAATAGGGGGATCCTACTTTCTTGAGTGGTACTAACTAGTTGCGTTTGGTCTGCTACGACTGGTATGACTACTATTTCGCGGCGGTCGTTATTTCAGTCGCCTGGGTGCTCAAAGTGAAGAACGTCGAGCACGAGTCGTGCAAGCCGACTTTGGTAGCCCCGTGTTCACGTCGCCCGAGTTCCTCGCGCTCAACCCGAATGGGTTCATCCCCGTGCTGCAAGACGGCGACTTCTCGATCTTCGAAGGGTGAGTGGTCCTCCAGACAAGCAGGCATAGGCAGCCAGCTCTTCCATGTTTCTCTCTATGGAGGTACCCACCCTCTCATATACTGACTGACTCACATGACTCGTGACGTGACTCTTGCCTATCGCTCGCTATGCTATGCAGCAACGCCATCTTGATCTACCTGTCCGAGAAGTACGGCTGGACTGACCTCTTCCCAGCTGACATCAAGACGCGCGCCAAGATCCACCAGTACCTGCACTGGCACCACACCAACGCGCGTCTGCTCACACCGCGAGTGCTCGTGCCGTTGATCCACTCCAAGGTCAACGCTCTCACACCAGAAGACGAGGAGCACCTCAAGAACATCGACGCATTGCTCACCAAGACCACCGCGCTCCTCGAAACGTTCCTCGTCAAGGACTACATCGCCGAGACGGACGCGCCGACGATCGCGGACTACGCGGCGTACTGCGAGTTCGGCCAGACGGAGCTCATGGGCGTCTTCGACTTCAGCAAGTACCCGAAGGTGGCGGCGTGGCTCAAGCGCATGAAGGTAGGACTGAGTGCACACAGCTGGCACTCTTTCTTTTGTGTATGCAATGTTGACCTGGAGTCTGTCGCGACAACTAACAATGCATTAAATCTGATGATGCTAACTAAACCTACAGGATGTTCCTTACCACGATGAGATCCACCAAGTGCTCGACGGTTTCCTGGGCGAGGTCGGTCTTCTCCCAGCTACCACGAATCCGTAGAGTAAGCGTAGCACGAAGGAGTTTGAAGAGAACTCAAACGTAATACAATTGCATCAACAGTGAAAGTACTCGTGAAACATTTTGCAGCCTGGGCGGCCTTGCAAACACCAGGGTAAGCTGGTTGGATGAGCGGTTTTCGCTATCGATCATGCTAGGACTGGGTTTAACAATACGAAGACGCTTAGTTTCAAAGTGCTCACATACAGCCTAAAAGGTTTGTTTAGCTCAACAAACGTGCAGTCGATGCTGTATCGTGGTTTGTTTGTGTCGACTATAAAGAGGTGTTGAACTACGTGTACGTGTAAGCCGCACGTGACGTGGCTTTTCGACGCGGTGGTGGCAGTAAGCAAACCAGGGGGGATCGTGCGTCAGATTATAACCTGCTGCATAGACATGGCGCTTCGGGTACAACGCACTCGGTTGTCTGTGATCACGAAACATTTGCGTCAATTAGGCTCACTCATGGAAGCATGCAAGCATGGAAGCCGGGACAAGTAAGTACTTGTCTGACGTGACGGCGATCGACTGGTTTTTTTTTCGTTTTTTTCTAATCTCTTTTCCAACACGAGTGATGCATGGATGGATGGATGGATGGATGGATACCCGCGTGTCGCTTCAAGATCTCCTTTAATCGGCTGCCACCTATGAGCTTCAACGAAAACCGGTTAACAATGGACTGTCTCACACACAATAGAAGCAGTGCTTTTAGCTTATTATTTAGCACATACTTTACTTGGACGAGTGAGCGCCCACACCATACCAGATATGCATACGATTAGTTCCTACACGTGATTTTTCAAAGCGCGACCACAAGCTACAGACAGCCACAAAACCAAACCATTCGTTCACTGAAACCGAGAAATGGTTCTGTTTTGTTTTTGTTTTTTTCTGAATTAGGATATTGCAAATAATCGCTTCAACAGCTAGGCGAAGGTGTGATGGTCTCATCCTTACTCGTCTCGAAGGACTGAGTCTCTCTCCAATGACGCATTTGGCACGCACGGGTCGGACATGATGTGTATCTCCAACCGGTTATTTGCAAAATTCAGTGTGCTGCGAAACACCCAGTGAGATACAACTTCGCTGTCTGTCTGAGATAAACTAACCGGTTATTCGACGTTCCAGCATCCACTGCATCATCCATCGTACACCTAGAGGAACTCGCATGAACATCCGTCGGCGAGAGCCTCTGCTTCCCTTTGCCATTCTCCAATTTCCTCCGACGAGCTCAAGTCCACACGAAACCACAGCCAGCTCTGCACACTTACCACGCAGCCACTCCACAATTCCACAATGGCTCTCAAGCTCTACGTCAACCTCATCAGCCAGCCAAGTCGCTCAGGTACGAAACGTGTGACTTTTGAAGTACTGAATAGGGGGGATCCTACTTTCTTGAGTGGTACTAACTAGTTGCGTTTGGTCTGCTACGACTGGTATGACTACTATTTCGCGGCGGTCGTTATTTCAGTCGCCTGGGTGCTCAAAGTGAAGAACGTCGAGCACGAGGTCGTGCAAGCCGACTTGTAGCCCCTGTTCACGTCGCCCGAGTTCTCGCGCTCACCCGAATGGGTTCATCCCGTGCTGCAGACG
>GL376636.1:1044383-1090721 GCA_000143045.1 Globisporangium ultimum DAOM BR144 | reverse complement strand
CACAATAGAAGCAGTGCTTTTAGCTTATTATTTAGCACATACTTTACTTGGACGAGTGAGCGCCCACACCATACCAGATATGCATACGATTAGTTCCTACACGTGATTTTTCAAAGCGCGACCACAAGCTACAGACAGCCACAAAACCAAACCATTCGTTCACTGAAACCGAGAAATGGTTCTGTTTTGTTTTTGTTTTTTTCTGAATTAGGATATTGCAAATAATCGCTTCAACAGCTAGGCGAAGGTGTGATGGTCTCATCCTTACTCGTCTCGAAGGACTGAGTCTCTCTCCAATGACGCATTTGGCACGCACGGGTCGGACATGATGTGTATCTCCAACCGGTTATTTGCAAAATTCAGTGTGCTGCGAAACACCCAGTGAGATACAACTTCGCTGTCTGTCTGAGATAAACTAACCGGTTATTCGACGTTCCAGCATCCACTGCATCATCCATCGTACACCTAGAGGAACTCGCATGAACATCCGTCGGCGAGAGCCTCTGCTTCCCTTTGCCATTCTCCAATTTCCTCCGACGAGCTCAAGTCCACACGAAACCACAGCCAGCTCTGCACACTTACCACGCAGCCACTCCACAATTCCACAATGGCTCTCAAGCTCTACGTCAACCTCATCAGCCAGCCAAGTCGCTCAGGTACGAAACGTGTGACTTTTGAAGTACTGAATAGGGGGGATCCTACTTTCTTGAGTGGTACTAACTAGTTGCGTTTGGTCTGCTACGACTGGTATGACTACTATTTCGCGGCGGTCGTTATTTCAGTCGCCTGGGTGCTCAAAGTGAAGAACGTCGAGCACGAGGTCGTGCAAGCCGACTTTGGTAGCCCCGTGTTCACGTCGCCCGAGTTCCTCGCGCTCAACCCGAATGGGTTCATCCCCGTGCTGCAAGACGGCGACTTCTCGATCTTCGAAGGGTGAGTGGTCCTCCAGACAAGCAGGCATAGGCAGCCAGCTCTTCCATGTTTCTCTCTATGGAGGTACCCACCCTCTCATATACTGACTGACTCACATGACTCGTGACGTGACTCTTGCCTATCGCTCGCTATGCTATGCAGCAACGCCATCTTGATCTACCTGTCCGAGAAGTACGGCTGGACTGACCTCTTCCCAGCTGACATCAAGACGCGCGCCAAGATCCACCAGTACCTGCACTGGCACCACACCAACGCGCGTCTGCTCACACCGCGAGTGCTCGTGCCGTTGATCCACTCCAAGGTCAACGCTCTCACACCAGAAGACGAGGAGCACCTCAAGAACACCGACGCATTGCTCACCAAGACCACCGCGCTCCTCGAAACGTTCCTCGTCAAGGACTACATCGCCGAGACGGACGCGCCGACGATCGCGGACTACGCGGCGTACTGCGAGTTCGGCCAGACGGAGCTCATGGGCGTCTTCGACTTCAGCAAGTACCCGAAGGTGGCGGCGTGGCTCAAGCGCATGAAGGTAGGACTGAGTGCACACAGCTGGCACTCTTTCTTTTGTGTATGCAATGTTGACCTGGAGTCTGTCGCGACAACTAACAATGCATTAAATCTGATGATGCTAACTAAACCTACAGGATGTTCCTTACCACGATGAGATCCACCAAGTGCTCGACGGTTTCCTGGGCGAGGTCGGTCTTCTCCCAGCTACCACGAACCCATAAGTTCCTGCTTGCTTCTCAGGTCGTGAATTATATACGTGGCAGTGTTATCTATCCTAGTTCAGCATAGCTTGGACAATATATAAACGAACTCACAAACAGCGGTCATTTGATGATTTGTTTGCTCAATTATGCTATTCCACTACAGTATGTTGCTTTGTGTGAAAAACTACGCTGAGGTTTTCTCGTCAGGCTTGACATAAACAAATGAAAAGACGAACAGAGCATCCTTCGGTGCTCAATTACGCCTTCTGAGACGCAGATAGGCCCACACTCTCCAAGAAACCAGCGAGAACTTCGTGGACCTCAGTGCGAAATGGAACGTCCTGGTGCATGTGGACATACCGAGTTAAAATTCGTACGAGGATCATAAATATACCAATACAGAAACAAATTACAATAAGTCGTCCTACCTTCATGCGCTTGAGCCACGCCGCCACCTTCGGGTACTTGCTGAAGTCGAAGACGCCCATGAGCTCCGTCTGGCCGAACTCGCAGTACGCCGCGTAGTCCGCGATCGTCGGCGCGTCCGTCTCGGCGATGTAGTCCTTGACGAATAACTTTTCAAGCAACCTCGCGTTCTTCTCGATGACCTTGTCGATGTTCTTGAGGTACTCTTCGTCTTGCGGGGTGAGCGCGTTGACCTTGGAGTGGATCAATGGCGCGAGCACCTGCGAAGTGAGCAGACGCGCGTTGGTGTGGTGCCAGTGCAGGTACTGGTGGATCTTGGCGCGCGTCTTGAGATCGCTTGGGAAGAGGTCAGTCCAGCCGTACTTCTCGGACAAGTAAATCAAGATGGCGTTCCTACAATCCAGAAAGGCGGGTCCAAACGCAAGCCATTCGATGATCAGTGTTTTCTCTCTGGTGTGAATGTGTATGTGAAACTCGTACGTACCCTTCAAACATCGAGAAATCGCCGTCTTTCAACACGGGGATCAAGCCATTCGGGTTGAGCGCGAGAAACTCGGCCGACGTGAATACGGGACCACCAAAGTCGGTTTGCATGACCTCGTGCTCGACGTTCTTCACTTTGAGCACCCAGGCAACTGGCACGATTGCAACGGCATACAACGGGGGCATGCACATGAATGAAGTCAATCACATGCAGCGATACATCGCAATAGTATGGTATTTGCTAAGCTACCTGCGCGGCTGGGCTGGCTGATCAAGTTGGCGTATAGTTGGAGACTCATCGCGATCGTTCTAGTGTCTGCTTAGGCTTCGAGTCTTGCTTTGGCTTGTGGCGGTCAGGAGCTTTTCCGAAATGACTCAATAAGAAGATTATGAGAGAAAGGATCTTCTCGCAGAAGGTTGTTGAAGTTGAAGAAGAAACATATAAAAACGACTCGACTCGATCGACGCGACCAGTAGGACAAAATTAGACTCTCCAGTGAGCCGTCACGTGCGACCCGACGCTTTTGGTGTGGTGCCAGCACGCCAAACACCAAGGATCAACGCTGAGATGGATGGGTACTCGGACGAGTACTACGGCAGTGCCAGCATCGAGTGTGACAATGCAGGATGTGCTACTCCATTGGAAGCTGACTCTACCCAAGGCCAGGATTCGGAGTATGCGACCGAGTACTGGCGACTGGATGCCGAGGCGTACATATGTTTTGCCGACTTGTGTCCTGAAGGACAGGGCGAGAGCGCCGCGCTCGGGGATCTTGGTAAGTTGTGTCGCCGCATGGGTCGAGCGCTCCGCGATGAGAGCGAGCAGTTCCGTCTCATGAACGAGCTGGACACGACGAATTCGATGCAAATCCTGCGCCACGATTTCGTGGCGTGGCTGCTCCAGGACATGAGTATGGAGCGGGACTTGACGAACGCGCGCATATACGTTCGTGAAGAACGAGTCATCCCAGTCGCGGAGCCCATATGGGAAGAGTGCATCGTGGATATGGTGGCGGACCAGCCTGCGAGCATCGGTAGTGACGTCAATGCGTCCAAGTACTTCTACAACATCGTCACGGGCGAGTCGAAGTGGGAATTACCAAGTCTCGTGCAATGTTTGTGGAATTATATCATCGCTCAGGAAGCCAAACGCTCTGCAACCTCAACTATTGCGGATCCGATCCAATCATTGCTTACAGAAGCTGGAAATATGGAAATGCTGCAAGATCTGCGCGTGTTGTTCACCAAATATGATGACGATGGCTCCAGAGCACTCGATGGCACCGAGTTTGAAGACATGTGCGTTGTGATTGGACAGCCTCTCCCCAATGGCAGTGACAGTGCGCGTACGCTGATGCGCGAGGTTGATCCGTTCAGTGCGCAGGAAGTCGTCTCGTGGGACGCATTCAGCTACTATTGGGTCTCGAATGCGCCGTTCCAGCGCCGCGCGCAGCTCGATAGCACCACGAGCAATAGTCTGAAGTCGTCCGGCGCGGCCTGGGAACGCATTGACGTGCTTCATAAGAAAAATCTGCCTGTGACATTCCGGAATACACAGACGCAAGTGGAGCGCTGGAACCATCCGGATATGGAGCATGATGTCGTGAATCTGCTGTTGAAATTGTTTCCAAGCACGAAAATGGATTGGAGCAAGAAAATCGCACTGTTTTTCGATGTGCAATGTCAAAACTCAAGCGATGCTGCTACTGCTGCTGCTGGTGGTAACCACGATGACGACCAGCAGCAATGTGGCGAGGTGCCATCGCAACGCTCATGGGATCTGGGTCAATGTGCACGCGTGTTGGTTCAATTAGAGCACCCAATGGCACGCAAGAAGCACGTTGAGAGTGCGATTCACCAAATTCAGAGCCGCTTTGGTGCTGGTGATGGAGGAAGTATCAGCGGCGATTCCATGAGGTCAATGCTGGATACTGTGGCTCTGGACGAAGCGACAGTCACAGCGTGGTTTCTTTACAGCATTCGCAAAGTGGAGATGAATGGGTGGGAAGAAGTGGTTGAGCCCAACTCTGGTCAAGTGTACTACTACCACGAACTCAGTGGTGCGATGCAATGGGATCCACCGCAATTGGATTCGAAAATGTCAAGTTTCCTGAGCAAGTTCGGTGGTGGAAGCAGCCACACAGCAACGTTGTCGAATGACGAGCGCATCACGCGCATGTTTCGCCACTACGATCTGGACGAAAGCGGAAGTATCTCGTTCGACGAATTCCACAAATTATATTACGCATTATTGCAGAGTCCATCGTCAGGCATCTCCACTAACACCGGTGAGCTCCAAGTCAAGCAGCTCTTTCGCGTGCTCGACACAGGTGGCGACGGGAGTGTGAGTCTCGACGAATTCAAGAGCTGGTGGCGCACAAAGCTTCAGCTGGAAGAAGAAGAGACAGAAGGTGAAAAAATAACCAAGCGCATTGCCCAACGCCGCGAGTTGTGCCACTCGTTTCTTGAGAATGCCGATGCGCTGATCCTTCGCGCAGGGCCAAGCCCGCCGCTATTAGAGAAGGTTGGTGGAGAAGAAGACGACAACCATGACCAAAAGCAACAGCAAGTGTACTTTGAGTCGAACCTGTTGCCAAGGCTAGTCGCTGTACTTGGGCGCTACCAGCTCAAAGGACTCACGTACCGGAATGCATTGAAGCAGTTGGTGCACGGCGACGATGTGTCGAGCCAGGAAGTCGAGTTGAAAGCCTTTCTGATATGGTACGACGCATTCGAGGCCTCGGAGCGCGAAAAAGACGAAATCGAGGCTGCGAAAGCCAAAGCACAAGCAGAACTGCAAGCTCAGGAGGCCAAAGCACGTGCCAAAGCCAAGGAGCAACAGCGCAAGGCGATGGGCAAGTATAAGTTGCAGGAACAAACACAAAACGACCAAGACGCACGACGAAAGCGGGCCGAGACGCTGTTTCAAGCATTTGACATAAACGGATCGGGTTTTCTGGATGAAAAGGAACTGCAACAGCTTACGAAAGCGCTCGGCCATCCCATGGACGATGTGCAAGTCCACCAGATGCTGCAGGTCATGGACACGAGCGGCGACAGACAAGTGAGCGTCGACGAATTCTGGACGTTCTGGAGCACGTTCCAGCGTTCTGACATGTCTCCATCGCCCAAAAAGCAGCCAAGTCGAAGCTCTGTAACGATGACGACAGCAACTCCAGACAAGAAGCTACTCTCGAAAAGGGGAAAAGACAAACAGCCATCGGCGCTTGAGGTAAATGCATCGCTGTCGGTAGGGCTGGAAATGGCGAAAACTCGAATGCTCAAGTTCTCGCTCGACGATTTTAAAGAGGCGCTTGGAGACTGGAAAGACGAGCTCACCGACAAGCGCAACGACAGAAAGAAGAAGCAGCAGCAAGCAAGCGACGAGAAATTGGTCCAGAAAAAGCGCAGTGTATTTATCCCAACCTGTAAACGGCGATATGCGCACTTGGACGTCACGTGGATTGAGCCCGAAGTTGTTGAGTGCGTCATCAATCTCATCCACGAAATTACGGTTTCCACGCGGCCATTGATGCGTTCAGATGCCGCGCAAGCGATTCAAAAGATCGCAAAGGGCTACGTGACGCGAAGTCTCGTGCACAAGATGATCGAAACTCAATTTCGACCACACGTGGACCTGCACACGCTGTTTTACTACTACGAAGACTTAGAAAGTGGTCACGTGCTGCTAGATCGACCGCTGTATCGCACCAAGACATCGACTCGCCCACCATTTGACTTTGAAAATTGCGACACCAAGCTGGAAAAGTACGAATTTCAGAAAAAACAGCACGAGATGCGTGCGAAGAAGCGATTCTACGAGGCAAACGGCTTCGTACATAGTCATCCACTGAACTTGAAAGGAGCAGCAGTACGGCAGAAACAATCGCCGCCATCACTTATGCTGGTTTCTGCCGCAATGTATCTGTGGGATATCGCTCAGTCGGTGCACAAGAGACTTCTCGGAGACATTTGGACTCCACTGCGACAGCGGCAGCACATTCTCACTGAGTTGATCGCGAGGCGATACCGCCGGCAGTTGCAGCAGCGAAGCAGCCAAGGTGCCGCCTACCTGCCACTGCATTACGTTGTACGGCATACCGATTTTCCCGTCCGTGTGGTCGCAGCCATTTCCCAGGGGTACTCGGCAGCGCTGCACGAAACTGATGCGTTCGGAATGACGCCACTTCACTTGGCGTTCCGAGAGCGACGAAGCAGCATCGACTTGTTTCGTATTCTCATCGGCAACAAGCCTGGAAAAGATAGCCGAGCCAAATTTACAGCTTCGAAAACAATCTGGGAAATGAAGACTCGGTGTGGCGACACACCGCTCCATGCTGCCGTAGTGCATTACGCGTCGATTGAACTCCTGCGTTGGATTCTGGGCAGCGACTTGATCTCCATCGATGTGGCGTGCATGCTCAACCATCATGGGGAATCGCCGTTCCACGTCTCGATTCATCGCTTCGATGCATGCTCCGCGTACTCCAAATCGGTCATTTACGTATTTCTCAAATACCTGGATGCGTCAAGATTGTGTTCCTTTCGGACAAAATATGGCGACCTCCCGCTTCACTTGGCGATGGACGCGTTTGAAAAACTGAAGCAAACTAAGGCACATACGTCATCTGAGAGCGGCGCCGAAGCACAAACGCGCCAACAAGGATGGGAATGGCTTGCGCGTCACCTCATGCTGCAGTTTCCAGAAGTATTGCTGGTCAGGAAAGCGTCCAATAACCTGCTGCCAATCCATTTGGCCATCAAATATGAATTTTCGTCCAAATTTGTACATGAAATGTGGATTTCCACGGTCACTTTGGCCGAGAAAACTGAATCTTCTTCGATCTTGGAATCGACAACGATCGCCGAAACGCGCATGACTCTGTTGCATTACGCGATCCTCCACCAGCCAAACGCATTCGAGCTCATCCAGTCGATTATAGCCAAGATGCCCGAGGCATGCAGCATGCAGTGCCTCCCAAACAATGACCTCCCGTTGCATTTTGCCGCAGGAGCCATCCCTGCAGCGACTTCTTCCGCGCCAGAGTCCACTGATCGGAGACTCCAACTTCTCCAGCTGCTCTGTGATCACTACATTGCTGGTTGCCAGGTATACAATAAACAAGCGAAGCTTCCTCTTCACCTGGCGATCATGAGCGGTCAGCCGGCCGAAAACGTCCAGCTTTTGATCAAAAGCTCGCCATTCGTTCTCTCGAGCAGTCCGCAGGAACGCAATGGGATGCGGGCGCTTATACTGGCAGCGAGCGCAAAGAACCCAGACTATCACGTGCTTGCAACGCTCTTGGAGCTCACCCCGAGTGTAAAGTTGACCGTGGGCGACGTGAACAAGCGCCCCATGACACCACTGTACGCGATTTCGATGCGCCCATGCAATCAGGGTAGCGATAAGAGAGAGGGCGCGTCGCGTCACGAGGTCTTGCGCAAATTCAGCACCAAGTTTGAGCAAATCGACGATGAACATGCGTATTTTCTGGAAATGGCGAAAACTAAGTTGCGAAAAAGGCACTTTAGCCCGACGTCCGACTGGGAATTCAAGAAGATTCTGCGCCTGATGGAGATGAATCCACTGGACGAAGCCGTGCTCCAGCGCTCGTTCCTTGCAATCAACACCAAAATACAGAAGATGATCGATACTCAAGCGAAGAAAGAGAGCGACAGCAACCAACTAGAGACAGTGGGTCGCATTCGCCACCCAAACGATGTGATTGTTGACATGATCACGCTGAACCCGGAGCTTCTGATTGTTCGCCAGATCCATCAAGTCATGTTCGAAGTCCCGTCGAACACGCGGCTCCAAGTGTTGGGCCACGGGATTCTCAACAAACTACTACCGACAGCATTTGCAAAAGCAGCGTACAAGGCGAAGATCGATCCCTATTTCGATTTATAGGAAAAAATGTTAGACAAGAACGGGGAATGAGTAGTTCAGGCTGTGGTAACAATAAAAAGAAATGCATCGTTAGATCTAGAATGACCGCGCCACTTCATCCAAATACGATCGTGCTCCTTGAACTAGCGCATTGTCTGATCCGTACGCGGTACTAAGGCTACCACATTGGAGAACCAAACGTTAATCACGAGTCAAGCAGAATACATAGAGCATCAGAATGCCAGTTATGATGAAGTACTTACATTGATAGCGCGTGATGAAAATGCTCTCTCGCCTTCTGGATCGCAGTCTCTTTTGCGTATGACCTTGACGGGTGCTCGTCCCTGGCTTCGTAGTATAACTTGGCGAGTTGGAAATGCAAGAGCCCACGCGACGGGAGCTTGAGCGTCGGCAAAATCCACTCGGTCGCATGCAATTCTTGCTGGAAGTAATGCATCGGTACAGTGGGGATCGATTCGCTTCTGTCTCTCGAGCTTGATGGCGGGTTCTCGAGGAGAAAGGTGCCCATATCTCGCGCCAATGATGCAATGCGGACATTTCTTCGATGCAAACGCAGTTTGTCATGGAACGACAGCCATAACTGTTGATAAAGTCCCCACGTAGTCTCTGGAGAAGACGGCAGTTGCTTCTGAGCCTTGAGTTCCTGCTCGATGCGTTCACACTCGGCCTCGTAGCGTTGAATTTCCAATTTAGAACGTTCGGATCCACAAAATTCACAACGCGCAGCGTCATTTTGATCTTCCTTCGTCGCGTCCAAGACGACAACCCCCTGTTGCCCGCAGGTAGTTGTGTTCTGGCATGCGTACCCATCGAGGAACCAATCATCGTGTGTGCTACTTTCAGATGCAGCATCACGACATCTGGAGCAATCGCACTCGAAAAAGTATGACTCGCGCAGTGCTTGTTGGCGCTTTGACGTGGACTCGAGGAGCTCAATGTACGAGATCTACACGATTTGTTGTGTTTGTAAGAAATACGAGCTGAAAGCATGCATTTTTATGCATATGGAGGGGTACGTACCGTCAGTTCATCGCCTTGTTGCACATCTTTGATGGTGTGTACGACCATTTGCTGCTGCTGGAAGCTCACGACGCAGTTCGGGTCGCACGAGTGATTAAACAGTGCGCCATGTGGGAACACGCCAATCCCCAGAGGCGTGCACAGATCGTCCGAGATCGTGAACGCATTGCAGTTGACGCGGCAAAAGAGCTGCACGATTTTGCCCTCGAGCAGCTCCGCGAGCTCTTCGAAACTCGCGCCGCGTGTGTTGAACTTCGAGCGCGCGAGCAGCAGGAGCACCAGCTGCATCATATCATGGTACTGCTGCAGTTTACCCTCTCCATGGTCATCTGCATTTGCAAAACATACACAATGTCATATTCATCATTGCACCAAGGATTCCTAGCATTATGCATATAGAGAGACTTGTTACCATAGTGATGGCACAGTTGTAGCACCGATTGTCCATCTGTTGTCTGCTCTTGATCAGAAAGAAACAGCTTGGCAGCCATGCGCGTCACCAGCAGCACCGTCTGCATAGATTTGCCCTGGACGTGCTTGGGCACGTGCTTCCACGCGGCGCACTCCTTCGTGTGGAGACCCCGTGTCCAGTCGAGCTGCTGGCATTTCCGGGAACAGTACTTGACGCGGTGGCACCCGCCGCACTTGTGCAGCTTCTGCGTCTGAGGTGTACTGAAACACCAGTTGCAGCACGAAGCGGAGATAGATGCGGACGCAGACGTCTGCAGGATGCGCGTGCCTGTCGCTATGAGCTGCCGCGCGAGCGCGCCGCGGCCTTTGCGCGCGCAGTCGACTTGGTCGAAGAGCGCCATTTTGCATTTCATGGGTCGTTCAGTACGTTCGTGCAACATTTGATTACTTCTCGAAAGGGACACAATCCGAGTGTGACAAAAAGAGACAGCGGTTTAATCAGGATGTTTACGTGCAAAGTGGGACACTACCCCGTTTTGACACTCCATTCGTTCCTCTTTTGTTTCTCTCGTCGAATGATCAACTGACACATCGCTGAACAAAAAGTGACAAAAGGAGATGGGCCATAGTAGGCAACACACGAACATCCTTTGACAAAACTATCGCTTCCTCTTTTGTCTTTTCCTCGACGTCGCATGTCTGGTTTCCCGTTCACCTTTAAGCAACCTTGCTCCCAAAAAGGTTGCGTGAAGCGTTTTCGTTCGTGCAACCTTGCTTCCCCCTCCGCTACTCCCTCGCACTCACTGCCTCTTCCCCCATACTCAACGACCGCAAGG
The DNA here is from genome assembly GCA_000143045.1 of Globisporangium ultimum DAOM BR144. Lineage (NCBI taxonomy): Eukaryota > Oomycota > Peronosporomycetes > Pythiales > Pythiaceae > Globisporangium > Globisporangium ultimum. The sequence goes on along the minus strand of GL376636.1, from coordinate 1,079,985 downwards.
CAGACGCAGGCATGGACCGCGACGGGCGCGTGTTCATGATCGTGCGCACGAACTCGCCGCGTAACGCGAACGGCGCCGGCGGCAACGGAGGCGACGGTGCGCTGGGTCTGAGCATGGCGGCCATGGAGGCGGACTGGCGCCAGCAGCAGTTCCAGCGCCAGCGCATGCAGCTGCTCAGCATGGCCATCTTCCTCTGCTTCATGGTGCTCTTCTTCGACAACCGCGCGGGCGACCCGCAGCGCCGCAACCGCATGGGTGAGAGCGGCGCGGGCACGATGGGCGGCGGCAACGGGTACAACCGCTACGCGCTGCCACACGAGATGTTCAACGACACGGAGCGCGTCCTCAAGGTGCACGAGCTCGAGGCGCTGCTCCAGCAGCAGCCAGGGTACATGAAAGACCAGTCGCCCATGAACGTCTCGGGCATCTACTCCGGTGCGTGCGTATACAGTGGGCTATATGCTCCCAACATGGCGTAAATGGGTGTGATACGAATGACTGATTTGTCGTTGTGGCTTGCGTGATTTTTTTCTGATGCAAATAGGCACGTGGGAATCGCTGGCACCCGAAGACTATGACGCGCAAAAGCCCGTGTACACCGACATCATGTACGCAGCACTCTCTTATATATTGAGTATTTAGTAAGCGCATAGTGGGCTTATTATGCTGCCATCCTCTCTCTCTCACGTGTTTTATTTTTCTAGTCCCTACTTAAAAGTGGACCGCGAAATCCAGTTGCAGCAGTACACGCAGCCCGTGGAAACGGGCCACACGTGGCTATTTCTCAAGATGAAGTCGCCGGCGTCGAAGGAGCTGAAGAAAGAGGTCGCGTACGTGACGGGACAGCTCGTGATTTACGAGGAGCAGGCGTCGCTCGCGGCCACGATCCTGCCCGTGCAGGGCGTGTTTCTGCGGCGGCTCGGCAAGCTCACGCTGTTTGGGAACAGCCCCGATTCGAGCGTGCAGCTGCTGTATCGCAAACGCAAGGTAGACGACAACTCGACGATCGCAGCACCAGATGCGGCAACCGAGTCGTCACAGGAGAGCGACCTGGACTTGCTCGAGGAACAACCACTGAACCAAGCGACGCTGGATCCTCGCCTCGACATCATGAACTTTGGCATCATTGACGGCGTGCCTGTGCTGGAGAACAAGGACGACTATGCGGCCATCGACATCTCGCCGCCGCGGTACGCGTACGTGTCGCGCTTCCGAAGCGGCGACTCGTTCAGTGACCAGTGTGTGAGTATCGTCGAGATGTCGCTCGCGAATGCAACTGAAGCCGCAAGCTTTGCACCAAAGGAGGGTGAAGAAGATGACGATGACGAAAAACTCGCCAATGCGCTCAAGAACATGCGACTGACAGGCACGCTCGCGAGTGTCAATTGCGGCTTGTACCTCAAGATCGACACGACGTTCCAGGAAGAGAACCTCAACGTGTTTTTTTCCAAGGCATCGCGATACGCCGTGATCATGACGCTGATCGCGATGGGCGAAATCTATTTCCTTTTGCGCCAGTTGCAGGTCTCGAATACGCAGGCAACGGCAGCGAAAGTGTCGCTCTTGACCATTGGACAGCAGGCAATCGTGGACTCGTATCTGTGTCTTGGGCACTTGACTGTCGGCATTGTTGCGCAGGTAAGGGACTTACAAAAAAATATTTGGTGATATACTTGTGTTGGTTGTTGACGCTCATTGTGCTTTTGTGCGCAGAATGTGTTTGCGGCGTTTGCGTCGGTGGCGTTTGTCAAGCTGATCATCTTTTCGGTCTTTGAGATGCGGTATCTGCTGATCATCTGGAAAGCGCGACGCCCACAGGGCTTTTCCGAGGGATGGCTCACGCTTCGACGCGAACTCACGACGCTCTACTCGAGGTTCTACCTGTCGCTGCTCGCGGGATTGTGCTTTTTCTACAATTTCTCGGTACGTGCGCTGCTTGTGGAAATACCTGATGTAGCGCGCTTCTTTTTCGGGAAAGTTGATGATTGTGCGGGGTGCTTCTTGTTGCTCTTGTTACTGTAGAACCATTTGCCGATCCTCGTCTTCCTCTGCTACTCGTTCTGGGTCCCGCAGATCGTGCACAATGCGCATCGGTTCGTTTTATTCTGCTTGTTCTTTCCGTCGAATGTGCGTATTCCCCATCCTGATTCGGAATTTCGATTACTGCGTTTTTCCAATTATCCAGGGAAGTTCGCAATCCATTCGATCTCGGCTACTTGTACGGTATCAGTGCGCTGCGCATGTTCCTCCCGTTGTACTTTTATGGCTGCCCAAATAATTTCCTCACAGCGTTCCCCATGGTTGGTACAAACCTTTTATCGTATTTCGTGCATACTGGTTCATGCTCTAACAGCTGCCGTCTTTCTTGTTGATTTGCCAGTACGAGAGCAAACCGAATCCGCAGTTTTGCTATATCCTGGTGCTGTGGATGGGATTCCAAGTCGGCGTGCTCACGTTGCAGCAGCGGTTCGGTCCTCGCTTTTTCGTGCCCGCGCGCTTCCTGCCGGTCAAGTACAACTACGAGCGCCGTATTAATCTGCAGGAGATGACGCTGCTCAAGTCGTCGACCAACGATGAGGACAACACGATTGATTGTGTGATTTGCATGGTCGAACTGGACATTGAAGCGCGCGACTACATGATCGCGCCGTGCGAGCACATTTTCCATCGCGAGTGTCTGCAGGGCTGGATGCAGGTGAAAATGGAGTGTCCAACGTGTCGGTGCGTCCTTCCTGAGCCATAATAATTGGAAAGAGAGAGCGTCAGCTGTTACTTGGTGCGGGCGGCTCTCTCTCGACTGATGCTGCCGTCCCACTGACCCAGAGAACACACACAAGACACAGAGTGGGATCTGCTCGGAAGCGAACGAGATTGAAACCGTGATTGCAGAGCTGGCGCAAGGCGTCGGTCAACATGCGACTGCCAGAAGAAGCCGCGTTCGATGATGAAGATAGTTGATAGAGATCTTCCTATGACAAGTAAAGAAGCCAACGAGAAAGAAGAAGAAAAAAGGAGACACTCGTCTCAGTCTCCAGCCACGTCTCGAGCAAAGTTGTGGGTAGCACCAAATATGTAAATATATATTTTGAAGCACGGGCAAATGACGGCGCATTCATTGCGAATACGCCGTGGTGGTGCTGATTGCGCCTGCGTTGGTAGTGGGAGTGTAGTTAGCGTTGACTGTAGTCACCAGGCTTGTTCTCTCGCGCATGGCAGAAATGGACACTGATCGGTAGCTCGAATCCAAACAGATCCCCCATACGGTTTCTGACTCGTTGTGTGGACCTGCGGGACTGTCCCTTCCCAAATACCTCCCAACACACCGGTCTTCTATATTGATTGAATAAACACTTCAAAACTATTCTGCATATTATGCATATAGGTGAAAAGTTTACATAAACCTTTATAAATTAATATGTATCACAAATTCAAACTTAGTAGAAGACGCTGTGCGAGGGGAGAACGCTGCATGCTGACCCGTTCGTGTGCTGACTATGTATGGGGATGGGGCCTTGTTTGTGCGACTACGTCGTCGTGTCCAAGTCATCACCCGCAGATCTGCATTCGCGTGGCAGGCGTTGCCGCTGAAGCGTTAGACAGATTAATACCCCCCCCCCCTCCCCCCTCAAGCCCTTCGGTGTGTCCATTGCAGCCAGCAGTCCGACTCGCTTCGAGGGGAGTATGACACTGCCAGAATGGATTCCGCCCATGGCCTCAAGCTCCTACCCCGGTGGCCGTAATCGGTAGGACACACAGAAACGAAAATGAAGAGAGACCCCGAGGCGCTAGGAGCAATGGCGACTGGTGATGCTTGTGGAGCCGCTGGGAGCATGACGCGATCCACCAAGGCTGCAACGTCTGACCCAGCTGAGACTTTGGCCAAGGAGAAGGAGTTCTGTCGGTACCCGAACAAGCGCTGTTACAGCAAGCGTGCGCTCAAGGAGAACGGCGAGCTGCACAAATTCTGCGAGTGGCATCGGAATTGCGCCAACGAGTACCAGAGGCGACTGGAGCAGCGACGACGGGAGAAGCGACTGAATATCGCGCCGCCAGAGAAGATGAAGCCCAACATGTGCCTCAGTGGCATCCAGGGCGTGGGTCCGGGGTTACCTTCGACAGCGAGTTCAGCGAGAATGAGAGCAGCCTCGACTGGTCCTCCTCCGACGCCACTGGTGGCAGGACGGAATTCACAAAAAGTGAGTAGAGGCGACGAATACGAGCCATTCCGGGACCCCGTGCCGCTGCAGACCGAGGACCTGCACTACCTGTCGCTCTGCTTCCTGGACGAACCTCCGGCATCCTGACTCAGCGAGTGATTTGGACGAATTGCGTGCACTTCCACGTTCCCCCGCGATGCCAACTACAACTCGCATTGTTGGGGCATCATCATAAGGTTGTTGTCATGTGAGTGATCGGTATCGGCAATCAAATATAAATAAATTATAGCAATTTAGCAACGAAAACAGGATTCTATAAAATAATAAATTATGGATTCCAGTTATTATATTAGCAATATTTGACGGTACTCTACGCTTTCCGTATCCGACCGTTGCGTCTCCGTGCATCTCAATGACCTCTACAGAATCATACAAATTATATAACAACAATATACAGGTTTTGAATTTGTTGATAGTAGTATCCCAGAAGGTACTTTATGCTTCTACTAAATATAAGATGGTAATAGATACACGAGTTGAACAAGTCCCCCAAATGCAGAATCTACTCCCATTTTCAGCGAGCCACACACGAACATGGACAATAACGCTATGGAGAAGCAGAGCAGCCGCTTCGGGCTGCCACGGCGGCCGCGATACGCGCGGCGCAACACGGGCGACCACGTGCAGCTGCATGCGTCGCTGTCGCTGCTGGACGAGTACTGGCCGCTGCTCGTGCTCGTGCTCGTGGTGCTATTCGTGACGTTCGTCGTGGCCAACGCCATCGCGTTGTTCGTGCAGATGCGGCGCGAGAAGCGCATCCAGCAAAAGACCCAGCGGCTCGCGAGTACAGGCGCTGCGGCCGCGCAAGAGGCTGCTGTTGCTGCTGATGAAGGCGGTCGGGAGCTTCACCCGGTGCCCGTCACGATCCTCACGGGCTTCCTCGGCTCGGGCAAGACGACGCTGCTCAACCGCATCCTGCATGCGCCAACGCTGCCGTTCAAGATCATGGTGCTGGAGAACGAGATCGGCACGATCAGCATCGACCACTCACTGCTCAAGTCGGACGCCACGGGCAAAGTGCAGGACCTCGCGGCCGACGGCATCTTCGTGATGCAGAACGGATGTATGTGCTGCACGGCGGCAAACGGGTCGAAGGCGTCGTCGAGCAACGAGTTGGAGCGCATTCTCGACTACCTGCTGCGCATCGTGAACGAGGACGGGTTTGATTACCTGGTGGTCGAAACGACGGGACTCGCGGACCCTGGTCCGATCATTGAGACGTTCCTGCGGCTGCGCGCCTCGCGCTTCCGTTTGGATGCCGTCGTCACGATGGTGGACACTCACGCAGCAAATCGCTTGTGGCCGCTTGAAGATGAAGACTATGATTTCCCCATTGAGCTGCAGCGGCAGCTGCTGTATGCAGACATTGTCGCGCTCAATAAGATGGATTTGGTGAACGACGGCGACGTGGCGCGACTGAAGCTATCGATTGCGCAGATCAACGAAGAAGCGCGCATGTACAAGTGCGTGAATGCGGAATTGGATTTGAAGCACATTATCAACGTGAATACCTTTGACGCTGTACGATTCCGAGAGCATGGCGCGAAGTACTCGTCACATGATGAAAGTGAAGGAGGAAGGGGTGAAGAAAGTGCACGGATGTTTGCTCGAGGCGTGCACTCGAGCGACATCGACACGGTGCATTTCGAGATGGAAGCGGAGTTGGACATCGTCAAGTTTGGAGAATGGTGTGTTGATTTTTGTATTACATGCTTGTGCGGCATGATTCGGTTCCTAACAGTTGTTGCTTCTCTGTATGCGAACAACAGGTTGACATCCGTTGTGGACGAATACGCGAAGGCTGAAGTACTGCGGATCAAAGGAGTGCTTGCCATCGCAAACAACTCGCACCGGTGCATTGTGCAGTGCGTGCTGGACACATATACAATTGCTCCGTCGGTCGAGTGGGGTGCTCAAGAGAAGCGGATATCGAAACTCGTTCTCATCGGAAAACAGTTGGATCGCCATGCCCTCGAAGAAGGATTCCTGCGGTGTTTAAGCAGCGGTAGCAATGAAAATGATACTGAACAAAGTGTGGAGCCAAAGAAAGATGTGTGAATGCCAGTCAAGATTTCTGGTTGGTGTAGTGAGGCCAGGTATGCTACGTGACTTGCCTGGAGAAGATCGTCAAATGAGTTTGAATGTAGGAATTCCTTACTGTCTTCTATCAACACGCTAGATGCGATCAAACGAGTTCGTCAATGACAAGTTGATGGGATATTAGAGTCTGAAAGTCCTTTCTTCGAATTGAATTAATATTTATTTCTAGGGTCAGCGAGCATAGATGGACGAGTTACGACGCACCAGCGATTTGGCAACATCAACCAGAAAAAGCGTGCGAGTCAAGTTAACGTGAAGAGGACAGCTGATTGTCATCCAGGAATTGCTAGAACGATGCAAGTGCCGTGCGCCGCGCTTTCCGACATAAGAGCTTCGGACATCGCTGCAGATGCGAATATGCCAGGATTAGCGAGAAATCCACGCGTTTGGTGTGGTCCGAGTTTTATCTGTTGAATTATATTCGAAAGCATCTTGGTTTTACTATTGATATCTTGTAATCGTATGCAAAATTCGGACCTGGCTGGTCCGAGTTGGTCCTAATCATGAATGCTCCCACACTCCTGTCAAACCTAGCCCTTATCGATATACAATTGACTGGAATTTAACATTTATACCATTTTATTGGTAAATATTCTTTCTAGACCAAACACAATTGCGCATAGTAGACGAGGTCCGAACTGTTATTATTCTCTACCGTAACATAAAATAACGATAGGGTCCGTGGTGGGATGAATTGGTTGTACCAAAGGTATTCTGAGCAAAACGATTGCAAAAAATAGGGATACGAGCGTTGGTGGAGACGTTCCGAGTCTGCATGCCCAAACGCTCTTGGCGATATTAGCGCATCGTCGAACGCCAATGATGTCCCTGAACGGGTGTGATAATACAGTGTGCGAGTCTTTGCGCCGCTTTCTGGAGACCACGGAGCACAGCCCCTGAGCAAAACCCAGTCCTACTGAGATCGCAATATTTGGTACGGGTCCCTTATCACTGCCTGTTCTCTTCAATGAACGTCGTTGTTCTGCAGCAGTGCAAGCTGCTTTAAACGCAAGCAATTGAAAGACGAAGATGTACCGCATAAGCAACATGATCCACGATCCAGAACTGTGATTCGCGAAAGTGGGTACACAGTGAAGGAGGAGGAGGTGGCCGAGTTGAAGATGTAACGCATCGTTTTGTATGTGCGATGCATTCGCTGGAGTTCATTGAAGATATGCTACGAGAAGTTGGATGCGAGGTCGTATAACAGATTGCGCTGAGTGAGTAGGATTCTTTGTCTACGAGAGCGTGAGCCAACATCTTCCTGCCCAGTCTTCCATCGTTTGGTCAGTTGTAAGACCTCGGTACAACCTGTGCGCTTGTGCGCTTAGAGGATTCTCCCATGAACCATCAAGACGGGAGCTGCTTCACGTTTGTCCTGATGGCTGTCGAAAACGCGCCATTCGTCACATTCATCAACACAAAGGGCGGGGGAATTCGAGATGATAGCTTTATTTTTTTGCTGCGCGCCTGCCAACTCGGTCACATGGAAAAGAGCCACATGAACTTGTGCTCAAAGCAATCTCATTCTGTACCTATTGTAGTTGAAAGCGTTGTCGCCTGTCCTGCTTGAAGGCATGCTGCTGTGGAACATTTTTTTCCTCGCATACCATCTCAGCCACTTCCCTGATCAGTTCGATGCGTGCCATAATGACTCATGATCGCGTTTATGTGTGTGACGCGTAGCTGAAACCATAGTCGGAGGATTTCTTCCTGCTGCTGCAGGTTGTTTTGCGTCCATTCATAGTGGTCTATTTGCCAATTTACAGTACAGCACACAAGACATGACGACCACAGACGAAAATGATAAATTCAAGAGGTTATTTTGTTAGAAGAACAGGGTCTATTGTAAGTGTACCAGTTTCCATTTGGATGCGCGGATGACCCAATGATGTCGTCATTGTGGCTCTTGAAAAACGACTGGCGTTGTGTACTCTTGTCGTATATGATTCCCAGCGCCGCACTGTGATAGATGGCTTTCCCATTACTGTCATAGCGAGCATTGTTAGCCGCGTTTTGAGCTTGATACCTGTGAACTGGTTCCAGTTCCAGATATGCATCGGGGGTGTGCTTTTCAAGTTCATTTCACTCGCACTCGATGGAGCAACGACCGCGCAGAGCCACGGCTTCATAGCCACAAAACCATCGCCTACATTATCAAACGCAGACGTCATTTCAAGAGGATCGCTATCGCGATTTGCCCGAGCGTCTTGGTTGCCCCCAACAGCATGCTGTGGCGTAAAATCGTCATCTTTGTACGGATCAATCTCAACAGCTTTGTTGCCTGGTTTCTCATGCTGCCACGCAAACACGCAACGGTCATTGCCTCTGACTGAAATGATGAAGTGATCATGTGGTGACCACCTCACATTGGCCACGTGGGAGGCATGGCCACGAAGCTCGACCGACGACGCCTTTTCAAGGACACAAGGATATCGGAATACCTTGACGAAATCGTCTCCTGTCGTTAGCAGAGTCCCATCCTTTGATCGGTCAACCACGCTCACGCCTGTGCTGTCACTTTCTTCTTCCCATATACCTTGAACAGATCACCCCAGCGTTGATGTCATAGTGTGCCATCGTTCATCTCGAAACGTAGATGCGCCAGTGATGTGTCGTACCGTTGAATTACTAGGTCGTGTAGTTGATGCTTTAGTCCAACCTACGCGTTTGCTGCCAGCCATCCCCGCTCAGTAGCCTCTCAATTCGTGCAGTCTGCTGCTGCATGCGTGCAAACCTGTCAGGATGACGTAAAAAAGGACGCTCAAACACGGAAACACCACCCAGAGCGCGTGCTGCGCTTTACACGAACCTGAAAATGCTCTTAGACACCAGAATGAGGATGGTGGCCCTGCCACGTCGTCGACCCTGCACGGATGTGCCTGGATTTGTGTTGTTCTCCGAGCCAACTGAGCACACACGTGAATACCCGGTGAGTCAGCCACGCGACGAATATGCATCGTCTTCCTTGCCCTTTCTTTGCGATCGAGGCATAATTGTTCACGTTAGGCGCTTATCCCACTCTTACCTGGGTATACCATGCAGTCCACAGCGTACACGCGCATGCGCTGCAGCGTTGCAAACGAGCCGAACTGCTCTCCAACGCACAGATGAACAATTGACTCCACGAACGAGTCGTCAGGTGACTGGATGCGACGCTATCTGTGGGCGGAAGACTTGGTCCTCCATGCTCGTCTTTTTTGCATAAAACTCTAGGATAACTCACGAGCGCCGCGCTCTCCCGGACAGACTAAGCATAAAATAAGGTATCAGTCAGGTGCAAGAGAGGACTAGGCACTCTACGGTGCACCCATTGAGGCAGAAGATGCATCGGCACGTTGCTGTTGTCTTGAGCTGTGTGCTCACCGCGAAGTGACGATGATTGGGTTCCCACTGCATTTACTGCCAAGCAATCTGCCTAGAGTGGGAGCCGGAACTAAGCATTTTCCTGATGTGTCTGGGATGTGCTTTTCTCGCTGATGTGATGCGCAAAAGAGGCCGGACTGGCTGGCTGCACTGGTTTCGCCAGTCAACGGGAAACCACAAAGACAAAAGAAGTTGTTCCTCTCGATGGCTCGTACGCTGTGGTTGAGTTCTGCGCCGTGGTTGTGTTGTAATGGGCAGCTACAGAGCTACGCAGCTCCTCGTTGTGCCTCATTATGATAGAGCGTACAAGATCCACCGCTGTCGAACTAAGAGGCAGCATAGAGAAGCCCAACGACACAAGCCACTACTCCATCTGATTGAGCACATGATTTTGCAGACAGTGCTCCTGAAAACAGGAAAGTTGAGGCGCCTGATCCAAAGTCAATTCGTGGCGTCTCTGTTATCGCAGACCACGAATCAAGAGCTACAGTACTATCCACATCTCGTGGGGTTATGATGATACAACTGGCGCGGGTTTCTAGACTATATAGCGTCAAAGATTGCAATGGAGCTCTGGGTGTTGACTCAACTTTCCCCTTCATCTATCCACAAAACACAAGGCTAACTGAAGTGCGGAAGTGCAAAAGGCGAGCGTGCGCAGTGGAGACCTCAGCAATCTCATAGCACTGACGGCATGCGTCACATAACCGAGACTAAGAGCCACGGTTTATTTGCAGTGTGTATGTATCGTATGACGCGAACTTACATATAAACTGCATATAAATTATATCTTCGTTTTTTGCGTATATAACAACTTGCACAATGCGCGCAATGAAATAGACTGTGCGCATGACAAAACTTTCGACTTCGACTTTAATTCATAGAGAGAGCGAGAAGCTCGACGGAGAGGGGGCGTTCAGTTGCTCTTCTCAACAAGGAACGTGCCGACCAGCACGGCAAGCGCTCGAATACATAGTGGGACCCAAAGGGACCTGCGCATCATCTCCCTCTCGTCGCAAATCGTTGCGAGATTTTTCAGTGTTTTCAGGGGGAAGGGTGAAATCACAGATTTGCGTACACTTGCGGCGTTCACGCCTGTGCGTCTTGGACCCCAGGCCTTCCGTTACGTCGGTGTACGTACCGTCCAACACTGAGGAGGAGCCCCAGACTCGACAGAGTTTTTGGACCTCGTTGGCGAGCAGCACTTTGCAATTCGCTGACTAAGTGGCAGCAGGATGGCGCCAACTCAGACACAGACCTACCAGCACTGCGATCATCCGCACCTGTCCCCAGGAGCCGCGTATGCCTACTCTGGTGGCGCTGGTTGCGACCAGAAACTCTACGAGGGCGTCGAATCACCGTGTGCTGCTGAGCCGCCGATGCTGCTCGCCGATATGATGGCCGACATCAAGTCGATTGCGAGCACAATCGAGTCTGTGAAAACTAAAGTACGCGCGCGACGTCAGAGTCAGCGTCGAGGAGCTACGCTGCGAAGTCCAGACCGCCGTCGTAGCCTTAAAGTACAGCACGCAAGTAGCCCGACAGGAAAAGCAACAGAGAGCAGACAGATGTCCAAAGAGCGCGAAAAACGCGAGCGTGGGCGACGAAAGAAAGACGGCGATACGCTCGACTACATCTACGCCGAGCTTCAAGAGAGCGTCGGGATGTGTCGATACTGGGGCAAGAAATGCTGGAACCTACGCGTACCGAAGGAGAAAGGCGGTTTCCACAGTCTCTGCCACTTCCACCGCGTCAAGGCAAACGAGAACCAGCGGCGGTTCGACTACAAGCGCCGAGGCACGTTATGGCGCTGCTTCCAGGCCGACCCCAACTACAAGGACGTGTCGCTGTTTCCCGGAACGCTGGAGCCCGCGGATGCGAATAGTGAGCTCCAGGGTGGGAGCTTCGAGCCGTTCGAGAGCGCCGTGCCTCTCAAGGACGAAGACGTTGACCTGCTCCGTGAATTGGTCGGAGCAGCGATAGTCTGAGGCGAGGACGGAAAATTCTACTTGATATATTTAAAGAGCTACAGGGAATGAACTGTATTTGCGTAAAATTAAGAGTGACCATTATTAAAACCAGATATTATTGTTGCGGTATTCGCTTGCACTCGATGAATCAGTACTAAGTACTTGACGTAGCTTCTTCATCCGTGCGAACGCAGCTTCAGTGTCGTTCTGACGTCCTGATTTAGCGCACGCGCCTGAGAACCTCAAGCCTATTAAATAACAAAGGACCTACCTCTCACTTAAGTCCAAACACATACGGCATCCCCGTGCATTCTGCATTAAGAAAAAAGTAATAAAATGCAGATCACGACGCTAAAGGCGGCATGTTGATCAAGACGTGCACAATACGCTTGTTTTCAATATATGAGACAGGCAAAATGCCATCACATGTGACCACTAACTAATACAGTATATATTTTAATTTATTGGTTGCATATTATAATCCGTAATAGTATGGCAATGAACTCCCAGAGTGCGAAGATACTCACCGACGAATCGCGAGGAAATGATCGAGTTCTTATGTCCCAAGTCGCAAATCTACTCGAAAATGACGTCGGTGCCACACCGTCAAAACTTAGAAACACCTCACTCTCAGCAGTGTTAATGAGACTCCGGGATTCTTAAACTATATGTAGATCATAAGTTAAATAGAATGACCTTCTCTCTCTCTCATTATAATCCGTAATAGTTGTAGACGGCCATCTTAGGCTGAGAACACCGTATTATAATCCGTAACAGTAAGCGAGCCCCTAGAGTTGTTCAACCCAAGGGTCTTCCGTCCTTTCTCTTGGAATCATATCACAATTAATACAGTACCCATTCGACAAATTTCATACAGTCTTTATTGTATCTCTTTCTCAAAATTCAAGTCACGATATTAATTAAGCGAGTCTATAAACATAAATGAACCCCACGATCTTTAGGCGCCACCATATAAACAAACCATCGAAGAAAGCGAGAATGGATCTGGCGAAGCGCTACGGCGGTGCGGACACGTGTCTCTACGGCTCCGTCGTGGACGCGGACGCGCTGCGGGCGCTCGACTCCCGGCGCGTATCGTCGACCTCTGCGTCGACTGCATCCCCAGCATCAGTCTCCGTTGACGGCCACAGTGCAGGCTGCAGTGGCGCGGCGTCGCCCGTGGGCTGCGACGAGTGCGAGCGCGCACCCGCGCGTGTCGAGTGCGAAGACTGCGGGCTCGTGTACTGTGCGCCGTGCGACGCGCACCGCCACCGCAAGGGCAAGCTGCTCTTCCACCAGCGCAAGGCGCTCACGGGCCCCACAGTGGAGCCGCCGATGTATCGCAATGGCGAGTCGCCACAGAACCAGACGCTACACGACCAAGACGAGGCGCTGCTACAGCAGCAAGAGGATGACAATGCGCTTCGGTGGGGTGTAAACAAGGTCGTTTCATGGCTTAATGAGCACGATCTGGAGCTCTTTGTGGATGAGATCACGGCGCATAGCATCAACGGCGCGTTCCTGCTCTCGCCGCTGATGGAGACGTTCCTCGACTCGCAGTCAAGCGCCGCGCGCGGCCACAAGAAAAAGCTGCTGCGTGAGGTCCAGAAGCTCAAAGCCGATTCGACTCTCAGTGACAGTCATTCGATCTCCAAAGCCAAGCTCGTGACACAGTCGCTGGCAACGAAATGCGCCATTGACGAGCCTGCGCAGCCGCCGCAGCTATCGTCGATGCGCCGCATTGGCGTCAACCTCCGCGTGAATGTGAACACGTCGCCGGCTTCATCATCTTCGGAGCAGAGCTTCTCGCCCGTGACGTCACTGCGGTCGCGCCTCAATCACGGTCAACAGGGCGACGAAATGAAAGGACGAGTCAGTCGACGACGATCCACAGCCACAGAATCGCCGTTGCCCTCGCCGTCGCCCATACCAGCCGTAGCTCCAGTTGAGACAAAGTCGTCGGTGAAGAAGCCGTCGTCGCTGCTCAAGATCAACACGTCGGACGAGGCCCCAAGACGCCGCAAAAGCGTCGTCTTTGCCGCGCATCAGCTCCAAATCGACGTCCACGACACAGCCAAATTGGTGAGGACAGAGAATAACGGCGACCAGCAAGTTCTTCATGAGCATCAAGAACGCCGCGAGTACCACGAAGTCGCGATGCGGCAGGAAACGCGGCCTGGAGGACGTACGAACCTCCGATCGATCCGGCAAGCGCTCGTCGGCGGCCTCGACCTCGACATTCTGCAGGTGAAGAACGAGGAGCGCGCCGTCGAGGCGTCCTTTGACTTCTCGGCAGAAGGGCGACTTCAGACGCAGGGCTTCGAGATCAATGTACGTGCCTGAGTTAGGCGTCATTCATCTGTCGTTTTGCCACTTACGACTAGTTGTGCTTATTTGCATACACCAGACCCATGGCATCGCGAATGTGCCGTTCCCGCATCATCATGCATCGAAGAAAGCGGCGCTCGGGACGCGCGAGTTCCTCGTGATTCTCAACGAATTGGGCCATGGTGCAGGCGGGAAAGTGTACAAAGCGCTGTACATGCCCACATTCCAGTTGCTCGCCGTCAAGGTGCGTAGACTAGCATTCTCTCTTCTTTTTCAACTTAACAGTGCGGTTTCGATCCAACTTGCCTTTTTGCGTATGCACACTTAGGTCATCCGCGTCTACGACCAGAAGAAGCGCCACCAAATGGTGCGCGAGCTCAAGTCACTGTACGTGAACTTTGTGCCGATCAACGACAGCTGCAATAAGGCCGCATGTGATGAACTCGTCGTGTTTTATGACGCGTACACGAACCCAGAGATCGGATCCGTGTCGATCGTGCTCGAGTTCATGAACGGCGGGTCGCTAGAAGACACTTTGCAGTCGGAACGCAAAGTGGGCGAGAAAGAGCTCGCCAACATGGCGTACTGCGTGCTTAAGGGGCTGGCGTTCCTGCACGAGCACCACCAGCTGCATCGTGATATCAAACTCAGCAACATGCTCATCAACCACCAAGGCCACGTCAAGGTAACCCATGCGTCCGACCCATTTTCATCTTAGGTTTATAGCCTCCACAAGCACTTACGGTCGTATTGGTGGCTCTAGATTTCAGATTTTGGGATTTCACGGGACTTGGAGAGCACTCTTGCGAAGGCGACGACGTTCACAGGCACTCTCTTGTATGCGAAACGCAGCGCTTTGTTTGATATGCTGCTGATAAATAAAGTGCTCACCGAACCTTTTGTGTGCTTCGTAGGTACATGGCGCCTGAGCGGATCAGCGGTGGGATGTACTCGTACCCGTCGGACATTTGGTCGTTTGGACTCGCGATCATGGCGCTCGCAGTTGGGAAGCTTCCTGTGCCCACGAAGGACGGGTACTGGGGCGTCGTCCATGCCGTACAGGAGCAGCCGTCGCCTCGACTCGCTGACTATGGCGACCATTTCTCTCCGGCACTGTGTGACTTTATCGACCAGTGCCTGCAAAAGAACCCGATGCACCGCCCACCTGCTGCGACGCTGCTCGAGCACGCGTTCATCAGAGACAACTACTCGCCACGCAGCGCTACAGCAGCACGAGAGACAAGCGAACAACAGCAAGTCGAGGACAACAATAAAGCCATGCAGGAGCTCGAGCTGATGGTCGTCAAAGTGCGCGCGTGGTGCCAAAGTCACGCCGAGACCCTGCTTTCTCCAACGTTTGCCAGTACGAATTCTGAAGGTGGACATGGAGATGCGGCCTCACTGTTGCAGCAGATCTCGAACGACGCGCGTATTGAGGCACTAGCACAACAAATGCATCTCCCAAAGCACGTTGTCGCGGCCAAATTTGCGTTTTTAAACACATACTGCAAATGATGCATGATCAAACAGCAGCTGAAGTAAAGGTAATGGCACTAAGAGGTGACGATATGAGTGTACATGTGTGAATGTTTTGTGCGTCTCGCAGTTATTGTCAAGCAGGAACAACGGGAAAGAAATTACTGTTGGTTTGCTTGCTGCAGCAATTTTCTTATTCGCGCAAACAGTGTGGATTTTCGCAATGCCGGCTTGTGGGTGTGCGTTCATTGTCAGAATTGTGCCATCACTAGCAAGGCATAAGTGCGCCAATGCAGATCCCAGCCTCGACAGCAGCCCACTCAAAGCAAGCGTCTTCACCGACTCGCACATCTGCAGGCGCTATCACACCGACAACAACAGCAAAACTCGCGCGAACCGAGTCTGTCATTGAAGATCTTTTCGCCGCCGCACACAGCCACGTCGACCGCGCGCTCGAACAGCACGATGCTGCCACTGAAGAGCAAGGCACGACCAACGACACCAGCGATGCTGCAATGGACGCTACTAGTGCTACCACAACGGCATCTCACGAGAGAGGCGTCGTTGTGCGCTTTTTGGTACGCAATCAGATGGCATTGCTGCGTCACCTGCCATCGTCCCGTGCGCGTAACCAGAGTCTACGAAGTGAGGATGCGCGGTACGAGCGCCTGAAGCACGGATGCACGCTGCTACACCAGCAGCTTCGCGACTGCAGTACGCATCGGCAGCAGGTTAAGGCGGCGCTGGAGGAGCTACGGGCGAGTTCAAATGATATAATCGCCATTACCGCTTGCACCGAGGGTCGGACGCAGACCAAGAACGGTGCGATCGCTTTGACGAGTGCGTTTGACGAGTTTGCGCGACTGATTGACGCGTTTGTGGTGAGCGCTCGCATGTGTCTTATGGAAGGCTTTGGACAAACAGTTTAATCTTGTGAGTGTGTAGGCTGTGCTGGAGACCGAAGTCAGTATCCAGACAGCAACGAAGAAGACGCAACTCGACCATTTCCAGGTAACTTCTTTGGTTGTTTGCAATTGCAGCTTAGTGATTGACTTCCATCCACCACAGCGGAAGCTTGGCGAGCGAGAACAACTGAAGCTCGATGTGGCCATCGCCTACCGAGAGGTACGACAGTTCTTGGGAAAACGGAGTGTCGTATGGTCCAGTTGGCATAGCGTATGTGCCGGTGTTTGTGTAGCTCCAACGTGCGCAAGTCAAGACATCACGCGCACTTGAAGCGCCTCCGGTCGCGCAGCGAACTCAAGAGGTAGGGAGTTGCCGTGTAACAGTTCAAACAGATGGGAAGATGAGCAGTGAATGACGTCTATTGTTGTTGTTCTGGTGCTAGTTCCATCGGTTGCGCCGTCGACTCGGCGTGATGACCGCGTCGCTGGAGAACGTGTTCCAATTCCATGCCCAAATGCAGCAGTGCGTGCTGGATCCAGAAATGCGTGCGGTACGTTTGTGTTTGCGTAACCCCCCTCCCCCCCACACACACATTAACATGCAGCCTGAGACGCATTGGTTTTGTCACTTTGCAGGTCCATCGCGCGCTTCGCTCTTTCTTTACCGCGAGTGCGCGCAGTTTCGCTACCGGCACTTCGTGACGTGACCCAAGCATTCCGAGGCCACGCGGCTCGAGAAAACTAATCGTTTTGCGAAGCTTTGCACTCAATCCGATCCTATTATCGCATTATGGACGTAATCACCGCAGTTGCATTGTTGTTGTGAGATGGATACATTTGGTTTGAAACCTTCATTACCGGCTGTTAAATAGAGTCCTCAACTACACGAAGCGTACCAGTTAAATAGAAAACGCCACGGTTCCTGTGTGACTGAAAGTTGAATTCTACGGATCTGGAATTGTGCTGGGTTGGCTTGGTAGAAGCGCCCAGAGCTCGACGCGCCTTGGAGTGTTGTCAAAACGTGATGGAAGTCTTGTTGTTCGTCAACTGTGTGGTTGCAGAGGAGGCGTCGGTGGTGTGCGCTGAAGATCGCATAAATGGTGGCAACTGCAGCTACGCGGTAGGGAACTGGTTTCCCTTCGAAGCAAACATTGTTCCTTGTCGTCCAGAGATAGTGTGCAGTGATGTAGCGGGCGACATTCCACAGGATGTCTATCTGGGAGATAAGCTCGTCCCAATCTGAAAGAAGCTGGGATGTTTGTGAGATGGATACATGTTACATTGCTCGTTATCAGATGATCTACACTCTTCGTAGTAGGTTACGCTACGCTCTTTCCACATGGTTACGCTTCGACTGCAAAGAGTAACCATACGTAACCACTTGAGTTACATGGTAACCCCCATCGAGCTCAGATCTTTTTTTCTACCACGAGCAAAGAGAAGCGAGTGCAGGACGAAGATGCGAGCGTTGACGCGGCTCCTACTGCTGTGTTTATGCCTGTGGACGCTGGCGCCACCACGTGCCGCTGCACAGAACGAGGACGCGTGCGCAGTCTCGGACGTGCTGTGGCTCTGGAAGGGCGCGCTGTCGGCGCACTCGGTGACGTTCAAGTTCGGGCTGCGCGAGGGCCACGGCTGCCGCGACCGCGACTTCATCCTGCACGTGTATCCGCAGCTGGAGGGTAATGAGCGTCCGCACTCGTCCATTGCGATATGTCACGCCACCGGCGCGCCGACCGTCAAGGTATGCGAGGTGGCAGAAGCGCTGCACGCTGACCGCAAGTACACATACGCGCTGAGTCTGATCGCGAGCGACGAGGTGGCCAAGCAGGGCACGTTCCGCACGCCGCAGGACGAAGGCGCGCCCTTCGACTTCCGCCTTGCGTTCTCATCCTGCGCCGACGAAGATTCCGATCCAAAGGTATGCATATTGGCTATAGTCTATGGGCTACGCTATGAGATTCCTAACGGTTGGCTTTGCTCTTGCTCGCCATCGCTTACAGGTGTTTAATGAGATTGCGAGCCATGATCCACTACTGTTTCTGCACATGGGGGACTTGCATTACCATAATCTTCAGGTAAACGACGTTGCGGTCTTTCGATCCGCGTACAATGAGCTCTTTGCGTCGCCCTCGGGCCGTGCGATGCTCGCGATGGACCTGCCGTTTGCGTACATGTGGGACGACCACGACTACGGTCCGGACAACAGCGACAAGACGGCGCGAGGTCGCAACGCCGCGCTGCAAGCGTACAGGGAGTTTGTGCCTCACTATGAGCTACCTGGAGATAAGACTGAGGGCTCATTGAGCGCCGTGTATCAGGCGTTCACGATCGGCCGCGTGCGCTTCATTCTCACAGACCTACGCTCGGAGCGCACGCCGAACCTGGCGCCTGATGTTCCATCCAAGACGGTGCTGGGCGCTAAGCAGAAGAAATGGTTCAAGGAGGAGCTCGTGCGCGCGACGGAAGACCCGAAGATCGCGCTCATCCTATGGTGCTCTACGATGCCCTGGATCGACGACGAGCGCAAGTGGGGTTACTTCACGCACGAGCAGCAGGAGCTCGTCAACTACATGAAGGGCCACAACCTCAACAAGTGGGTGCCCATTATCATCGTCAGCGGCGACGCGCATATGCTCGCGGTTGACGACGGCAGCAACAGTCCGGGCAACCTGACGACGCTGCATGCTGCGGCCTTGGGACGGCCTGGGTCCATCAAGGGTGGACCGTATAGTCACGGTCTCTTCCCAGGCACAGGTCAGTATGGACTTTTGGACATCCAGGATGACGGCAAGCGCGTGTGCGTGTATTACCGCGGCATGAACATCGTCGACGGCCAGCTGCTCGAGTACGACACGTGCAATCCGGAGCGCACGCCCCCACAGGCGCCGTACCACCCGCCGCCGATCCCGATCCGCGTCATGCAGCGCGCGTGGAAGAAAATCAAGCGCGAGTTGCTGAAAAGAAGCTATGAAATCGCAGGAGCCGGCGCCGTGGCGGTTGTGCTCGGTGTTGGGGCTCGGAATTTGCTCAAGAAGCAGCGCAATGCAGCACGAAGTGCAAAGAAATACGACTGAAACCAGTCCATCGGAAGCAAGCAAACTGAACAGCAACTCGTAAACAACCCAGCACCTAGTCAAGCAACGTAGAAAAGCACTCGTATGCGTATGCATGCGTTCGAATAACTCTTGTTTTGCTTTTCTTAAATATATCTAAATCCAAGGCGTGATTGTGCACCAACCAGCTTCGCTTTCTCTCTTATTCTACGCCGACACTGGGACGACATCGGGGAGGAAACTCGAGACGCCCAGCTGATGCATCAGCGGCTCAAAGCCGATGGCAAACTCCACGTACTGCAGCAGATGCCGACTCGGCGAGAAACTGTAGCAGATCATCGCGTCCACACGCGGCAGGTGCACGTGGCGCTCGGTCGGGCCAACTGGCGTCTTTGTTGCTGTTGTCGTCCTCGGCGATGCCAATGAGGTCCGAGTATCCATATTGCCCGGATCTTGGTCTTCATCTCGATCGTCAACCTGCATCGCGTTCTCTTTCTCACTGGCCATTTCAACTTGAGCTTCGTCTGATGCTGGTGGTCCCACAGATTCTGTTGGAGCAACGGGGGCCGCGTCTTCTTCCTCCGGTGAACTCGTGACTGAAATACACGCAGATTTTGACGCAATTTCGCGGGTTTCCTTGGTGACGCGGTTCGTCGCCGTCAAACAGAACGACAGGATCTGGTTGTCGTCGATGCTGACACCACACGTGTACGGGATCTCGAGCGGCTCGCTGGTCTCAGCACCGCGCGAGCGGCTCCCTCCCTTCGTATTGGCTCCATTCTCGTCGTCATCCTGCTGTTGCTCTTTCTCGGGGATTTTCCCATAAGACAGGAACACGCGAAGCGCGAACGACGTCGTGTTGAGGAACACACCCTCACGTTGCACAGGCAGCACGTACCGCGTGGCGTCGACGTGGACCACAGCTTCGAACGTCCAGTCCAACGGCCGAAAGTTGAGCGGATTGAAGAGATAGAGCAGATACGTGTTGCTCACGAGCGCGTTGATGCAGATTTCGTTCTTCTGGAGCTTGTACCGCAGCGTGTTGTCGTCAATGTGGATCGTCATGCCCGACAGATCGTGCAGCTTGACCGAATGGTACTCTGAGGCTGTCACTGCTGCTTCTGCTGCTGCATTCCCATCTGTAGCTTCTACCTGAGCACCAGCAGCTCTATTGTCTTCGCCGTCTTCTTCTATTACATCAACGCAGTGTTCAATCACGACGGGCGACGAGAGCGGGCGGTAGATGAGGCCGTCGATGGACGCCCAGACCTGCATCATGAGAGTCGAGCTCTGCAGAAAACTCGCGTCCGGGAAGCTGAACGTACCGCGCAGCAGCGAATTGGCGTCTAGCAGCACGGGTGCGGGGAACACCTGGAAGAGTTCACTCTCGAAAAGCAGCGAGCCGCGCAGACTCGCCACAGACGCCATGAGGTTGATGTGTTCATTCAGCAGACCGCGCGCCTCGTCCACCGAGATCATGCCGATGAGCGCCGAGATCTCCTGGATGGACCGGTTGATGCGCAGTGACAAGTCGAACATGCGCTCGCACCGATTGTACACGACGGCGCGCTCCCGGGAGCACATGAGGCTCTTGCCGCGCGGCAGCGTGAAGCACTGCGTCTCGCCGCGACCGTTCATCAGGTACACGCGCGCCGTGACGGCGTCCACGGCTTTCTGCTCCAGATGCGCGCGCAGCTTGAAGCACTTGCGCCACGCGCGCGTATCGTACCGCAGCGCCCCGTACCGGCGCAGCACACGCAGCCGCCACTCGTGCTCGCAGATGCGCTCGTGCTCGCGGTCCAGCAGCGACACGCGCGCGAGCTCCGCGTTCGTGCAGAAGGGCATCACGAACTCCAGGGGGGCGACGGGCGTTGGGAGAGCGAGCGCAGGCATCGGAGACACTGACGTGGCGGTGCCGGAGAGAGCGCTGCGGAGGCCGGAGAGCGAGGTCGCCGCCATCGGCGCGGACGGCGTCGGTTCCATCGGGAGAAGAAACCTCTTGCGCTCTTGTGTGCGTGCGTGTGTGTGTGCGTTGCAGGGTTCTATTTACAAGGGAAGAAAGGGAGAGCGTAACCTTTCGGATTACGATATGCCCTACTGCATTGTTTTGTCCTAGAAATGAGATAGGCTACTACACAATTAGCATACCCTTTACAAGAAGATAACCTACGAATTGGTTATACTATGTATTCGCTGATATTGGACATTCAATTGGCTGAAGTAATTTTACAGCTTTTTTTTATATTTTCTACCAATCCAATAATTATATACTTACACTTATGAAACCTTGCTTGCAAATCCTTCATAGGCGGGTCTCGTGTCTTGGTTTGTACAACTTTTCGACATGAGGCGCATTCACATCGAGACGAATGAGATCTCCCTCCACGACGGGCTTTATCGGCAGATCGTCCTCTTGGGCTGGGATAGTACCCTCCAGAATGGACCCCATCTCCGTGTGCCGTAATGACAAATGACTCGTTCGTTCAGCACCAGCAACCGCAGCTTTCTCGCTTTGGTCGTTGGCAGGAGTCATGAGCTCGCTTGGGTCCATTGGCAGGTCAAAGTAGCTGCTCGTCCGACACGATTGCAGCAAACTGTTGGAGCGACTGATACTCTGCAGTGCCACGTGGCGATCGGCTCCCGATCGGAATTCCTCTGGCAGTGGACCAAGCACGGTCTCTAGGAATGCCTGTGCTCGAGAAGGTCGATGGTCGGTCACAGCTCGCTGCATCAACGGGATGTTTCTTTTCAGGACGTCGTCGTCATCGCCATCATAGACGATGTCGTTGTCGTTGTTGGTGGTACTCGTGTCCGTGGACTTGGTGCATTTCTGGGTCGCCATAATGCAGAGACCACACACCCGCGTCTTCTTCTTCGTGTTCGGATCAAGCTGCCAGTTGCGACTGCAGGTTCCACACACGCTGTTGCTGCATTTCCGGCAGTAGTGGTGCAACCGCAAACTCGGAATGCCGATTCGCTGGGTGCACACGGCGCAGTGGCTCTCCTTTGTGGGCTTGGCGGCGTTAAATTGCTTGGTGCGCATCAAAGACATGCGCTGCAGCCGCTGCTTGACGATCGTCGGCGCGATGCTCTCGAGGCAGCCAATGCGTTTCAACGCATTTGCTCGCTGGGATCGGTCTGCAATGTTCCCCTTCATGTCGATCTCGACGATCGAGATCACGTGGAGCCACTCCGGTGAAGCTTCCGACTCGAGAACGATCACCCCCGTTTGGTGCATGCTGCCGCGCACGATGCTCGATAATTTGTCAAGCGGTGGGCACCAAGGTAGCTGCACCGAGTGCATCATATTCGCCCACCCGCGTCGATTGTGCTGACTTCCCGTATAAAAAGTTTCCTCACACGCCAGGACGACAAAGTCACGGCGGCGCGCCATGGAACCCGTCCACGTTGGCTGCATCGCCAACCAATTGATATCGATGTAGCGCTCGCGTTCGGCCGCGATCTGGTGCAGCTTTTGACACGAGTGCATATCTGGGTTCAGGAGCGTGAAGCCATCGTCGCTGTCTCGACCGAACGTGTCGGTGAACTCATCCAGCGTCGCCTTCACGGCCGAGACACCGACGAGTCGAGGACGCATTCGTGCGCTTTTCTGGTCCAAACTAATCGTCGTCGCGTCTTCGTAGATCGCGACGCCGGCTTTGGTGACCTGAAGAAGCCGGTAGCCTTCGATCTCCATCCCGCTTTTCCTGCGTGAGCCGTTCTCAAGCGCTCGACTACGCTCGATGTTCTTGACCATGACTTGGGCTTTGTTCACGATCGAATGACTCATCTTGACAGCTTTGCTGTAGAGCAAGTTGTGTGCCGGTTCGGACATGACCGATGATGTCGACGCCTCTGTCAAATACGACGCGTTGGTGTCGACGTTACTACTTCCTATGGTAGTCGTTTTGTAATCATGTGGGGCGCTCGCAATCACTGTGCGGCAGTTTTCCCAAGTTGTTGTAGTTGTGTGGCGGGGCAGCGGCATCTGCTGATCAGGGCAAAGCGAATCGGTGAGTATCATACCGTTTTGAGGCCGCACGTCCGTCGAACTCGTCGTTGCCGCTCTCGTGTGCATCGGCGCACGCGCCTGTCGGTTTTGCCGCTCAATCCATGGTGCACTCTCGAGCTGGATTGAGTTCGTCGGCCGGTCATGGGTCGAAGACTCACGTCGACGGCGCTGCTGTTGATCAAAAGCACGAGACGGCGGCATGTCGGACTGCGGAATGGCATCTCGCCGGCCAACCGTTGTCGCAGTGCGCCGGCGCATGTGTTGCTGCTTTTGCTGAGGCTGCTGCTTCGAAGCAGCAGTTGCCATCGCGCCTGCCGCCATGTGCTGCGAGAAGCGGTGGCGGTGGTGCGGCGCACACAGCGATTGCTGCTGGCTCATCGGCATCCGGGTTCGCTCACCAAAGGCAGCGAAAGCTGCTCTGTTGTCGCCGTCCAAAGCGGAAGTGAGCCATGGGGAGGAGCTCTGCTCACGAAATGAGCTCTTTGCTGCTGTACGAAGTCAGCGCGTTGAGTCAGTTCGCTGTCAAAGACGGTGCATAGACATGACAACCGATCTTTTGGAAGCTTCACGACGACGGGGGTAGGGCACGTTATTACAATCTTTTACTGTTGGGAGCTCTCGAAGAAATCAGGAATGTATCAAGTCGCACGTGACGCTTTAAGCTGTCGCTTGAATAATAATAATGGATCGAATATGGACTTGGATTCGTGGAAGAAAGCAGTACCATGTGTGCACTAGGTATGGAACTTATTATAATCGCGTCGTGGTTTTCATCCGCTTGCGCTGTCGCACGCAGCTTTGAGGCTGACGTCACGGCGGTGACCTCATTATCCGCGTTTGGAGAAAAAGATCCAGTACGTAAAGGCGCGCTGTTCTCGCACGCAGTAGCAACGACAGACCCTACGAAGACAAATTTGCTACTGATATATTATAATACTACAAACTATTCATAATGAATTGTTTCCATTCAGTTGCTGCTGTAATGCGGCAGCTGCTAGCTGCAAAATAACCGAATGTCTACCGCAGCAGTCTCGTTTCCCAGCATCTGTATTGTCATCACCTGCGCATCATATTATTATTACATGGACGCAAAGTATGGAGTTGTGTAATCGTTTTTCGTGTGTGTTTCCAATTATATCATTATTGTTCCGTTGTTGTATGATAATTCGACACCAGAGACGGCGCAAGCGAAATCAGCGCACTCTTTGGGTTCTACTATTAATGTAGATGTATCCCCTAACATTCGTCCAAGAATCATTACCATGGAGTCGTGCTCCATTGGGTAATGTATATTCCCTCTCCATAGAACACGGACTCATATTCGTCTGCTGGTAATACGCTGGTAATACGTGTAAGTTTTTATGAGCTTACTTTCGTGATATTCCATTTCTAACCATAAAATTAGTCTCTGAGGGGAATGTAGCCACCGAATGGCATCTCGGCGATTCAAGAAACGCGACGCTGCTTGCGGAAAACAGAGCGGTCGTCGTCGTCCACGGCCGCCTGAGCGTTCGCGCTTTTGCGCAAACCACCAAGAGAGCCGAGAACCAAAACGAACCCTTCGATGCGCCCGCACGACGTGTTTGTATACGCTTTGTACTTTATTAGAAAAGAAAATACCATCCGATACAACCACAACATGTTAGTCTATATGCTTTATGCCAGTCGCTTCTGTGTGGATGGATATTCCCAAGTATCTCAAAATGGTACCTCTACCGTAAAACGGTCAAGCGTGTTCGTGTTCTATAGGTAGTACGCCAGAAGGTTGGTGCTTCTACCGTAGAACGGGAGATGGTGTCTTTGTTTTACCGCGTTGCACTTCATGTGGAAAGTAGCGCAGTAGAACTTCTACTGAGCTACTAGGACATGTATACGCTCCTTTCTATCCTCAAGAGTAAACGGCTCGAAGGCGACTGTAGAGTCCGTGCGTGTGCATGCACCCTTGCCGAACCTGCTGAGTATTAGCAGGGCATGATGCTGACTTTACCCATGTCGTGTTCTACCAAGTGCTGAATTGATTGGTGACGGTGAATCTGGCTGTTCTCCTTTCTTCTACGGTATAATATCGCAGTGTTGTCAACATAAGTAAATGCGCCTGTTCAGCTTGAAGTTGTGCTGCTAGAACGCAACGCTGGATGGTAGAATCGAGCTGTTCTAACATGCAATAAACTTACATGTGGATTGCAAAGCAATCGTACATTAGTGAGTTAGAACAGTAAGAATCGATTCAGTGTTGTGGCATTAGAAACAGTCGCAAGTCCTAATGAGTTGATGAACGCTACAGGCTGCTCACGTTTCGCGTTAAAAAGAATGATCATCGAAGCGATTCCTTCTGTTATACAAAGGTCACTTTTGTTAATATCCGCTACGCAGTCAGTGTGCATTCTCTTGGCATGTATATAAGGATAAGCGAGAAAGCGAAGACGAAACGATGATGACAGTCAACATTTTATATAGCCATGTAAATATCTTCTAAATGAAAACTAGAGCACGAGGGAGGGCGAGAGAAATGGAACGACGAGAAGGAAACAAAAGGGAGAGGAAGGCGAGGCGTTTCGCTGGCGGGCGAAGATTCTGAGGTGAGCGAAACCCGCCAGCAGGGGTTATGCCATTTTGTAAACCATTCGTGTGCCGCAAAGTGCCCGGTTCTTTGAGGTAAGAAGTCGAAAAAAAGTGGCGGTAGTTGTCACTGCGATCGAAGATACTCTGGCTGGAGGCGAAGGCTTCGTTGACTATGGTGAAGAAATATGGTTGAAGTGTCGTTGTGGAGCTCAGGAGTGTAAAAGCTATGCTGGGCATGGTTGTAAAATGCCTAATGACTCAAGCATGACATTCATGACATATAGACAAGCACTATGACAGCGTACGAGACGAGTTTCGCGATCTATGATGCTGCCAAGATGCGGTTAGAGCGTCGGTCACATCAACATGGCGAGGAAGGTCTCAGAGAAAGCTAAGCGATAGTCACAAACCGATAGTCACAAGCAGCATTTCAAGATTACAAAGCGTCTACCCAACTCATCCGCAGCGGCGCGGAGTCGTTCGGGTCACGAGATACCTTCATGTAGCTTAGGTGAACTACATGCGTTCCAGGTTCACGCACGTTATCGACATTGGTGGTCGAGTTCGCCAGAAGTATGTCGCTCGACGGAGCATGGCTACCAGACACGCCGCTCGGTTGTGTGCAAATCCACTCGGAACGGTAGCGATCATGCCCTGACTTATCGCGAGAACGAAGGCTACGGTCACGTTCCAGTCCTAACTCGTCCTTCCCGTAGAGAGACCGCTCTGGGATGCCCTGGTTACTGTCATGCTTCTGTATTCAATGGGCATACCCATCGAGCTCAAGCTCTCAGATTCTGTGAACTCCAGGTGCACAATCCCAGCGTTCAAAACTATCAAATAGATGCGAATCGATCGTCAGCTACCTTTGGGATTTCATCTATCGGTCTGCCGAAAAAGAATCCACCGACCGATCTCATTACAGTGGACGATTCCGCAACTCGTCCACGCAACCTCCGTCAAAAGACACCCGCACGGAAGAAGCAGAACGGGTAGCTCACGCAGGGGAATCTTCAGAATTGCAGGCTAATGCGCCGGTTTGTATCGACACTGCGTGTTCGAGACGAGTTATTGGCATTCCATTCCTATAGAAGGAGTGATGAAGCTGCTCAATGCTGGCGCAGACCGGCTCGTGATCAAGTTGCTGGGCAGGTGGTTCTCCAATTCATTTGAAGAGTGCCCAGTACTCACTGCAGAGGGTACGGTCGACATAACAAGACAGCACGTTCGTGGCGACAATACTGTTCTACATCGTCCTCGGATCGATCTGCTTGCTGTACTTCGGCCCCAAGGTCGCGTCGATCATCAACTTGACCTGGGCCGACTTCACGTGGGAGCTCGCGGTGTCGGCGTTGCTTCTGCCGCTCTGGATCAAGATCATGTCGACAAACGTGATCATGTCGACAAACGTGGTCATCTTCCCCGCGCTCGACACGCTCAGCGTATACCCGCTGATCTCGGTCACGTTTGGTGACAATATGGCAGCGGTCGTGCCGCATCGCTGGGTGAGCGCGTTCGGCGGTAAACCGTTCTGAAAACTCGTGTGCCGGTTCGCGACGTCAATCCCGCCGCTGCTCGTCTCGATGTTTGTCTCGGACCTGTCGATCACGCTCCAGTTCAGCGGCATGTCGGGAATTTACGTCGCGTTCTTCGCGCCGGCGCTGCTGCAGTTGTACACGAGCCGCGAGTTTTCGAGCTCGAACGTGTACTCTACCGCATTCAGCAGCGTCAGGTACGTCTACGCCGTGCTCGTGTTTGGCGTGCTCGTGTTCGGCGTGCTGCTCTACCAGCTGACCCAGCAGCTCGTGGCATGAGCGCAAGCGAACAAGGATGTTGATGTAGACTGCGAAACTCTGTGTGTTGGTTGAGATCTGGTTGCTGGTTTGTCTTCAACGTGTGCTAATTTTATTGCCCAAGTGAATAGAAAATCCTCGTGAAGAAGATACAGCTACAACGTCACTCACTACACAAACGCAATTTGCTAGAAGAGCTTGGGCAGGATGAGGTTCGGTACGCGCGCGCAGTACTTGGCCCAGTCGTTCTGGTACTTGTGCGCACAACGCGCGTCGTCGCGGAACGCGCGGTCCGTGAGCAGCACCGTGAGGTACACAACGTAAAAGTACGGCACACTGCTCGAGAGCTGCACGGGCGCCGTCCAGCAGAGTGCGGCGAGGATCTCGGGCACGTAGTGGAAATGGCGCGCGAGCCCCCACCACCCGCTCGTGAGCAGCAGACTCTGCTTCGTCTCGCCCTTCTCGGTCGTGTACTTTGCGACGATGAACTGCGCTGGCTGGCCCCAGATCGCGCCTTTGCCCTGCGTCTCGCGGAACTGCATGCGCTGGTGATCCGCAGCATAGTTTACCCATACTACACACAGCAAACAACAACAGCAGCAACCGATGAGCTCCATTTATATTTTCACTCAAACTCAAGCATATTGCAGTTTGCGTACCCATGAAGACACCAGTGGCGAAGATCGCCAATGCGGTCGGTGTGCCGAGAATAATCGGGTTCTGCACCAGGTACATGGCGGGCGACGTGTACACGGAGGGCACCCAGACGAGGCAACCCCAGCACAAGTAGTACCCGGCACGATCGTGCATGATGTCGATACTGCGCATGTACCCGGCCTCCCACCAAAAGAACTTGGCGATATACACGAGCTGGAGACCGACACTCACGGCCATCGAGTCGCTGAGTGCGCCGTAGAGCTCCACTTGCTTACACGCGTACGAGATGATTGCAATGCCCCAGAACATCATGCCGCCGCGGCAGTTTGTGAACAGCTTGACGTCCCACCCGAGAACACGCGGGTACAGCTCCGTGCCCCAATAGAAGTCAAAGATCGGGTTGCCCGACGTGCCCGAGTCGCTCGACGACGGCCACAGGAACGCGCCCTTGACGTACAGCATGGCGCAGAACGCGTAGCTGAACACGTTCATGGCCGAGATGATCTGCGGCAGATGATCGTACACGACGCCGCCCGAGTAGAGCTCCCAGTGGTACGCGCCCGCGAAGAAGAGCGCGATCGAGAGCGCGAAGCACTGGAAGCCGTTGCTCTTGTACTGCGGCACGTTACCTCCGGGCGTGATGGGTCCGAACGACGTCTTGCCAGGCACGACGCGCATGAGCACGAGCTGCGTGCCGAGGAAGCCGCCGATGAGTTTCCACGCCATCGGGTCAAAGGGCGACGGCCACATGTCCAGCAACGGCTTGTGCCTCGCGGCATGGAGGAACGACGAGAGCGATCCGCGGTGCACGACGAACAAGTGCGTGAGCAGCACGGCGACCACGGGCGTCGCGGCCATGAGCGCGAGCGGCCCGAGCGTCGAGCGGCCCGGCAGCAGGCCGCGCGACTCGCCCTTCTGGTTCGACCACATGGTGCCACTTGGATAATGAGCGGAAAAGATCGCTGCAGCTGCGTTGGCGCAGACAGACGACTGGCGCATGCGGGTGCGAAGTGCGAAGTGTGTGAGTGGGTGCGGATTACGCGGCAGAACGGGCGATAGGATGATGGAAATGGAGGCGTGGGATCAGGTCGTAATCAGAAACAACATGAGTGAATTTGACAAAATGTAATAGTTTGCACCAATTCACAGTAACACCAGAGAATGTGTGGTTGGAATATCGTTTATGAGTCGTATATAAAGTGTCTGGCATTTTGGTGCTCTAATTGGGGGTGAGGGTGGTAATGTGCACTATCGCTCGTTGTACGTAGTGCATGAATGCTGGTCATTGAGAACTTGGTGGTCAGAAAGTGCTGATAAAGAGGAATGTGTACATACATGCACCACCAGTGGAGCTGTTGCACGTCATGCCGGTGCCACAAGGATACCGAACACGGACACTTTCGACAATGGAGCCTGCGACAACGCCAGACCTGGTGGGACTCCGACGAGTGTGCAGTGACAGTGCGTAAAGCAAGCCATCAAAGCATGGGCTCGCCTGCAGCGAGTGCTGATAACAAAAATGCATTGCCTAGAAACGGCACCATTGCAAGTCGCCCATCGTGAGTCAATTCTGTGGCGTCAAGTGGCTCGAGTGCGATAGAGAAAGAGGGATCGGTGGTGTGTCGAGCGGGTGTACCTCGTTGCTTCTTCTGTAGAAACAACATCGGACGAGAGAACTTTCGACGCACGTTGCCAGTTAGCATCACGTTCGCTGGCTTTAGCGCTCAGTTGCACATCTTCGAAGCGATTCTCGATGGCGACCGCCCCACACTGAACCCTGAAAGCGCTGAACGTGATGCCGATCTGTACCATGTGATTGAGCTCGCGTGGCAAAGTGAACCTGAGCAGCGGCCGTCGGTGCAATAGCTTGTGATGCTGCTGGAACGCATTCAAGAGCGAGAGTGTGCGCGGTTTGCGTGCGAGTTCAGCTACGATACGCTTGCGCAAGCGGATCCAGACGCGATCACAACGGTGAGTCGTCGCGGGAGCAGCTACGCCAGTGAAAGCAACCTGAACACGCGCGTAGCTCCTCAGCAGCAGCGGATGCAGACCACGGGACGCCATGTCGTGGAAATGATGCTCAGGGAACAGATCGTGCAATCTCGCTCCGAAGCCATTCGACTGGGCAACTTGCTCATGGACGCTGGCGTGCTGCACCACGTCAAGCATGGACGTCCATTCGAGGACGACAAGGCGGCGTCACAAGTCTACTATTTCGACCACAACTGCATCCAGATGTACGAGCCGCCAACGATCTCGATCCTCGAAGAAGCGTCGACGCCCGAACAGCAGGAGGCACTGGCCTCGAGCACGGGCATGAAGCGCATCACGCACGGACTGCTGCACCAGGACGCGTCGGCGTTCCGTCGCGGGCGGCAGAACAGTGGCGTGCGCGCGGAAACGAACTCCATGGCGCTGCTGTCGGACTGCGACACGCGTCTGTGCCGATGCCGATGCCGCGCGCTGAGTCAGCGACTGCAGCAGCCGAAGGTGCCAGTGTACCACAAGGTGCTGCTCAAGCTCAAGGGCCACGGACTCGGGACAGCGACGAACATGACGACGACGACGCTGCTGGGCGCGCATTTGCACTCGCTCACAACCAATTTGCTGTTTGCGAACGATTATGATACGCGCTACGACGGAGGAAGCTTCACGGTGCACGTTCAGTAGGACTGAGGGTGGGTGTGTGTGTGTTTAATGTGAGTTAGCGACTTGATGCTCGTCCGTTGATTTAGTATGCTGTATGCTTTCATAGAGGCACTAATCGCTTTGTTGCCTGTATATAACATGCGAAATCTGATCATTTGTCAAGGGTATGCTAGAGAAGATGAGAATCTTTTAGTACTTGGGAAGTTTGTAAAGTGTACCTATCTCCAGTTGAAGTTTGTATCTTAGTGGCACTGGTTTTGCACAGCGTTGAAGACAAACGAGGGGAATCAATAGATTTCGCAAGATCATCTCGTGGCAAAATGCGCATTCTTCGATTATATCCGGCAGATTGTATGGAATTCTACGGCGTGTTGTGGGTCACCAATTAACGCTGATGCTTCTGGAGTACAGGTTCGATCATGCGATCAGGTCAACAGGCTCATGAAAGTAGTTGCATTGGCCTGCCACTAGCAGGTCTAACTCCGCTTTTGACTCGACCTGTTCCTGTTTGTTTCCTGGCTCCGGTATACGGGTTTATTAGGCGATAGAAAGATATCTTTGACACTGGTTTCGACCCAGTTTTAATATCGAGCTGCTTCTTCCTGTTTTGATACGAGTTTAGACCCAGCAAACCGGGTTTTGTCAATCGATTGTCGGTGATACGGATTTTAGACGTTTTCATGTTGTGTTGTTGCAGGAAATGGCCCCGTGTTTTTCTGTCTGTTTTCGGTATTTTCCACATTTTCTCATCACCAAAAACTGGAATAGCGAATAAACTTGCAGCTGCTCTGCGATGATTTGTTTCTTTCTTTTAGGGCAAGAGAGTGGGACGTCGGGGGAGCAGAGATCACATATTTGACGTCAGTCGACCACATTTCCCAATTTCCTTCGTCTGAGCTCGCACTCCGCCTTCTCTCAGTTTCTTCAGCGCCACCGCGAGCGCCGGCAGCATGAACGACGACAACATCGTGACGTCTGAGCGCGTTGGATACGCTCCCAGAGCGTTAGTAGATGCGGTGATCCGTGGGGACGTTGAAGATGTTCGAAAAGTTCTGGCAGACAGCAAGACCTACGTGGATGGTAAAATTGATGGACGGACAGCGCTTTCGTATGCGGCTGCTTCAGGCAAGGCAGAGATGGTGCTGCTGTTGATTGATCGAGGAGCTGACATCAACGAAAAGGATGAGTCTGGACGAAGTCCTCTGTCCTATGCAGCTGAAGCAGGCAAGGCAGAGATGGTGCTGCTGTTGATTGATCGAGGAGCTGACATCAACGAAAAGGATGAGTCTGGACGAAGTCCTCTGTCCTATGCAGCTGAAGCAGGCAAGGGAGAGGTTGTGCAGCTGTTGATCGATCGAGGAGCTGACATCAACGAGATGGACTGGTGGGGAAGAAGTGTTCTGTCGTATGCAGCTGAAGCAGGCAAGGCAGAGGTTGTGCTGCTGTTGATTGATCGAGGAGCTGACATCAACGAGAAGGATGAGTCTGGACGAAGTCCTCTATCGCATGCGGCTGCTTCAGGAAAGGGAGAGGTTGCGCTGCTGTTGATTGATCTAGGAGCTGACATCAACGAGAAGGATGAGTCTGGACGAAGTCCTCTGTCCTATGCAGCTGCTTCAGGCAAGACAGAGGTTGTGCTGCTGTTGATTGATCTAGGAGCTGACATCAACGAGATGGACTGGTATGGACGAAGTTCTCTATCGTTTGCAGCTGAAGCAGGCAAGACAGAGGTTGTGCAGCTGTTGCTTGATCTAGGAGCTGACATCAACGAGAAGAGCAACTATGGTAGAAGTGTTCTATCGTATGCAGCTGCTTCAGACAAGGCAGAGGTTGTGCTGCTGTTGCTTGATCGAGGAGCTGACATCAACGAGATGGACTGGTGGGGAAGAAGTTCTCTATCGTTTGCGTCTGAAGCAGGCAAGGCAGAGGTTGTGCAGCTGTTGCTTGATCTAGGAGCTGACATCAACGAGAAGAGCAACTATGGTAGAAGTCCTCTATCGTTTGCGTCTGAAGCAGGCAAGACAGAGGTTGTGCTGCTGTTGCTTGATCTAGGAGCTGACATCAACGAGAAGGATGAGTCTGGACGAAGTCCTCTATCGCATACGGCTGCTTCAGGCAAGACAGAGGTTGTGCAGCTGTTGCTTGATCTAGGAGCTGACATCAACGAGAAGAGCAACTATGGTAGAAGTGTTCTATCGTATGCAGCTGCTTCAGACAAGGCAGAGACGGTGCTGCTGTTGATCGATCGAGGAGCTGACATCAACGAGATGGACTGGTGGGGAAGAAGTGTTCTATCGTTTGCGTCTGAAGCAGGCAAGGCAGAGGTTGTGCAGCTGTTGCTTGATCTAGGAGCTGACATCAACGAGAAGAGCAACTATGGTAGAAGTCCTCTATCGTTTGCGTCTGAAGCAGGCAAGGCAGAGGTTGTGCTGCTGTTGATTGATCGAGGAGCTGACATCAACGAGAAGGATGAGTCTGGACGAAGTCCTCTATCGCATACGGCTGCTTCAGGCAAGACAGAGGTTGTGCAGCTGTTGCTTGATCTAGGAGCTGACATCAACGAGAAGAGCAACTATGGTAGAAGTGTTCTATCGTATGCAGCTGCTTCAGACAAGGCAGAGACGGTGCTGCTGTTGATCGATCGAGGAGCTGACATCAACGAGATGGACTGGTGGGGAAGAAGTGTTCTATCGTATGCAGCTGCTTCAGGCAAGGGAGAGGTTGTGCTGCTGTTGATTGATCTAGGAGCTGACATCAACGAAAAGGACAAGTATGAAAGAAGTCCTCTATCGTATGCAGCTGCTTCAGGCGAGGCAGAGGTTGTGCTGCTGTTGATTGATCGAGGAGCTGACATCAACGAGAAGGATGAGTCTGGACGAAGTCCTCTGTCCTATGCAGCTGCTTCAGGCAAGACAGAGGTTGTGCAGCTGTTGATTGATCGAGGAGCTGACATCAACGAAAAGGATGAGTCTAGACGAAGTCCTCTGTCCTATGCAGCTGCTTCAGGCAAGGCAGGGGTTGTGCAGCTGTTGCTTGATCGAGGAGCTGACACCAATGAGAAGAACAAATCTGGACTAAGTCCTCTGTCGTATGCGTCCGAGGCGGGCTACTTCCAGGTTATATTGATTTTGATAAACAATGGATTGGTTATAGACGACAAGGACTCAAACGGAAGAACTGCGTTGTCGTACGCCGCGGAACGAGGATTCAGTGAAACGCTCTCCGCTTTGCTAGAAGCTGGCGCGTCGCCGAACGGAACGATTGTTTGGAATGAATCACAGACCGAGTGCGAGACGTCCCTCACCCTGGCTGGTAGAGCAGGGCATATCAACATCGTCACAACACTGATTGACGTTGGCGCAGACGTGGATGTCCGAGCTGCCGATGGCGAAACACCGTTGGTATCGATATCGCGATGGGATTACGCACCTGGTGTTCAACTGCTCATCGAGAGATGTCGCAAGAGCATAAACCCATTTGCTACCCGATCAACTGCAAAAACTCCATTGCTTCCTGGAACTTTGAAAACCATGCGTGAACTGTGTACAAAGACACATGAATTTGAGGCAATGACTACACGAGTGATGCAGCGGCTGCATGATGTCTACTCCAAGTTGGAGCAGCATTGTGTGATCGGAGTCCAACTAGAAGCGTTGACAACGTTGATTCCCATCGTGTTCCGTTTTTGCCGACTGCTATTTCGATGCAAAAAGCAAGACCGACCTCTGTCTCGACTTATTTCCAGTCGTGCAATCGCAAGTGCAATTGGTGACTTTCATGAAGAGTTGGATCATTTTGCGGCGTTACTAAAATTGGATCTGCAAGAGAGTGATTGGAAGGATCAGTGGGTGAACGAAGAATCAAATGCATTGAAGTCTATCTATTTGAAGCTGGCGGATGATGCTTCCCTTGTTGACGGCTTCAACAACCAAAAGTACAAGAACCGTGTAGCTGTCCTGCTGGTGAATACGCTGCAAAAACAACGAGGTACTAATCAAGAAGCAGTACACGGCATTGAAGATGTCAAAAATCGATTCCTTCGAGTGTGTGGCATGGAAGAGCCATCAGTTCCAGATTGGTTTATATCTCGCGAGGATGTGGAGTTTAACGAGTGGAATCTCACAAAGAAAGATGCTAAAATCACGACGTACGAAGGCAAGTGGCTGAAGACCAAAGTGGTCGTCGGAACGTCAACGATGAACATAAACGAATTTGAGGAAGTTGCAAATCGCTGGTACCCGCTGAGTCACCCCAACGTGCGAAAGCTCTTCGGAGCTTGCCACATTGAGGCGCAGCCTTTCTTCGTGTACGAGTACGGGAAACAGGTACTGGATGTACTGACAGAAAAGCAGCAATCTCCTTGGAAATATTTGTATGAGGCGGCG
The DNA here is from genome assembly GCA_000143045.1 of Globisporangium ultimum DAOM BR144. NCBI lineage: Eukaryota > Oomycota > Peronosporomycetes > Pythiales > Pythiaceae > Globisporangium > Globisporangium ultimum. The sequence goes on along the minus strand of GL376636.1, from coordinate 1,044,509 downwards.
CTTGGTGTCCAGTATCTGCATCAACGCAACATTGTCCATGGTGGTCTGCAATGCGCAAACATCGTTGTTGGCTCCGATGGTGTCGCAAAAGTTACTGGGCTGGAAACATATCGCGAAGGTCGTAAT
>GL376636.1:995314-1039653 GCA_000143045.1 Globisporangium ultimum DAOM BR144 | reverse complement strand
GAGGCAAGCTGATCGACTTCGGGTTGAGCGCGATCGTTGGAGAGGCTGAGATCACGATCGATACAAGACACATGGGCGCTGTGCACTGGAAATCGCCTGAGTATCTGGCTGGTGGACGCCCATCATTTGCCTCCGACGTGTATTCGTTTGCCATGTGCATCCTGGAAGCGGTCACGGGCGATATTCCGTGGGGAAGTAACATGGATAGCGCTGTCGTCAAACTCCTTGTAAAAAAGGGCACCATTCCAACGCGTCCTGAAATGATGAACAACAAGCAGTGGAACCTGATCGAGTTAATGACAAAGCAGGATCCATCCGAACGAGTGAAGATGCCGTTTGTCGTGGACAAGCTGTTTGAGATCTCAGAAGCGGAAAAGAGTCGCGTTGCTGCCAGTCCGAGTGTCCAACTTTGAGTCGAATCGTTGTTGTACGTGTGTGTGATTTGTTTCCTTGGTCCCTTTAATCCGTCAACTATGTCAGTTACATCTACTGAAGAAAAAGCATATTCTGCTCCGGTTTCTTGTGCAGTGAGTCTGGTATACATAATGGGGCATATCAATACTTGGGAACATCTATCCACACAGAAGCGACTGGCATAAAGCATATAGACTAACATGTTGTGGTTGTATCGGATGGTATTTTCTTTTCTAATAAAGTACAAAGCGTATACAAACACGTCGTGCGGGCGCATCGAAGGGTTCGTTTTGGTTCTCGGCTCTCTTGGTGGTTTGCGCAAAAGCGCGAACGCTCAGGCGGCCGTGGACGACGACGACCGCTCTGTTTTCCGCAAGCAGCGTCGCGTTTCTTCATTCGCCGAATCGTCCTGCTCCTCCATTTCCTCATCTCCGGTGTCTGCATTCTTGGGCTTCAAGTCATCATCGTCATCACCGTCATCATCGTCACCATCTTCGTCCTGAAGTTTCGTGTGACCATGTCCATTTGCACGTGGCGAGGTCGCACGTCCAAGTGCGTCGTCGTCGCTCGCTGAGCGTACGTTGCGCGACGCGATGCCGCCAGCGACCATGACGCTCGTGACGACAAGCAGCAAAGCCTCAATATGCGGCGGCGGACCAACGAGGAAGCCATTGACAAACTGCGCGCAGATCGCGCCGATGCGGCCGCAGCAATTCACGAGCGAGATCCCTGTCGTGCGCACTTCGAGGGGAAACGTCTCGGCCGAGAGCACACCAAACTAGTTGTGCATACATGCACGAGAAAGAAACGGTAAGCTTGAGTCACTCCATAATAATCAGTTGTTTCCCTGACGTACCGCATTCCATGCAGCCGTCGTGCACGCATTAAACATACACGACACCAGCACGACGATGGTCGCCGAGCCCTCGACCTCGAACGCAAACAGCAGCGTACACGACGCGGCCGAGAAAAACGCTGCCGACAGCAACTGCTTGCGGCCGACCACATCGATCAGGTAGATGCTGCGGGCAATGATATAAACGCACATATCGACACTTAGGAAGGCGCAGCCGCAACACTATAAAGCATTTTATACGTACCTGATGAGATTTCCTGGGAGGTTCGCGCCGGCAAAGAGGAACGCGTTGGCAAACGGATTTGACAAGCCGACAGCCTGGAACAGCTTCGTAATCCACGTTGAGAGCCCATATGAGCCAAAACTCAGGCAGTAAGCGCAAAGCATGAGCAGCAGCGTACCGAAGACATGCGGCTGGTGGAACAATCGCGCGATGCCGCGAAAACGCTCCGGGTCCAACATCGCTCGCGCAACGGCATTTCCCGCGCGGCGACGATCTTCTGGCTGCTGCAGCGAGCCTACCGCTGGTTTCTGGAATTCTGACTTGTCGACCGCATCGGTAAACTTGAACTGCACGCGACGTGCGCTCTCCTGCAGCGTGTGGATGTACTGGAGCACTTCCGTCACAGCTTGGATTTTGCCCTGACTCGCGAGAAAGTGCGGACTCTCGGGCACGTACCACATCGTGAGCAGGAAGCACAAGAAGGACGGGAGTCCGACGACGGCAGCGAACCAACGCCACGAGATGTCGAGGATGCGATGGCCGCTCGCGTCGTTGCCAAGCATGAGCCAAGCCGTGGCGGCCGTGAGCACTGAGCCAACCATCCAGAACGAGCAGAGGATCGTGACATACCGGCCGCGCGCCGACACGGGGACGTGCTCCAGGCAGAGCGCGAAGAGTGACGACACGACGCCGCCGACGCCCAGTCCCGCGAGTGTGCGGAAGAAGATGAGCCAGTAGATCGACGTCGAGAACGCCGAGAGGAACGCCGACACCGCGTTGATGGCGAGCGTCGTGAGTAGCACGGGCTTGCGACCGTAGATATCGCCCAGAATACCGCCAAAGAAGCCGCCAGCGAGCATCCCGGCAAACACGGCAGCCGTCAGGAAACCTACATGTGAGACCACACGGCGTTGACACATGAGGTAGGAGAGATCAGTTAATCCATCTATCTATCTACGCCCACAGCATCGTCAGCATGCACGTACTGGACTCCCATGGCGAGATCTTGCTCTCCGTATCTTCGTAAACCGTCAAAATGTACCCAATCGCGAGGATCTCGACGGCATCGGCCACATTCCCAAGCCCGAGGATCCTACACCACCACGTTCAAGATGATATAAGCATACACAGATCTATACCATATCCGATGCATCTAATGATGTGGCCACTCACGCGACGGTGCGCCGTTGGTAGAATCCGCAGCCCATGCGCTCCATTTCCTGCAAATGTAGCATTTCAGAACGGCAACGCGTCAGTTCAGCGCACAGCTCCATCGCGACGCAGCTAATGACACAGGTACGCACGTCGTGCACGGCATGCTTGAGTGCCTTGACGTCGTCAACGAGCACGACGCTATCGTCTACGGGGATGTTCCAGACGCCCGTCTTGCGCGGCGCGGTCGCCGCCGCCGGCAGCTCCACGTGCCCCATTTTCAGCAGTTTCCTATGCAATAAGGTCAATTTTGGGAGAGTGAATAGGATCGTTGATTAGTTAAAATAGAGGCATCAAAGTTGTTGTTGAAAGTTGTGAGTGGCTAAAACTTAACAATAAAAGTATCTGATGCGATACCTATAAATTTATATCATCATTTATAAGAGAAGTGACATGTGCTGAAACAAGAACAAAAAGATCAAATATTGTGACTATTAATAGTATTATATATGAGACAACTTTCATACTAACTCATACAAGTATGTTGCTGTCTGAAATAGTCCTTTTAAGAGTGTATTCTTGTGCGCTTGCCGAAATTGTTCTAGTGATCTGCTGTATCTTCCAAAGCGCATTGCCTCATACATTGCCAAGTCGGAGCATTATGAAAGTTGCGACTCCAAGCAACAGCAACAATGCAACGGCAGGACGGCCCGTGGAACAGCTCGACGCAGCGAGGCCGCTTCTCATGACCCACAAGGCCGAGCTCTCGGCGCGTCTGGTGTGGCTCGTTATCGTGCCCATTCATTTCGTCTGCATCGTGCTCTACGGATGCGTCGCGCTCGCGTACCACATCCTGCCTGACACGGTCCTGTGCGCACTTTCGTGCGTACACGCTCACCATCGACATGCAGCACTTTCCGACCATCATAGCGTTCTATGTTCTCTGTGCTGCTGTTGCAGATGCTCGTGCAGTCGTTTCACAAACGCCGTCTGTTCTTCCAACATATACGACGCATGCACTGAAGCGCTAGCATCGACCCCTTCAGCAGAATCGATTGGAGAAGCAAGCAGGATCAAGGTTCGTTCAATATCGACGATCCAGCCACTGGGTAGGGTTTTCTGAGTGGTGAGGACCTGGTGGCGCCTGTCATTCAGGTGTTCAGGATTCTTCGGCGTCGGAGGCAAGCATTTTGCGCTCTTGTTCTTGATTCGCGAAGCCACTGAGACCGTTCTCCAATCCATTCAAGCCTACTTCTTGAGCGTGTACGCCCCCCGTGTGTGGCTCAATCGGCTCGCGGTCGTGGCAGTCACGATCAGTTGCTGGTCGACGCCAGCCATTCACCGCGTTTTTCACCGCAACCCTCGCTTGGAGTTGATTCTGTGTCTGCTGTTTGACATTGTACTCGACTTTGTTTCGAGCGTCGGCTTGCCGATCGTGTTCGCAGCTCTATATGGGCCAGCCTACGATCCCGTGTACACGGACTTCAAGCTTGCAAACTGGTTAGACAAAGTGTGGGTCGCCAATATGAACAACGAATTCAGACTGATATTTGTGCAATCCTGGCTCGACTTTGTCGGTCGAATACTGTTTGCAGTGACACTTTTGATGTGTCTCGACGACGTGAAGTACCTTGCGGCATCGTCGAAAGGCATCAACAGGACGTGGAGATCTGGAATAACAGAGAGTTCGCATCATGCTGTGGCGATTTCCGCAAGATGGAGTCAACGAATCGAAACGGTGGCGCATACAATCCTCATAGTGTGGGGAGTTGTCATCCTCACACTGCACCTTGAAAGCAGTATCTCCAGCCACGACAACGTGCTCGGCTGTATGGTACAGGTCCACCCTTGGGCTTACTCACGAACTGCGTGCATCTACATGGACATCGACTGTGCCAACCGTCAGCCTGTAATGGCTGGCAACGCAGCTGAACTAGAAGCAACGTGGTCCGAGATTGATCCCCGCGCGCTCAGGATCCTGATCTTTCGAAACTGTCCGACATTCCACATGCCGCAAAGTATCCGCCAATTTCCGCAATTGACGGCGCTCTACTTATACAATCTGACGGTCGTCGAGTGGTCTGAAGCTGCGGCATTGTCGCGCAGCTACCACCCGAACATGCGGCAAGTGACAATGACAAAGGTGGACATGGGTGTGTTTGCAAACACGTCGATCTTACCATCAGGTCTGCTGGCCCCAGATTTCCCGCAAACGCTCGGCACCGTGTTTATATACACATGTAATGTGGGCGATCTCCCGTCGAACCTTGACAACATTTGGCCCAAAGGCATCAACATGATATTTGCCGCAAATGGCGCCACGCGTGTCCCAACTGTATTTCTTCGCATGCAGCTCATACGCCTGACTTTGAGTTACAATCGCATTACCGAGTTGCCACCGGAGCTCTTTCAAATTCCAAGTTTGCAATGGCTTGAAGTCCCAAACAATCCCATCAACGAGTTTCCTGCACGAGTCGACACACCGAGTACAACGTTAAAGAGGCTCGATTTTGGCTCCACGAACGTGTCGGCATTGCCTGGGTGGATGACGACGCAGCACTTCAATCAAGTGGATCTGCACGGCGCTGGAACGCCCTTTTGCAAGGCTTTGGTGTCTAAGCAGAATTCGTCAATTGCAGGAAAATACGGTTGCGCTCGGTAAGGGCTAAGCAATGACCGTGAAGCAGCACAAGTCTGCAGACTTCCATAAAACAAAAATCTTGGCAGCGATCGTAACCATTTCGGGAGCACGAACTTGCATTTATCATCCTTTCGTTTCTCGCAGTCCACACTACGGATGTTCAGTCAGAAACAGGATCGTCGCATTCGGTGAGGCCGTAATATCTCGTAAATTTAGCTACAGAGGCAAGAATACATCGAAAATGGATCTCATCAACGTAAGTATCCGTCTCATCCGACCCGAATTGTGATACGTCTTCGGCACTGAGTCCGTTCGCTGATCTAGTTGTCACGGCAAAAAAAAAACATGTCGTTCTGTGTTGCATCGACATCGCTTTAACACAACTCAAAACACTCCAAATCAAGTACTTCTACGTACCTTCCACAGCTGCTGCATAATGAAGGTTACCGACTCGAGCATCAAGTCGTCTGAGTCTCGCGTCGAAAGCCGGAGTGCAACGCTATCGTTCCTGACGAAGAAGATTCACGTTCGCAAAGCTGTCATTGCGACGCGACTTTTATGGTGCGCCATCGTCGTCATTCATGCGCTATGCATCCTGTTTTATGGTAGTATGGCGTTTCTGTATCAGAAGCTCCCAGACACCGTCGTGAGCGCATACCTGCGTGTCAACCGCCTTACGTTGGACATGAAATATTTCCCAATCGTCGTGGCATACCACTTGATTTGTGCTATCATCCACTTGGTGTTTTTGCTAGATATGCTCGTCATGTCTGCTCGAAAACGCATGCTATTCTTTCACCGGGCAACGACTGGACGGCAACAGTCTTCGCCAGTTTCCGTGTCAAGTGGCAAGGTGTTTGTGCGACCACTTCAAAATCGGGTGTCAAGCATAGAAGCCATGACACGATCGGTTCAGTCCTTCAAACGTGGTGTGACAAAAATGTGGGGTCATTCGTTCGGCTACTCCGGATTCTTCGGCGTCGGAGGCAAGCATTTTGCGCTCTTGTTCTTGATTCGCGAAGCCACTGAGACCGTTCTCCAATCCATTCAAGCCTACTTCTTGAGCGTGTACGCCCCCCGTGTGTGGCTCAATCGGCTCGCGGTCGTGGCAGTCACGATCAGTTGCTGGTCGACGCCAGCCATTCACCGCGTTTTTCACCGCAACCCTCGCTTGGAGTTGATTCTGTGTCTGCTGTTTGACATTGTACTCGACTTTGTTTCGAGCGTCGGTCTACCAATGGTGCTTGTGATGCTGTACTTGCCTGGCTATGATCCAGTTGCGACCGACTTCACGTTTGCGAAGTGGGCGGACAAAATGTGGCTCACCAACCTAAACAATGAGTTCAAGGTGTTCTTCATTCAGTCCTGGCCCGACTTTCTCGGTCGCATTCTGTTCGCACTGACATTGCTGCTCTGTCTGGACGATGTGAAGCTGCTTGCAGCCTCTTCCGAAGCCAGTATATATTTTTCCAGACAACGCGCATCCAAGTCGCACAAGAAAAAATCTCGGTTGCAGAGCCTTCGAATTGAAACCTTGATGCACGCGCTGCTCATTTTATGGGGTATCGGAATCCTCGGACTTCATATTGCGAGCAGTTTGCCAAACGGCAACGATATTCTCGGGTGCATGGTGCAGGTACGCCCCTGGCTGGGCTCGAAAACCGCGTGCGCTTATATGGATATTGACTGCCAGCTCCACAATCCCAGACTGCTCGGAACGACCGCAGAGTTAGATGCAATGATGACTGAGATCGACAGAAACGCGGTCTCCATCTTGATCTATCGAAACTGTCCCACTTTCTACATGCCAGACAGCATCCGCAACATCACCAATCTGAGGGCTATCTACTTGTACAACTCGACTGTGCTCGAATGGTCCGAATCAGCAGCGTTATCGGAGAAGTACCACCCGGTGATTCGGCAGCTGACGTTCATCAGCGTCAACTTTAGCTTGTTCAGCAACGGGACGATTCTGCCGCCGGGACTGCTGGCTCCCGATTTCCCACAGTCCGTCGGCACAGTCTACATCGCTGCGTGCGGGCTTAACGATCTCCCGCCAAGTCTCGCGACGATCTGGCCAAAAAGCATCAACATGATCTTCATCCGCAGCGCTGCGACCTCTTTGCCGCCGGTGTTTCTTCGCATGGAGCTCATGCGCTTGACTTTACAGTACACGCGCATCTCCCAGCTCCCCCCTGAGCTCTTCGAGATCCCAAGTCTGAAATGGCTCGAAGTGAATTACAACCCGCTACTCAGCGAATTGCCAGCACAAATCACGTCTCCCAGCGCGATCTTGAAGAAAGTCAACTTTGAGTACACGAACGTGTCGGTGCTGCCCGCGTGGATGACGACGGCGCGCTTCCGCAGCCAAGTGGCCGTGCAGGGGGGGAACACACCCTTCTGCAAGGCGGTGGTGAGTCGCCAGGACGCGGCAATGATGCCAAATTATCACTGCACCAGCAGCCAGGAGAACCGAGAACCAAGCTTGTCGTCGTTGTGCTTCCCGGATCCAAGCAAGGTCTAAACAATATTCATTTTCTATGGGGTAAAAAGAAGCAACAACATGTTTAATGACCAATGGAAGTGGACGAAATGCCGAATGCAACTCAGGATTTGAACGAGTGGATGGGTTCACACCCAGTATTAGGCGCTGACAATGGAGGGTAAGCGCTGTTTTGATTCGCTGAAAAGCGTGTCAAAGTGAGCGTAAGCGGGTGTTAAGGAGACCACTGACCTTCACTCTGGCCAACTGGTGCGCTGTTTTTCCCCCGCCTTCGATACTCTCTCTCACATCAACCATCAAGCACAGCAAAGTCTGATGTCAAAATTCGATTATAACCATTTGTAAGTAAATCCATTACTATTAAAAAGTACAGTATGATTCAGAACTCTTGTAATATTATTTTTTGGTTTTGATATTATCTTATTGACACTTGAAATCTGCAGAATTTTTGTTTGCGTGTGCCCACCCACACTGCAGCCAAACAAGAGAACGCAAGGCAGAGACGAAGCAACGCGCGCGCCGCAGACGAACGCACTCCGCCGCTCGCCCACTGCCTCCAGACTCGACGAATCGCCACTACGCGCTACGGAGCACCTGTCTGTGAACTGTGTGCTGACGACCTCGCCCGTTTGAGCTCAACGGCGCGTACTTGATACAAGAAGCAAGATGACGATGCACGCGTGGCGCTCGCTGTCGCGCAGTATCCTCGTGTTCACGAATGTGCTCTTCCTGCTGCTCGGGTCCGTGCTCGTCACGCTCGGAGGTGCGTCTCTCGTTGTCTGTATATTGATCGCATGCGTCGTTCTTTACTCTCGGACGCTCTACATGTTGCGGAGCAAAAGGAGATCGATTCCCTCTGAACGCCCCCCTTCCTGAGTTATTTGAATTCTCATGACGTGTCAATTGTTCCTATGTGTATGCAGGCTACATGGTGTCACTTCCGGACGTGAACGAGTTCTCAGACGGCGGCATCACGAGCGCAATCATCATGTGCGGCGCGCTGATCATCCTGATCGCGCTCCTGGGCTGCTGCGGCGCGCAGTGGGACAGCAAGGTGTTCTTGTTCCCGTACGCAATTCTCGTGGTCGTGTCGGTGATCGCGCAGCTCTCGCTCGCGGGGTTTATGTATCACGTGCACAACTCGCTGGTGACCGTCTCGGAGCACAACTTTGATCTGTCCGTGCTCTCGTCTGGGGACCAAGCGATCCTGAAATGGATCAACCGCCGCTTCAAGGACGCGTACAACCACTGCGGCCTCGAGGTCGACGTCGACCTCACGCTGCAGAGCCATGCGCTCACAGCGACGTGCGAGAACCCGGATTTCGTGTGGTTTGGGAAATTCATTGAAACGAACTGCCGCATTGGCACGGCGGATTTGACACCGGGCAGCGATTTCCTGAAATGTGCCGGCGCGAACTTTAGTCTGACGGACTCGATCACGCAGCACTCGATGCTCTGCGCGTGCGAGTCGCGCATGATCACGTGGATCAACAATCAGTCACTGCTCATTGCGGTGTTTGTGTTCGCGATCGTGTTCTTCGAGATCGCACTCGTAATGCTCTCGTGCTACGTGATGTTCTCTCGCCGCGGCCGCCGTCACGGCTACCAGGAGATCCGCATGCCCGTGAAGCAGCAGGGTCCATTCAACCCGCACCCACGCAACTACTATGGCCAGGACCAGAGTAGACAGCCGATCAATGCGGCGCCACAGCAGTCATACGCGTCGGCGGCGGCAGCGAACCCGCCGTATCCGTACGCGGCTCCAGCAGCCCAGGAACGTGGAGAAGGGCGTCCTATTCTCGGTCCGTCCATTTAAGACAGGTTTCTGACCCTATGGGAGGGATCCAAAAAGTTTTGCGCAGCGCAGGGGGAAAAGGGACGAGTTTGACAAGAAGACGCTTTGTGAGTGGGAAAATGTCCACTTCGCATGGACAGAATGCGTTGAAAAAGAAAGAGAGAGGCATATTGAGCGGAGACAAAAAGTGAATCGAGTGAAGAAATCAACAAGGCTATCCAGGTGTTTGAAGAATTGAAAAAAAGGAGGTTTGAAGAATGACAAAAGAGGGAAAGTGCGTGTTTGCTGTAGCTCTTGTGTGGTTGTGAAGTGCGTGCATGATGCAGTGTTGTCGTGTCTGTAGCTCCTCGCGTCGACTGTCCGCCGCCTCAAGAGTCTCACTCTGCGGTGGTACCAACTTCAACCAAGTGAAAAGAGAGCAGATGAAGCGCTTGACGTTGAAGAGACCACAACGAGACGAGCAGCTGTTTTCAATGAGAACGCTTACCACTTTGCATGTGTGCGTAGCGTGGGGGCGATGTGATCTGACTATCATCCATTTACGAAACTCGATGTGGCTGGCAAACTCCATGCCCATAAAGTGCAATGTCTGCAACCCTCAAACAGTATGAGTCGTGAAAATCGTGATTCAGGTGGCAAAAATTCGAATTTCAAGAATTTTGTAACTGGATTTCAGAATACGGACTGCCACCTGTCTCTCTTGATGACTTGACATCACGCAAGTCGGACCAGCAACGTTACAGAGGGCGTGTCACTGTACACTCAAATTCTGTATCTCTTCGCGCACCAGAGCAGCATATATGCTGTATGATAGCTTTTCTTCTGGATGAAAAGTATCTAAACCTCTGGATACGAAGAGATAACGCTTATTGAAATCAGCCCATAAATTGATTTATAGAGTTGAAACTCTATCACACTAAAACAAAACATTGAAAACATAATTACGAGAAATAAATAATGCAGGTTTCTAATTGAAAAATTTGGATCTAGAGGCATTATCAGCCCTTCCCCTATGAACGGAAGAAACGACGATGACTCTATCGCGACGAACATTCACAGATTGACGTATGCAAGTAAACAGTTGATTTCCGGCCCCAATTTCTGCTCTCAAACCCCTAAAGCCCTATTTACGCATTTGAAGGAGAAACAGATCAGATTAGAGCGTCAAGACTCTACATTCGCATTACTGGTTAGTGACGAAATCTTGCCAAATCGCTGTTTGAAGTTACCATTTTTGTCAGCCTTCAGATCGTGATTTCAAATTAAATTGCTCACGGTGCTCAGGTCGCATAGGAACGAAATCATGGTGGCGATACTCTAATCTATCCAGTACGAACGATCAGCAAGAATCGACATCAAACTCATACCTCTTCTAAAGACCGCAGTGCAGCGTTTAAAACTGTCTCATTTTAGAACAGAAGAAGAGAATCACGAAGGTATCATAGGAGACAAGACGAAGGCGTAGCGTCCAAAAGCTCATTCGACCAACGGAAACATCGAGAGCGAATTGGCGTGATTTCGGCGCCCCCAATTCTTCACTCCAGGAAGCAATGCGGATTGGGAAGAGAATGTGTGCTCGATTCACGAGGTACTGTATGTAATTGGGATTAAGCTGGTGTATTGGACTTTGGTGGGTCCATTTGCCAGTTGCTCGATTTTGCGGCTTTGGCGCAGCCATCACGTGATTGCGCAGACTAAGCAATCAGATGCTCACCCATGTTCACTTCCGCTTCCCCATCTAACCTGAAAACGACCTGCCGAAGAAAATATTTGTCTTTAACCGGTAAGATTACCAAACAGCTTACTATAGCCATATACCTCCTAAATTGGATGTCATTGACAAAAGATAGTGGGACGCAGATGGAACAGGAAAAAGGTCAGCAACGGGAGCAATCACATCAATGCTTATTTACTGTACAGTACGCAACAAAATACGTATTTTCCTTTCCTGTGTGCTTGCTACCACAGACCAAAACCACGATTTCGAGCGTCCCCTCCACTCGGTATTATTCCTGCGTTTTGCCATTTACCAACTCGCGCGCTTGCCGATAAGATTGGGAGTCGTCGGCTCCGCCAGATTTATTCCCGATCAAGCCGCAAGTCGCCGTTCTTCCCCCAACAAGCCAACCATCAAGCAGCAAGTGTCCAGCCATCTCGGCCCTACAGCAACATCCCCCCCCCTAGAGACGCGTAATCGGCAATACAACATGAAGATTGCCGAGTTGCTGAACGTGGCGTCCGCGTCCCACGACGGCGACAGACAAGACGCACCGCAAAAGCAAATGAACATGAAGTCGCTCGACCTCTTCACGCAGCAGTGAGGTTTCTATATGTGTGTATATGGGTAATGAGTGTGTATGTGTGTATTTAACGACTTTTGTTGTTGTTGAATAGGCGCCGGCGCCAGACGCTGCCGAGGGTCCAGGATCTGTCGATGAACCGCATCATCCAGGAGCTCCGGTCCAAGGACGCGGCGCCGCAGCCGGCCCCTCAGCCGCACACGATGCAGCAGCAGACGCAGAGGCCCACGGCGCCGCGGCAAGCAGCAGCAGCGACTCAAGAGCAAGACGAGGAGGAACCGCAAGGCTCCGGCAGCGCGGCCAAGAAACCCAAGCGCCGCACGCGCAACGGCTTCGCGCCGCTCACAGAGTCGGAGAAACGCGTCAAGCAGCGGCAGCTCGTCAAGCGCTCGTACTACCGCAAAATCGTACGCGACCATCTTCTCTTTTTTTCTCCTTTAGAATTGTTGTGAGAGAATTTTACAGACTCAAATGCCCTTTGTTGCTATTTGTGCACACTTAGGACACGATCAAGGAGCTCCGGGACGTGGCCGACAAGCTCGAGGAGGAGTACCAGGTCGTGCTCGACGGCCGCCGCAAGTTCGCGCTGCAGCACCAGCTCCACGACGACGCGTCGTTGTCCTTCGAGGCGCTGCGCGAGCAGTATACGCAGCTCGCGATCTCCAAGGACGACCTGCGGCAGGAGAACGAGATGCTGCGCGCGCTCGCCGCGGAGCAGTCCAAGGCACGCACCCGCGTGGGCATCCTGCTGGACGAGGAGTTGCGCGACCAGGAACAGGTTGCAAAGATCGCTGGATTGCCGTCACGACCACCGGTACCGATGGCCACCGACCATTCTGTGACTAATGAAGAGTCTGCGGCGCCTGTGCTTCGCATCAAGCCCGTGACCGAGGACGAGTGCATGGCCGTCGTGCGCGACGCGTACACGCGCATCATGGCGTTCCGCGAGACGCAGACGTATGTGACGACGGGTGCGAGCGTGTTTGGTTGGCGTGACCGCCGCAAGGTTGACGGCGACACGATGAAGTTCTTTCTGGAGAAGACGTTTCCGTCGTCGGCCGAGCAGGTGTCGACGACGATGTGGGACATTCTGTCGACTGAGGCCGGCGTGAATCGGATCTACAACTCGGAGATCAACATCCGCTTCCACCTCGTTCAGTGCGTGAACGACAGCAACGTGATCTTCTACCGCACGATCGAGCGCGACGGCCAGGACGTGACCATCAAGTCGCTGCTGCTCGCGTCGCGCGTGCAGATCGACACGGGCTACATGGTGCTCTTCAACTCGATCGATCCCACGGATCGGATCCTCACGCCGTCTCCGCAGGACCACAAGAATGCGGTGCAGTCGTCATTTACGCGGCAGCGGCGCGAGATCTGGGCCGACATCTTCAGCTGGGGGCTCTACGAGCACGCGGGCGAGAACGGCGCGCTCTGCCGCAACTCGTTCGGCGGCTTCGTGCCGAGCTCCAGCGCCACGACGCTCGAGTTTTGGCTCATGCACATCCTGCTCATCGCCGTGCGCTGCGAGAACGAAGCCATCGGACCGGTGTTCATGCTACAGTAAGTGCCATGGATGGATGATGATGCGCGTACTTGTATTCTTATTATTATGACAAGGGAGGCGTGGGTCAAAACGCAAACGTGTCGGTTTATTATATATATATATACGAAACAAATGTATGATGATGTGGAGAGAGAAAGAGACTAGAGTTGTGCTGTGATCCTTAGGTCTTGTCGCTTCTTCGCTTCGAGGACGCGGTCTCGGGCCGCTTGGAGCTGCTGCTGCTGGAGCTCTTGGAGCTCGACTTGCTGGACGACGACGATTTCTTGGCGGTCTTTGGACGACTTGTGCTCGACGACCCCGACGACGAAGACACGAGTTTCTTGCGGTTCGCGGCGGGGGCGTACCCGTCGCCCTCTTCGTCCGAGACGTACATGAAGAACGGGTTGCGCGCGAGCTCCATCTCCTCTGCGAGTGCGATCTCGTCGTCGTCGCCAACGCCATTGCCGCCAAAACCGTCGTCCAAGTCTGGACTCGTGTATTTTTTGCGGGGTTTGCCGCCTTCGGACGATGTCTCGGGCCGCTTCAAGCCGCTCGCCGACGGCGGACGCTGCCGCGGACGCAGCGTGTTGCCCGCAAGCTCCAGTTTGTCGAGCGTGTAGTCGTCCTCCTCGTCGTTCCAGTGCACACGCGATTCGAGCAGCGCGACAGCGTCGATTGGCATGAAGTACTCGAGAATCAGCGTCTTGAGCTTGAGTTGCGCCGTGAGCTGTCGGATCGTGTCCAGCAGGTCTTCGCGCTCGCGGCCATGCGCCTTCTCCATGTGCTTGATCTCAGCGAGCACTTCTTTGACCTTGGTGTACACCTTCTTGAGCTTCCGCGCCTTGGCCTCGGCTTCCTCCTGGAGCGACTGGTACTTCTCTTCGCGCATCAAGTTGGCTTCCTCCTGCTCGGCGAGTTCGCGCGCCAACTTGAGCTCCTGCTGCTTGCGTTCGTCCAATTCGAGCTTCGTACGCCGCAGTTCGTCTTCCTGCTGCGCGGCCTTGTTGACCATTTCGCCACCGATGAGCAGTTTGGCCTGCAATGACGCGAGTTTGTCCACGAGCGCCTTCTGCTGCTTTTCGAGCTCCTCGGCCTGCTTGTGCTCGCGCTCAAGTTGGAGTTCGATCTCACGCTTGTTGTGCTCGGCGATCGCCTTGTCCTTGGCCGCCATCGCGATCTCGTTCTGCGTGCTCTTGAGCATCTCCTCCTTCTCGCGCTGCGCCTTGTCTGCGATCGCCTTGGCCTCCTCTTCGCTCACGCCTTTCTCGATCACGATGCGCTCGACGATCTTTTCGACTTCGACGATCTCGGGAGCCGCTTGCTGTTGTGGCTGGGCGGCGCCTATGCCGTCGCCCATGGGGGCACCAGTGCCAGCGCCGTTGTCTTGCTCCATGGCGAGTAATTTGGCCTTGAGCTCCTCAATCTCCTCCTGGAACTCGCGGATCATCGCATCCTTGGGGTCCTCGTTGATCTTGGGCTTGTTCTTGATGTTCTTGGCGCGGCTCGCGTACCGCAGCGTCGTCAAAGTCTCCTCGTAGTTATAATCGGCGGGGCCGCAGTTGGCGATCATCACGGTTTTCGTGTTGCCGCCGAGCGAATCCTGGAGCAACCGCGTGAGCTTCGAGTCGCGGTACGGGATGTGCTTGGATTTGCCGTCCACGAGCGCCGAGATGACGTTCCCGAGCGCCGAGAGCGACAGGTTGATCTTGTTGGCCTCCTGCAAACGATCGCCCGTGGCACCCGTCTTGGACTGCCGCTCGCTGCCGGCAAGATCGACGAGGTTGAGCTTGCCCACGCACACGTGGTCCTTGCCGTCGATGCCGTTTTCGCTGAGGCACTCGACGACGATCGTGAAGATTGAGTGGCTGCGCGACGACGTCTGGTTCATCAACGTGGCGCCGACGCTGCGGTTCTTCTTGCCTGTCTGCATTACGTGGTCGATTTCGGCCGTGTCCTTGACGACCTGGGCCGTGAGGTTCTTGACGTACACGCCCGAGTCGGCGTTCTCCTTGAGGTCGAGGCCGAGTTTGGGGTCCTTGGAGAGCAAGTCGCGGATCTCTTCGTTGTAGATCTCCAAGTAGGACGCGCGCACGAGGATACGCTTGGTCTTGTCGGCGATCGCGACCTTGTCGAAGATGTGTTTGAACGAGTTGGGGATGATGCCCGGCTGGTCGCCGTAGCCTTCCATTGTGTGCGACTTGCCGGCGCCCGTCTGGCCATACGCGAAGATCGTGCCGTTGTACCCTTCCAT
Organism: Globisporangium ultimum DAOM BR144; assembly: GCA_000143045.1. Lineage (NCBI taxonomy): Eukaryota > Oomycota > Peronosporomycetes > Pythiales > Pythiaceae > Globisporangium > Globisporangium ultimum. The sequence continues at coordinate 1,023,972 of GL376636.1, read as the reverse complement.
GACGGCCTCGACGATCGCGGTCGCCGCGGCATCGTACACCTGCTGCTGCGTCGAGTCGCACCCGAACGCCGCGTCAAACGTGAACGACTTGGGCGGCTCCGACGTCGCGGCCGCCGGGTTGATGATAGACACCTCGGCGCGCTCAAAGTTGGCGGTTGCGACGATCTGCCGTCCGTCCTGCTTCTCCTTGTTGCTGCTCGGACGGATGCGCACCATCACGCGCACGCACTCGTCATGCTTAGCACTCTTCGTGGCGCTCGCCATGATTCTTTTCGCTTGCAGAAGGGTGCCAACCCTTTACGAAGGACAAGATGGAAAAGTCAAAGGTCAATGACGCTCGTACATGAGGCTCGTGAAGTACGTGAGACTCGGCGGATACGACTGGTCACGAGTCCAAGCCCAAGAAAGCAAAACCACCGCTTGTGCGTACTGTCTGCGATACGCACATCTTACGCCCGCATACACGCCAGTGGATTTCATCACGATCAGTGAAAACTATTCTTCGATAAACTCTTACTAAACGACGTGAAAACTAGACCACTCGTCGCCGCGCAAAAGATCGCGCTGCGCCCAGTCCCCATTCCGCTTTTCGCACTCCACGCGTCGCATCGTTCCATCCCTCAGTCAGTCGCAAAACCACCGAGACGAGAGAGAAGCGTCATGGCGTCCACGAACCTAATCGTCGACGACGAGAGCAGCGACGACATTGCACCTGAGACGCTGCACGCGACCGCGTTTTCGCGCGACCACTTGCCACGCTTTAGCAGCAAGCGCACGAGCTCCAACTTCTCAATCGGTGATGGCGACGTCCGAGTGAGTCGGTATGCGCATGGCGCTCCGAAACTCACGCATCAGGACATCTCGAGCGCCGATGCGCTGATGGCGAAGGGTGTCCACGCGATGAACGCGACGCTCGCGGCCGTCGTACAAGACGCGCTCGGCGCGCCGATCCCGAGCATCGAAGTGCGGTTCCGCGACCTGCGCATCGCGGCAAAGGTGCCCCAGATCACGTCCACGTCGACGACGAAGGGGAAACCCGAGGTGCCGACGCTGTGGACTCACTTCAAGCGCGGAATTTCTAAATGCATGTGCTGCTGCTCGACAGGGCCAAGCTTCACGGACAAGGAGATCCTGCGCGGCATCAGCGGCGTGTTCAAGCCAGGAAGACTCACGCTTGTGCTCGGGCAGCCTGGATCGGGGAAGTCGTCGCTCATGAAGATCCTGAGCGGCCGGTTCCCGCTCGACAAGAGTATCACGTTCGAGGGCGACATCACGTACAACGAGATGGACCGCGCGTCTGTGCTGGCGCGGCTGCCCCGCTTTGTCGGGTACGTCGACCAGAAGGACGAGCACTACCCGCGACTGAGCGTGCTCGAGACGTTTGCGTTTGCGCACCGTTGCTGCGCCGGCACGCAGCTCGAGCCCTGGGTCATCGAGGCGATCTCGAATTGCACGGTCGAGCAGCACGACCACGCGCTCAAGGTCATGACGGCGCACCACAAGCATAGCCCTGAGCTCATGGTCAAGAAGCTCGGGCTCGAACGCTGCAAGAACACGATCGTGGGCAACGCCATGCTGCGTGGCGTCTCGGGCGGCGAGCGCAAGCGTGTCACCACAGGCGAAATGGCGTTTGGGCTCAAGAAGGTGCACCTCATGGACGAGATCAGCACGGGGCTCGATGCGGCCGCGACGTTCGATATCGTGCACTCGCTCCAGAGTCTCGCGACGAATTTCCACACGACGGTCGTGATCTCGCTCCTGCAGCCACCGCCCGAGGTGTTTGCGCTCTTCGACGACGTGCTGCTGCTCAATGACGGCCACATCATGTACCACGGCCCACGCGAGCAGGTGCTGTCGTTCTTCCAGGACATGGGCTTCGTGTGTCCGCCGCGGCGCGACGTCGCGGATTTCCTGCTCGATCTCGGCACGGACAAACAGCACGTGTACATCGCGCCAGAGCACCTCCACCATGCAAAGAGTATGCCGTTCCTGGCCACCGACTTTGCCGAACGGTTCCGACGATCTGATGTCTATCAGAAGACGCTCGAGATGATGGCGACACCGTGCGTGAGCAGCTGCGAGCTGACGGTGCTCGAGAAGCGCGGAGTGTTCCGCCAGACGTTCTACCAGGACCTCGCGACGCTCTTGGAGCGCCAAATGCTGCTCACGTTGCGCAACACGGCGTTCCTCGCGGGTCGAGCGGTCATGGTGATCGTCATGGGGGTGCTCTACGGGTCCACGTTCTGGCAACTGGACGCCACGAACGCGCAGCTCGTGCTCGGATTGCTCTTTTCGTGCGCCATGTTCCTCTCGATGGGGCAGGCGTCCCAGGTGCCCACGTTCATGGACGCGCGCTCCGTGTTCTACAAGCAGCGCGGCTCCAACTTCTTCCGCTCATCGGCGTACGTGCTCGCGTCGTCCGTGACAACGTTTCCGTTCGGGATCATGGAGACCGTGCTCTTTGGCGCCGTCGTGTATTGGATGAGCGGCTACGTCGCGCTCGTGGACCGGTTCGTCGTATTCCTGCTGACGCTGTTTCTGTGCCAGATGTGGTTCACGAGCTTCTTCTTCTGCCTCTCGTCGCTCGCGCCGAGCCTCACGATCGCGCAGCCCACGATGATGATGTCGATCCTCTTCTTCATGCTCTTCAGCGGCTTCCTCTTGACCAAGAGCGCCATCCCCGAGTACTTTCTCTGGTTTTACTGGATCAATCCGCTCGCGTGGTGCATCCGCGGCCTGAGCATCAACCAATACACGGCGCCACCGTTCAACGTGTGCGTGTACGCCGGAGTCGACTACTGCGCGCGCTTCCAGGGCCAGACCATGGGCGAGTACAGCCTCGCGCTCTTTGGACTCCCGAGCGACCGGCAGTGGATCTACTGGAGCTGGTGCTACTTTGCTATCGGGTACGTCGCGCTCGTGGGCGCCGCGTACCTCGCGCTCGAGTACCAGCGTTACGAGAGTCCCGAGACCACGAGCGTCGTGAAAACCGACCTCGCGCAGGACCAGGACGGGTACATGGAGGCTCCTGAGACCCCGCGCATGGGCACGAGCACCACGAACCCTGGAGTCGACGCCGGGCTCTCTGTGTTGTCCTCCTCGTCCGTGTTGGGAGTCTCGACCATCACGCTCGCGGTCGATGGCGACGACAACACTGGGCGTCGCGGCATTGTGCCTGTGGCGCTCGCGTTCCAGGATCTCTACTACTCAGCGCCGCTCCCAGGCGGCAAGAGCAAGGATGACGAGATCGATCTGCTCCAGGGCGTGTCCGGGTTCGCGCTGCCCGGGACGATGACGGCGCTTATGGGTTCATCCGGTGCCGGCAAGACGACGCTCATGGACGTGGTCGCAGGCCGCAAGACTGGCGGCCGCATCCGCGGCAAGATCCTGCTCAACGGGTTCCCGGCGACAGACCTCGCGATCCGACGCTGTACGGGCTACTGTGAGCAAATGGACATCCACTCGGACTCAGCCACCGTGTACGAGGCGCTCATGTTCTCGGCGATGCTGCGCCAAGATGCCCGTGTGCCGACCGCCGACAAGTTCGCGTCGGTCCACGAGTGCATTGAGCTGCTGGAGCTCGAGCCGATCGCGCACACGCTGATCCGTACGGCGTCGACCGAGCAAATGAAACGTGTGACGATCGGCGTCGAGCTCGCGGCGCACCCAAGCATCCTGTTCATGGACGAGCCTACAAGCGGCCTCGACGCGCGCGCCGCCAAGCTCATTATGCGCGGCGTGCGCAAGATCGCCGACACGGGGCGCACGATTGTGTGCACGATCCACCAGCCGAGCACTGACGTGTTCCAATTGTTTGACGCGCTGCTGCTGCTGCAGCGCGGTGGCCGCACCGTGTTCTTTGGCGAACTGGGCAACGAGTCAGCCAAGCTCATCTCGTACTTCAATGGCGTCCCGGGCGTGACGCCCATTGATCCCGGCCAGAATCCGGCGACGTGGATGCTCGAGTGCATTGGCGCCGGCGTTCCCACTGGCGGCTCCAGTGATGATGGCGGCAAAGCACTGGACGCTCCCCCAGCGCCTCAGGATTTCGCCGAGTACTTTACGACGAGCGACCAGAAGAAGCTGCTCGACGAAGACCTGGACCAGGACGGCGTGACGCGGCCGTCGGAGTACCTGCCCGAGGTCAAGTTTGGCACGAAGCGCGCGGCGTCGGGACACACGCAATTCACGACGCTCTGCATGCGCTTCTTCCGCATGTACTGGCGCACGCCGACGTACAACCTCACGCGGCTCATCATCAGCGTCATGCTCGGCGCGATCTTCGGAGTCATCTACCAGGGCACCGACTATGGGACGTTCAGCGGCGCGAACGCGGGCGTCGGCCTCGTGTTTGTGAGTACGATCTTTCTGGGCCTTATTGGCTTTAACAGCGTCATGCCCATCGCGGCCGGTGAGCGCACAGCGTTCTACCGCGAGCGCGCGGCGCAGACGTACAACGCGCTGTGGTACTTTGTGGCCGGCACGCTCGCCGAGATCCCGTACGTCGCGCTCTCGTCGCTGCTGTTCACGAGCATCCTGTTCCCGAGCGTGGGCTTCCTCACGGACAGCGGCGACAGCGCCGTGTGGATGCGCTTCGCGCTCTACTGGCTCATCGTCGCGCTCCACGTGCTGCTGCAGGTGTACATGGGGCAGCTGCTCGTGTATGTGCTACCGAGTGTCGAGGTCGCGTCCATCCTTGGCGCGCTGCTGAGCTCCATGTACATGCTGTTTGCGGGCTTCAACCCGCCGGCGGGCAACATCCCCACGGCGTACAAGTGGATCCACTACATCGCGCCGCCCACGTACAGCATCTCGGCGCTCGCGGCGCTCGTGTTTGCCGAGTGTCCATCGGATGCCGACGAAAGTGGCGGCACGTACCTGGGCTGCAAGGTGCTGGCAGACGCGCCGCCTCAGTACGGCAGCGAACTGACGCTCAAGAACTACGTCGAGGGCACGTTCGACATGAAGCACGCGCACATCGCGACGGACCTGCTGCTGCTCGCGGCGCTCATCGTGGCCTTCCGCGCGCTCGCGCTGCTTGGCCTGCGCTACGTCAACCACATGAAACGCTAGGAGAGTGTTGGTCGTATAGTTGCTGTTTTTCATTTGTTTTTTCTTCCAATCAGATCGCGTGAATCACAAAATATGTTGTCTTCTGCGAATTATCACTCAACATAAATAAATAGAAGTCTAGGTCCAAGAAACCGATATATACCGGTACGTGCATACAAGTATCAGGTATAGGAAACAAGGCAGAGGACTACTAACATAGAAGATTGGGTAGTCACCGGAATCTTCCTCAACGTTTCCATATGTAGCGTATCTCAGCGTCCATGTGGATCTTGAGGTGTCCATCTCCGTTACAACCTCACGATGAGAGTCTCTCGGAGATGGACACTTACTTGCAGTGTCCCGGTATCTGGTGGTGATTTGAGAGAGCAGCAATGGGGGAGGGAGGATGATGATACATACAATGATAAACGCCACGTTCGTTTGCTTTGTTTCTCGTTTTGATTCGCTTTTGGGTCGTTGGGCTGGGGTGTCTGTCTCGGTGTCTCTTTACTTGTACAACCGCAATCATAAATAGTAGGGTGGAGGGGAAATATAGTACCTAGCGATCACAGCATCGCATTATCAAGCGTGTCGTGTCGTCTTGGTGGCTTCAGTTCAGCAGGTTTTATTGCTGCAGCCACACATGCTTCAGCGCATCCTGTTGACACAAAACACAAGCAACATGGGGTTAGCATCACTGAGCAAACAGCAACATACGTGCACGGCATTGCATTGGCTTGAACCTTGGCAGTGAGCCGCTTGTTCGGGTTGAGCACGAGGAGCTTCTTGACGAGATCAATGGCCTCAGGGCTCACGCTCGCCCAGTACTTGGACGGGAATGACAGGCGATAGAGCGACTTGACGCTCTGGTTTGGCCGCAAATGCGTCGACGCAGCGAATGGCAACTAAACATACAAAAGCAAATAAATAAATGCACAAGCGTCAGTTGTGCGAAATCAAACAAAGAGCCAAAGCAAACAAAGATAAGCTAAAGACGTACCCGTCCGCACAGCAGCAGATATAGCAGTACGCCGAACGCCCACATGTCGACGGCCGACGTGTACGGGTGGTGCACGAGGATCTCGGGCGCGAGGTACCCGCCAGTGCCAAGGAACGACGTCGTCGTCGCGCCTTCGCCGGCCATGAACTTGGCAAAGCCAAAGTCAATGATCTTGACAGTCAGGGGCTCACTCTCTCCGTTCTCGCTATAGCTATCTTCGCGAGACGACAACGAGGAACCACGGCCCGCACAAGCGGTCGTGAGCAGCATGTTCTCAGGCTTGAGGTCGCGGTGCACGACGCCGAGCGAGTGCATGTACTGCATGGCCGAGAGCACGGCGCACGCCACTTGAACGGCTTCGCGCTCAGAGAAGCGTCCTCGCTCGACGATCGCGTCAAAAAGCTCGCCGCCATCGAGCAGCTCCATGATCAGGATCAGATACGCGTCGTTCTCGAACGCTTCCTCGAGCTTGGCGATGTTTGGATGGTCCACGCGCGACAGCACGTCGACTTCGCGGCGCAACTGGAACGCGATATCGTGGCGGCGCTGTGACGAGAGCGCGAGCTTGCGCTTGTCGATCACCTTGCACGCAAATGCCATGCCGTCCACGCGTCGCTCGCAACGGTAGCACGTCGACGTCGTGCCCGTGCCGAGCACCTCGCCGAGCACGTACGAGTCGGGCAGCAGCGCACGGAACGCGTTCATGGAGCTGCGGCGCGTCACGACAGGTCTTCTTGCGGGTGACGCGGCGCTGCTGGCACTGGACGCCGGCAGTGACGTCGAATACAACTGGTGGTGCGCTGGCGACGGAGACGCTACAGGAGCAACAGCATGGCGGTGCCACTGCTGCGTCGGGTGGTACGCGAGCCCGGCGTTGGCCATGACCATGTCAAGGATCTCGTCGTCCTGCGGCGCGTGCAGGTCGCTCTGCGAGCCCACGAACGAGCTCTCGGACATGGTGGCCGAGTACCCCGAGGCCGACGACACGGACAGCGGCGTCATGGTCTTGTGCGCCGCCGAGCGCGCCGCGTAGTAGTATTCCATCATGGCGCCACTCGTGGCTCGGGGCGTGGCCGCGGCGCGTGCGTAGCCACTCGTCTGCTGCTGAGCACTCTGCAGCGCCTGCAGCTGCACCAGTTGCATCTGCAGCTCGAGCTGCTTGAGTTGCGCTTGTTGGGTTACGTGGTTACGCTGCGGGGTACTGTACTGGCGCGACTGTTGGTTACTAATGTTGTTGTTGTTGTGGCTTGTGTAACTGCGCGCATGGCGGAGTTTTTGCTGCTTGTGCTGTTGCTTGTGCAAGTCGACGGCGCGCTGTTTCATGCTGTCGCACACGTCGTCGCTCGTGAAGCAGCGCTTGACGAGCGCCGCGCCCATGTCTGATATGCCTGCTGCCAACCGTGCGCCCGAGAGTCGCCACTATCAGCAAGGCCAGCGCTTATTACGTGTGCGCTTGGTGACAAGAATGCTGGTGTGCGGCGTGTTGACAAAGCGAGCGCTTTTCTTTCGCGGACCGAACGGATCTGTCGATCGGCAGACGTGACGATGGGGCGCTTGCTTGCTTGCGGAAAGCGTGCGTGCGTGCGCGTGCGGAACTTGCTGTTTGGCTTGTTGTCGCAAATGTGGGAGCAAACAAAGAAGCAAAATGGCAATTGTGGTTCGCTGGCGAGCAAACACGGAGGGAGGGCTCGGGGCGCACTGTTGGCTTTATATGAGAGTTTGTATACTTTGGATTCGCTTGCGGTCCAGCAAACGCAACCGGATGTTGCTGCCAGCAGGTAATTGGGCCATTACTCACCCCCTGGCTATGCAAACGAGGGTGGTCAAGACCACAAGCAAACGAACCCCTACCCGCATACACCCCAACAAAAGTGAGGAAGAGAGCGCGTTTGAGACATCTGATTGGATGAAATGCATATTCAAGTGGACAGCGAGTGGTCGAAATTGGGAACAGAGATGATTCTACACTACCTTCTGGTTTATTTTTTCGTTCGAGACGTTCCCTGACGAGCAAAAGACTGAGGCAAAAACGAGACTCTCATCTCATTTTTCAGTTGCACGGGAGAGAAAATTGATTTTGTAGAATTTTGAGCCTTTAAACCTGCGGGATCATAGGGAGAACATCGTCCGATTTCATTATTAGACTCGCAGTAGGATATATAAACACGCGTTTGCCTGCTTGGATGTGGAGGCTGTCGTGCCAGCGCGTGACCACTGTTCCTCTACCGAACTCACGCCAACGAGTCCTTATTTTATCGAACCGTTCGCTCCGAGTCAGTCAGTCCCCAGTCAGCAGACTGCCCCATTCCCTCCGCCAATCTGCAGACAGACAGGGCTTCTATTCCCGATAGCTACATTTGGAGTCATCAAAGTTTGCGTTATTTATTGACACATAGCGTCGATTTTAATGTGTCTCGATTACCGTATAAAAGACACATAGCGTCAAAAAGTCTAAAATATTAGTATTATGTGGTTCACACTAATAATTAACGTTACTGGTGCGTAGTGTGTGCCACACTAAAGAAGGGGTGGACGCCCGCCAAAAGCTGCGCCACCACCAATAGTACAACGACCAGTGATCGTTCGCCGAAAAGCCAAACTGCGCCATTGCGTTGGAGCTGAAAGCCTCTGGAAGCCACGTGCTGCTGCTCTCTCTCTCTCTGTATACGGCCACCACAGTACACACACACACACACACACACTAGAGCACCATGGGCGCGTCCAAGAAGAAGGCCAAGTTCATCGCCAAGGGCCACCTGCAGCAGAAGCTCAAGCAGCGCAATGAGAAGAAGAAGTTCCAGGCGATGAAGGACCGCAAGAAGAACCGCTTCGAGCGCAATAGCGACGCGCCGACGAAGAAGGGCAAGAAGGTGAATGAGGCCGCGCTCGCCATGCACGGCGCGCCCAAGGCCGCGGCCGAAGAGCCCGATATGATGGACGAGATGGACGTCGACGATTTCCTCAACGCCGAGTTCCTCGACTCGGACGACAACGCATCGGACTTTGAAAATGAGGACGGCGGCGACGACAACAACGAGAAGGACGACGACGATATGGGCGGCGACGACAGCAGCAGTGAAGAGGAAGACGAGGATGCGCTCGACCCACGATACATGACGGCGTTCCCGGCTTTTGACGGCGGCGACGCGGCGGACGATGACGAGGAAGGTGATGACAAGGATGAAGATGATGATGCTGCGGAGGACAAGATGGACGTGGAAGATGATGCGGAAGAGGACGACGCGCCAGGAGTTGGCCGCACGACGCTGACGATGGAGCTGTTGGCCAAGGCCGAGAAGGATGCGTTCGGCAAGACCACGATGAACGGCTTGCGCAAGATGATGAAGATCTTCAGCGACGCGTGCCGCTCGAGCGACGCCGCCGACGTGAACAAGGAGGGCGAGATCACGTACGAGATCCAGAGCAGCACGGTGTACAACCGCATGATGCTGAATGTGCTGCGCAAGACCCACGTCACTCTCGCCACGCTCGTCGGAGCCACTGGTGCCGCAGCTATGGACGAAGGGAATGACGACGACAGCAACCAAAGCGCGGGCTCCAAGATCAAGGTTGACGAGAAGAAATGGAAGAAGCACTCGCTGTTGATCCGCCGGTTCTTCAGCTCGACGTGCTACCTGCTCGAGCAGACCACGGGCCAGGATATCCAGTCGTTTGTGCTGCGTGAGCTGGCGCACTACATCCCGTTTGTGGTGCCGTGCCCCAAGACCGCGCGTCGCCTGCTCAAGGCGCTGCTCAAGCTCTGGGCCAAGTCGCTGAACAATAACGTGTGCATGCTGGCGTTCGTGCGCATCCGCGACCTCGCGCTGCAGATGCCATTCCCGTTCCTGGAGCTCGCGCTCAAGGGCATCTACATCACGTACATGCGTAACACCAAGTTCACGAACGAGGCCACGCTGCCGCACCACGTGCTGCTCGGCAACTGTGTCGTCGAGCTCTACGGTCTCGACCTCTCGAGCTCGTACCAGCACGCGTTCATCTACATCCGCCAGCTCGCGATCGCGATCCGCAAGACGATCACGTCGCCGAGTCCCGAGACGTTCAAGGCCGTGCTCAACTGGCAGTTCTTCAACCAGTTGCGCGTCTGGACCGCCGTGATCTGCGCGTACCCAGAGGAGAACCAGCTCAAGCCCCTCGTGTACCCGCTCTCGCAGCTCCTGTTTGCGCTCGTGCGTCTCTCGTCGACGATCCGGTACGCGCCGCTGCGGTTCCACTGCGTCAAGCTGCTGCAGCAGATCGCGTTCGCGACCAACTCGTTTGTGCCGACGAGCCCCGTGCTGCTCGAGGTGCTCAACATGCCGCCGTTCAGCACGTCGTACCGCAACGGTAAGAGCAAGACGACCAACGAAGGCAAGGGCCGTCTGGAGTTGGACCTGGACTTGTGCGTCAAACTCGCCAAGTCCAACATCGAGAGCAGACGCGTGCACGATCTGGTGATCGCCAAGCTCTTTGAGCTGCTGCAGCGCGAGTGCGACGTGTACAAGTTCCACATCGGCTTCCCGGAGTTCGCGGTGCCGCTCATCCTGACGCTGACCAAGTTTGTGAAGGAAGGGTGCTCGGTCCCCAAGTGGTCGTCGCTGGCCAAGGGCATCATCGACAGTCTGAAGAAGCGCTCAGATTGGATCCGTGTCAAGCGCAGCGCGCTCGACATTGCACCCAAGGACATTGAGAAGCTCGACGCGTTCCTCAAGGATGAGCGCGAGAACGCCGTCAAGAAGGCGTTCGCCTTGGACGTCGAGGAGCTCAAGAAGAAGATCGCGACGACGTCGAACGCGACGCAGCAGGAGCACGCTGAGAGCGACGATGAGAGTGACGACGAGAGCGACGCGGAGGCGAAGAAGGCGCCGACCAAGAACACGAAGAAGCAGAACAAGAAGAAGCAAGCGAGCGGCGCGCAGGCCGTGGACGACGAGACGTTCGCCAAGGTTAAGCAAATGTCGCTCCAGGAGTTCAAGAAGTCGGTCGCGGCCGTCGACGAGGAAGACCAGGTCGAGGACTTTGCGTTCTCGGACGACGACGAGTAACTGCGCAACGCAGAGCCAGATGAATAGAGTATTTCGATATAATTTTGTGTGCTTTTTTTTTTTGCATAGTGCGCTTGTGTTTTTGTGCGTGTACTACATGAACAACTGTATGGACGATATGGCTTTGGGTTGCTGTTCTTGTTGCATTCATTATGCACATATATAGATACTCTCGTAGGTGCCCCCACGGACGTGTTCGGACGCATCTCTAGTACAAGCTGGTCTTCTTCATGATGCGCAGAAACTCTTCCTCGTTGATCTCGCCGTCGCCGTCGCGGTCGGCCTCGTCGATCATCTCCTGGAGCTCCTCGTCCGTCATGTTCTCGCCGAGCTCCTTGGCCACGCGCTTGAGGTTGCGGAACGAGATCTTGCCAGTCTCGTCATCGTCGAAAAGGCGGAAGGCCTTGAGGATCTCCTCGCGCGAGTCCTTTTCGCTCATCTTGGACGTCATCATCTCGAGGAACTCGGTGAAGTCGATCGTGCCCGAGCCGTCCTTGTCGATGTCCGAGATCATCTTCTTGATCTCCTCCTTCTTGGGTTCGAAGCCAAGTGCGCGCATCGCGACCTTGAGCTCCTTGGCGTCGATCGTGCCTGAGCCGTCCGTGTCGAAGAGGTCGAACGCCTCGCGGATCTCCTGCTTCTGCTCCTCCGTGAGCTCAAACTTCTTGTTCTTGCTCGCTGCGCCCTTGGCCTTGGCGCCACCACGCGACGCGTACGCAGACGACATCGTGTCTGCAGAGTGTTTCTATGTAGAGAGAGGGGTGGAGATGGAGAGAGCGCGCGCGTTCGCGAATGAGCCCGAACTGCTTTAGCTGATGTGGCGGAAGATCGGATCGGGGGGCGACTGGAAGGAAGGGTGCGTCTGCTCAAAAGGGCCCAAAGGGTCGGGTGAAGAGCGCGCTTATTAATTCACAAAAGGGTGAAATGTAAGATAAAGGAACATTTAAGGAACTATGGGTGCAAGTAGCGAGTAGGACTTGTTGCTACTGGCTTGCAGTACAATGGGAAATCTGATATATGAAAGCACCCTTTTTGTAATCAACTTGAGACCTGACTGTTTGAATTGGAGGCGATTCTGGAAAGAATGGCGTAGGGGTAAAAAGCACCCGTATTGTTTGAATGAAGGTGCTTTTATCAGATTATATGTTGTAAGCGGTAGACTGAGGAACGTAGTGCGAAACCACAGTGGTTTTCAAACGAATGTATTTATTTTGTAAGAAAGAGCCCTCTCTTGATGAAAAAGTCAGCATTGCTGTTTGAGTTTGGAGGTCATGGGCAAAAGACTTTGAGGCAACGTGGGCGAAATGAGCCATCCATATGTTATATGTGGATCTGCTTGTCCTTTGTGGGGCAGGCTCGTTGATTGACTAAGGTCCATCTTTGTTTCTCTTTCTTTCGAGTGGAATGGATGGAGAGGCGGAAGAGTACTGTGGGATTCGCGGTTCTATTGTGGAAGGAAATTCAAAAAGATACCCGATATTCGTCAAGGTTCCATTTCTCGCTGTGGTTGCCGCTGCAAATGACACGCAACCCACATATGCAAATACAAAGACCTGTAAGCATGCTTTACTAAGCGAATGTGCATTTGCGATCCTGTGTAGAAGTGCACATATATGCATTTCATGAGGTTACTCCAAGTTTCGCTGTTTGGGTTCTTTTTGGAAGCGCTTGCGCGGGAATTTACGTTTTTGTTTTGTTTTTGAAATTGACATGAAAGAAAAGAAAGAAATAGAAAACGGCAACTTGGAGGACGGTTGGACGACTTTCGGCCAATCACACACCAAAATTTGTCAAAACGGCCTTGTCGCGCGTAGCGTCACTCCGTTTTAGTGTCTCTTCTACCCCGATTTATCACACGTGCGTGCTCGTCCTTGCCCCATTTTATATTTGCTGGCGTATCTTCCTATTAACAGTGCGAGAAGAAAGAGTCGGTTCGGGGTAAAGAAACAAAAAAAGTAAAAAAAACAAAAAAAAGTGCCTGATAAGCCCTAACCTCCTGGAAGTAAAGATAAAACCCCAAAAGCCAAGCCACTTACAAAAACAAAAAACAAAAAAAACAAAAAAAAATACAAAAAAACAAAAAAAAGCAAAAAAATGGAGTCGGAGTGGAAAAAAAGGGAAGAAAACAACAACAACAAGCGAGTGGGCGAGCGAGTGCTGGCAAACAAGGTCGACAAGCAAAGTCGACAAGCATACAAACAAGCAGACAAAGAAATACACATACGCACGACACGTGCGATTAGCGAGCGTTCCGACCGTCGCCTGCCCCAGCACTCGTTGTTACGAGTCTGTTGGTTTGTTGGCTTGTCGCCCCCGCCCCCCTCTCTCTCTTTGGGCAACCTTCCGACAACGACAGACAAACCAACAACCGAGCGTTCGGTTGCAAAACGCACACGACAGACGCGCTCGCAGATCATTTCCCCATCGCACCGACGGCTGCAAGAACACCCTTTTTTACGAGTCGTGCTGACATTTGCACGCAACATTTGCACCAAACTTTGGCCCGAGCCGCGTTATATAATATCCGTTTTTTTCCCAGCCAGATAGAAGCACGACACAATGAGCATCAGCGTGAGCCGCGAGTCGATCTCCAAGCTAATGACGGAGCTCGTGGACACGTTCCCGATGGAATCGGACGGACGATCGTCCATCTCCGACTTCGGCAAGCTACTGTTCACAGAAGGCCAGGCGTCCACAAACACCGCCAACAACAGCAACACGAATAGCAACAACAATAGCAACAACAATAGCGCACACTCGGCATCAGACGACAACGATGACGAAGAGGAGGAAGAAGACGACGAAGAGGAAGACGAGGACGAGGAGCAGAGCGCCATCGAAGACGCCAAAATCGCCAGGTGCGGATCGTATATGCGCTTTGTATTGTGTGCATGGGCATGAGTGGTGTGGGTCTCGCAAGCTTGCTGGAAGTAGTGGTTTGGTGCATTTTATGCGTTTTATGCGGTTATGTGTGCGTGCGTGCGGCTTGTTGTTGCTTGCGTACCGCTTGTTTTTTGTTTGTTTGCTTTTGTTTGCTGCATATGTGCGTGCTCGTTTGCGTCGTGACTTGTGTGATGTGTCTGTTTGCCAAGCGTGCTTGCTTGAATGCTCTGCACAGTTTATTGTGTTGCGCAATGCGCTCGTGCTGTTTATTCTGCGCATTCTGTCTGCTGCATGTTGTTTGCATGCTTGCTTGCAAAGTGTCTCTGTCTATTGACGCATTTGTGCAATTTTACGATATGAGGCATTCTAACATTTGCTCACATGGCGCATGCCTCCTTTTGCTATATGTCTTTCGTTACGTATATTAGCGCAACGCCGCTGACCGCGAACGGCGCCGTCGTGCCGGGTCAGAAGCGCGTGTTCACGGAGATCAAGGGCGTGCCGCGCCAGAAGCAGCCGGACGTGCAGTGCGTGGTCACGGAGAACGGCAAGATCGCGCTGTCGCAGAGCTCCATGCGTAAGATCATGAAGTCCAAGGACAAGGCCGTGCCCAAGCGCTGGACGCAGGAGGAGGACGACCGGCTGCGCGAGGCTGTGGGCCGCCACGGCGAGCGCAACTGGAAGTCGATCGCCGAGGAAGTACCCGGACGCAACCACACGCAGTGTCTGCAACGATGGACCAAGGTGCTCGCGCCGGGCCTCGTCAAAGGCCACTGGCGGCCCGACGAGGACGAATTGCTCAAGGAGCTCGTCGCCGAGGGTCGCAAGAACTGGGGCCAAGTGGCCACGCGCATCCCCGGCCGCACGTCCAAGCAGTGCCGTGAGCGCTGGTACAACCACCTCGACCCGAGCATCGTGCGCGGCGAGTACTCGGCCGAGGAAGACCGCATCATCCTCGAGGCGCAGTCGCGCCTGGGCAACCGCTGGTCTGCAATCGCGGCCATGCTTCCTGGCCGCACGGAGGACGCCGTCAAAATCCGCTGGAAGTCGCTTTGCCGCGTGCGCAAGGGCCAGGGCCGTCGCGCGCAGGGCGACAACAAGTCCAAGGCCACGACGCCCAAGGGCATGATGAACGGTGGTCTGCCGCTGCACATGATGCACCACGGCGGCGGCACGTTCGGTGCTGCGATGGGCGTGAAAAGCGAGGAGCTCGGATCATTCTCGTCAGGCATGCGTATGCAGCAGCAGGTGCAGATGAATGCGCGCATGCAGTACGCAAATCCGGCGATGGGTGGCCAGCAGAACGGCATGGGCTACCACGTCATGAACGGCGGCGGGATGATGTACGCATCGTCCGACATGTCGGCCTACGACCCGAATCAGTACCGCAAGCAGCAGCAACAGCAGATGGCAGCCGCGTACGGACTGCCGCCGACGGCGCCGTCCCAAATACCCGGCGGTAGCCAGGACTACAACCTGGACCGCCGCGCGAACGCCGTGAACCTGCATTCTCAGAACGGCATGCCGATGGCCGCACAAAGTGGCTATCGGGCCACGGGGGCGTACCCAGGCTCGTACGCCATGACGACGACTACGGACGGCAATATTTATAACCAGGCAGGCGGCTACAGCACGGCGTCCATGACGCAGATGTACCATCCACAGCAGCAGCAGCAGATGCAGCAGATGATGGCGTCGTCCTACGGCTATAGTGTGCCACCGCCGACGCCGTCTAATGGCATGGGGGCTGCGGGCAGCAATCTCGCAGGCTCGTTCGCGCAGCAGCTCATGCAGCAGCAGCAGCCGTCGTACCAGCAGCAAGAGACCGAGCAGCAGCAAGCGCCGCAAGAGGCGTCGTCTCCGCAACAGCAGCAGCAAAAAGAATCCGCAGCTGCCGACCACGCTGCCGCGACCTCATCGCCCATGGCCGTCAAGGCCGAGGGTCCGACCGGCTCGGCTCCTGCCGCTCCGTTCAACCCGGCAGCCATGTTCGCGCAGTCGCAGGCGCAAAAGGCAGCATCTTCGAACGCGTCGCCGTCCTCGTTCAACGGCGGCAACAGCAACCCCGTCGCGGCGTTCCTGCAGCAGCAGCAAAAGCCCGCGAACGGCGCGTCCGCCACACGACCGCCGTTCAACCCCGCGGCCGCGTTTGCGCAGCGGTTCTCGGGCCAGAAGCCGCCGATGCCGGGGACGTCGTCCGCAGGACGCGTCGTGGCGCTCGATGCGGACGACGACGAGGCCGGCGCCAGCGGCGACAAGAGCGTGGAGCCGTCGCTAAAGAAGGTGAAGCCGCGGCTGAGTATCGATGCTGCGCGCGCCTCGGCCGCGCGGCGCATGCGTTCGTCGGGCTCAGGCGCCGCGCTCGCGGGCCGCGGCAGCCTCGACGTGTTCCTGAACGAGATCGGCGACGTCGGGCGGCTCTCGGACCTCAAGATGGACGAGTTCCAGACGCTGGACGAGCTCTGGCGGGTCTCGGACGATATGAACCGCCTGTCGTTATAATGTGGCGTGAAGCAAAACACAAAACAAAACAAAAAAAATTGTTGTTGTCGAACTGAACCAAATTTAAAAACTGGCCGATTTTTAACAGAAAATACAAAATGGTGTTGATACCGAAAGAAAAAAATTAAGTTGCTAAACTGATGCAAAAGACTGTGTGGTTAAGATTAGAACTGGGTGTGTTGAGGATATATTTTACCAAAACAAGGTAGGTTGTGAGGTTGATGGCCATCGAATGGATACCAGTTGGAAAAAAGGGCAAATGCTCTGGAGCATCGCGTCGCGACTCGCCTCCGAAAGCCGCCGCCTCCGCATCCCCCCGAGACGCGTCATGAGCGCATTGAACGACAGCGTCGCTCTCCCCGCAGCAGCAGCAGCCGCAGCAGCTCCAGCGTCGCGGCGCTCGATCACCGACAAAGCGCGACGGCGCCAGGCGCATCTCGACGACGTGCCGCCGCCAACGGCAACTGCATCGGAGCAACTAACAGAGCACACGCAGCAGCAGGAGGCAGACAACTCGGGGTTTGTAGAGTGGCGGGGTGGTCCGCAGATGCTCGATGCGCTGACGCTGCGCGTAATCGCAAAGGACGCGCACTTTCTCGTGGTGAACAAGGGCGCGGATGAGCGGCTCGATGGCGACTTTGAAGTGACGATCGAGAAAGCGGTACGTGCTCGTGCACAATACGAATGCAGTGCTTGCTGGGTAAAGAGATGCGATAGTGGGTCTCTATATCGATGTGAACTTATATAGTGGTGTGCTTTGTGCTATTCTACTGTGCAGTTGTATCGTGATTTTCCTGACGTGAAGAAATTCCGCTGGATCCATCAGCTTGACTTTGGTGCGTTATGCCGACACGTGTTATGACGACGAATGCAGCCAAGTGTATTGACTCCTTGTGTGTACGGAAACAATTATAAACAGCGACGTCGGGACTCATGTGCATTGGAGTCGACAGAGAGTACGTATTGCATGCGTAATTCTCCTTCTACGCCTATCACAGCCACTGACTGACGTCTATCTTGTGTCCAGCGCAACAGCACTTGCGTGCAAACTGTTTCGAGAAAAGCGCGTGCAGAAGGAGTATCTTGCCGTCGTTCGCGGTCATTTGCCATTCGATCCGTCAGAGCACATTGCGCAGCTGCAGGCAGCAGCAGCAGCAGCGTCCAAGGACAACGTAGCGTCTCGCGGCAGCATCCCGACGCAATGCACGCTGTCGAAACTTGGATGGCTCATCCAGGACACGGAGGAGATCGAGCGTCTCAAGACCCAGCATAAGGGCTCGCAGGCCCACCAGCGGGACCCGGCATATCCGCGTGGCGTGCGCCACGGACCATCGCTGTACCACATGGAGCAGCTCCAATTGATCCGCGAGCGCGATGAGAAAGGTCGCGAATTGACGGAAGAAGAGCGAAAGGTGATCGAGACCAGGTGGCGAGACCTCGCACCCGAGACCCAGGAGCCGTACAAGGCGCGTGGCAAACGCGATCGTGAGCGGTTCATGCAGGAGATCGAGGCATTCCTCGACACTGAGAAGGACAAACTGCGCAAGAAGCGGAGATACGACACGCTTGGGACTGTCGAGTCTGCAGACAATGAGGATAAGGCACCGAGCGAGCCTGTCGGGTACGTGTTTGAGGACCCGATCGCGGAGCCGGACGGCGATTTGTTCCGCATGCAGATCGGCACTCCCGCTGTCCCTGGCAAGGCATCGTCCACGATCGCCTTCGTGCTCGGCCATGCGACGTACAACGGCGAGCCCGTGACCAAAGTGCTTTTGCGACCGCTGACGGGACGACGCCACCAATTGCGGCTGCATCTCTCGCACCACGGGTTCCCGATCCTCGGCGACGTCACGTACGGCGACCCCGACGACGACGCGCAGCGCATGATGCTCCACGCGTGGAAGCTCTGGTTCATGGCGCCGCAGGAGGCCAAAGTGCGTGTTGGACCTACACGGTGTCATAATGGAGTATTTACACATTTTGGCTAACGATTGTCTCGTGTGCATGTGACTGTGTAGACAAAGTACGGTGACTTGTATTTTGCGAGCCCCGATCCGTTTGAAGCCATTGTCCCAAACAAACGTGAGGTCACGACGATCACGTACCAGAGACAACAACAGCAGCAGAAAGATGCATGAACATGTAATGGTTTGTGTTAATAGCTGTTGAAGTTGTCGACTTATTGGTTGCTGTTGACTTAGTTAGACTCCAGCTTCTTCGAGTTGGTGCAACACGTTCTTGACATCGAGCGTCGATGGATGCTCCGGGCCCTGAAATGCCATTAAGTCCACGCGGTTCAGCATTATAGCCACACGTTCATAACCATCATCACATGGACGCGTACGTACCAGATTGCTGCGATAGATGCCGAGCGACTGCTGCACAAACTGCTTGGCCTGCGCGTGGTCGCCCAGGAAGAGGAAGATCAGACTCTGCGTGTATAGCGCCTCGCCCGTGGCCACGTGGGACGCGCCAAGCACGCTCGAGCGGATCGTAGTGATGTATTGCAGCATCTTTGACGCCTCGTAGATGCGCAGGCGCTGGTGCTCGAGCATCCACGCGGCCATGTCCTTGGGCGGATTCGTGAGGAACCGATACCAGATGTCGACGACCTTGTCGAACATGCCGAGCGCGTTCTCCTGGTCGCGCTGCTGCTGCTTGGTGTTGTTGCTCTGCTGCTGCTTCATCTTGGAGAAGATCGAACCGAGACAGAAGTACAACTCGGACGTGTACAGATGCTCGGGCCCAAAGAGCAGCGAGCAGTGGTACGCGCCGTGCGACGCGCGCTGCAGCGCCTCCGTGAACGCGTCATGCTCCATGAGCAGCACGCTGTAGAGCTTGTTCATACGGATGACATACAGATTCTTCATCTCCTCCGGTACGTCATCGTGGCGGCGTCCATTCGCATGCGCAGTCGTCGGCGACAGCGGGGCGGCCTGGTGGTCCTTGACAAGCAGCCAGTTGACGAGCGAGAGCACTTCCTCGGCCTGCTTGAGCTGCCGCTCCTGCAGCGCGATGTCCGTGAGTCCCAAGTAGAACGGCACGAGTCGCAACGAGTTCTTGCCGTAGAGCTCGGTGGCATGCTTGAGCGCCGCGACGGCCTTGTCGTGCGCCGGCTGCAGCTGCCGCAGGAAGCAGAGCTCCTCGCTCTCCTGGCGCAGCTTCTCGCTGAGCATGTCGTCGCCGTCGCCATCATGGAGAGACAAAGGCGAAAGTAGCGTCATGGTCGCAGCGCCGACGCGTCCAGGAAACGCGCGCGCCATCGTCACCAAGTGTACGCATTCGAGCTCAAAGGACGCGAAGAGCTGCACGTTACGTAGGGTTACGTTCCGTGCGGTTACAAGGTGTGCGCTGTCTATGCACAAACAGAAATTCATTTGCGAGGGCGTAACCCTCCTCATGTTGCAACGTAACCAGACTGCATGCGGAACATAGGCGCAACAATCAACTGGTGGTTCAAATGCGCGAATCAGAGCAGGCTGTTCTGTTGTGTCACTTTTCATAGGCTATGTTTTGAGCCAATCAGAAGGGAAGGTCATATCATTTTCTACCTATGAGATCGAGACCACATTACATCAGTAGCAAAGCATCTTCATTATATTCACCTCTGCATCATCAAAAACCTGTTTACATATCATACCACTATTATTTCATAAACAAAGAAAGCAGCTTTTACCCAAAATAATCATGTCTACGCAATATGAAAGGCACATTTCATCGCAACGAGGGCTTCACTGTCTAGCAGCCACGCACAAACGCGACCAGCATTGATTATCAGCAGCGCAGCCTCCTCGTTCTTCTTCGTCTGCAGTCGCTGCTCCCTCTCTGTACGTCCATCCAAGCGCTCGTATCCACGCATCCACTCGCACATCCGTACGCACACCTCCACCAGGCGCCATGGACTGGAGCGCCGTGTACGACAACCACGGCGAAGAAGAAGGGCGGTGGGAGGACCACGGCGAGACGCGCTCGTCGCGCAATGCGCACCGGCTGCTGCACCGCAAGATGTCGCTGCCGTTCGAGCCGATCGCGGCCGACGTGTCCACGCAGTATTCGCCGCTCGTGGCCTACGCGTTCACGGTCAACTACATCCTCGGCGTCGGCTCGCTCGGCATCCCGTACGCGTTCTTCCGCGCGGGGCTCGCCATGAGCAACCTCATGATCGTGCTCGTCACGCTCATCTCGTATATGACGGTCATGTGGGTCTCCGAGACCGTCGCGCGGGCGCGCGAGGCGTACGTGGTCAGCTACATCAACGAGACGACGCCGCTCAACGAGAGCGACGCCAAGGCCGCGGAGCTGCGCTACGACGACTTCCCCGAAGTCACGCAGCTCTGCGACCGCTTTCTCGGCAAACTAGGTGCGTTTATATTATATGATATTGCATGCCACCCTCTTTTTCTCGAGTAGCTCTTGACGTTGTATCTTCTTCGCTATGTGCGCATAGGCTCTCGTATGTACCAGTTGTCGCTGCTGGGGCTCATGTACGGCGGCTTGCTCGGCTATTCGCAGGTGTTTGTCAACAGCTTTCTGACGCAGGTGACGAGCATCGGCGGCGTCGAGATCACGAGTCTCCACGCGGCGCTGCTCTTTGGATCGATCGTGATCCCGCTGTCGTGCTCGGACCTGACGGAGCAGATCTACGTGCAGCTCGCGATGTCGATCGTGCGCTTCGGCGCACTGCTCATCATGATCGTGAGCGCGTCCTACGCCATGTACGCCGATCCGTATGACAGTGGCGTGGACTGGGCGAGTCTGTCTTCGGACGCAGCCACGGCGTCTCCACCATTCGTTAGCGAGTACAAGCTCGTGGATCTCTCGGGCTTCGGCGTCATGTTCAGCACGGGCGTGTTCTCGCAGTTGTTTCAGCACTCGGTGCCCGGACTGCTCGCACCACTGGGCACGCGGAACCAGGTGAAATCGCACGCAATCTTTGGCAGCACGCTCGTGACGACGATGCTGTTCTACATCGTGCTCGGCTCGATCTGCTCGCTGTACTTCGGCCCCAAGGTCGCGTCGAGCATCAACTTGAACTGGGCCGACTTCACGTGGGGGCTCGCGGCGTCGGCGTCGCTTCTGCCGCTCTGGGTCAAGATCATGTCGACAATCGTGGTCATCTTCCCCGCGCTCGACACGCTCAGCGTGTACCCGCTGATCTCGGTCACGCTCGGCGACAATATGGCGGCGGTCGTGCCGCACCGCTGGGTGAGCGCGTTCGGCGGCAAACCGTTCTGGAAACTCGTGTGCCGGTTCGCAGCGTCAATCCCGCCGCTGCTCGTCTCGGTGTTTGTCTCGGACCTGTCGATCACGCTCCAGTTCAGCGGCATGTCGGGAATTTACGTCGCGTTCTTCGCGCCGGCGCTGCTGCAGCTATACGCGAGCCGCGAGTTCCCGAGCTCGAACGTATACTCTGGCGCGTTCAGCAGCGTCAGGTACGTCTATGCCGTGCTCGTGTTCGGCGTGCTCGCGTTCGGCGTGCTGCTCTACCAGCTGACCCAGCAGCTCGTGGCATGAACGCAAGCGAACAAGGATGATTGATATAGACTGCGAAACTCTGTGTGTTGGTTGAGATCTGGTTGCTGGTTTGTCTTCAATGTGTGCTAATTTTTGGCCCCAAGTGAATAGAAAATCCTCGTGAAGAAGATACAGCTACAACGTCACTCACTACACAAACGCAATTTGCTAGAAGAGCTTGGGCAGGATGAGGTTCGGTACGCGCGCGCAGTACTTGGCCCAGTCGTTCTGGTACTTGTGCGCACAGCGCGCGTCGTCGCGGAACGCGCGGTCCGCGAGCAGCACAGTGAGGTACACGACGTAAAAGTACGGCATGCCGCTCGAGAGTTGCACGGGCGTCGTCCAGCAGAGCGCGGCGAGGATCTCGGGCACGTAGTGGAAGTGGCGCGCGAGTCCCCACCAGCCGCTCGTGAGCAGCAGACTCTGCTTCGTCTCGCCCTTCTCGGTCGTGTACTTTGCGACGATGAACTACGCTGGCTGACCCCAGATCGCGCCTTTGCCCTGCGTCTCGCGGAACTGCATGCGCTGGCGATCCGCAGTATAGTTCACCTATACTACACACAACAAACAACAGCAGCAGCAACCGATGAGCTCCATTCATATCCTCACTCACTCAAGCATATTGCAGTTTGCGTACCCATGAAGACACCAGTGGCTAAGATCGCCAATGCGGTCGATTCGCCGAGAATGATCGGGTTCTGCACCAGGTACATGGCGGGCGACGTGTACACGGAGGGCACCCAGACGAGGCAACCCCAGCACAAGTAGTACCCGGCGCGGTCATGCATGATGTCGATGCTGCGCATGTACCCGGCCTCCCACCAAAAGAACTTGGCGATATACACGAGCTGGAGACCGACACAGCTTCACACCGGCGTTCGTGCACCGCGACATCAAACCGTCGAACTTCCTCGTCGATTTTGAGAACAACGTCAAGCTGACGGACTTCGGCGAGTAGCGATGCCTGCCGTAGTTTGCTGCCACACCAACGACACCAGCGGCAACACTCGATGCGAGCAGTATCGCAGTTGGGGAACCCAACGCCGCAAGTATCAATGTGAGCAGCAAAGAATCATCCTTCTTGTCCTCACAGACTCGCTGCACTTTGTACAGTATCCGTAGCAGCGGTCGTCAACAACTTGCGTGGGATATCACGGTCAAGGGTACCGTGGAATACATGGCACCAGAGGTGATCCAGGGCCGTGCGGGGCTCGCGTTGTACGGTGAAGCAGCCGACGTGTACCCGCTGGGCATCACGTTCTGGGACATCCTGCACCCAGGACAGGAGAAATTCCCGTACCTGAAGAATAACCATCTGCACATCTTCGAAGCGATTCTCGATGGCGACCGCCCCACACTGAACCCTGAAAACGCTGAACGTGATGCCGATCTGTACCATGTGATTGAGCTCGCGTGGCAAAGTGAGCCTGAGTAGCGACCGTCGGTACAGGAGCTTGTGATGCTGCTGGAACACATTCAAGAGAGAGAGTGTGCGCGGTTTGCGCGCGAGTTCAGCTACGATGTGCTTGCGCAAGCGGATCCAGACGCGATCATAACAGTGAGTCGTCGCGGGAGCAGCTGCACCAGTGAAAGCAGCCTGAACACGCGTGTAGCTCCTCAGTAGCAGCGGATGCAGACTACGGGACGCCACGCCATGGCGACGATGCTCAGAGAACAGATCGTGCAGTCTCGCTCCGAAGCCATTCGACTGGGCAACTTGCTCATGGACGCTGGCGTGCTGCACCACGTCAAGCACGGACGTCCATTCGAGGACGGCAAGGCGGCGTCACAAATGTACTATTTCGACCACAACTGCATCCAGATGCACGAGCCGCCAACGATCTCGATCCTCGAGGAACCATTGACGCCCGAACAGCAGGAGACACTGGCCTCGAGCACGGGAATAAAGCGCATCACGCACGGACTGCTGCACCAGGACGCGTCGGTGCTCCGTCGCGGGCGGTAGACCAGCGGCGTGCGCGCGGAAGCGAAGCGAACTCCATGGCGCTGCTCTCGGACTGCGTCACGCGTCCGTGCCGATGTCGATACCGCGCGCTGAGTCAGCGACTGCAGCAGCCGAAGGTGCCAGTGTATCACAAGGTGCTGCGCAAGCTCAAGGGTTACGAACCCGGGACAGCGACGAATATGACGACGATGACGCCGCTGCTGGGCGCGCATTCGCACTCGCTCACGACCAATTTGCTGTTTGCGAGCGATTACGATACGCGCTACGACGGACAAGACGGGGGAAGCTTCACGGTGCATGTCCAACAGGACTGAGGGATTGAGTAAAGTGTGTGAAACCGACTTGATGCTCGTCCGTTGATTGAGTATGCTGTATGCTTTCATAGAGGCACTAATCGCTTTTTTGCTTGTATATATCATGCGAAATCTGATCATTTGTCAAGGGTATGCTAAAGAAGGTGAGAGTCTGTTAGTGCTTGAGAAGTTTGCAAAGTGTACCTATCTCCAGTTGAAGTTTGTACCTTAGCTGCACTGATTTTGCACAGCGCTGAAGACAAACTAGGGGGATCAATAGATTTTGCAAGACCATCTCGGGGCAAAATGCGCATTCTTCGATTATATCCGGCAGATTGTATGGAACTCTACGGCGTGTTGTAGACCACCAATTAACACTGATGTTTCTGGAGTACAGGTTCGATCATTCAATCAGGTCAACAAGCTCTTGAAAGCAGTTGCATTGGCCTGCCACTAGTGGGTCTAACTCAACTTTTGATCTGACCTGTTCCTGTTTGTTTCCTGGCCCCGGTATACGGGTTCAGTAACGAAAATATATGGGCTTATTAGGCGATAGAAAGATATCTTTGACACTGATTTCGACCCAGTTTTAATATCGGGTTGCTTCTTCCTGTTTTGATACGAGTTTTGACCCAGCAAACCGGGTTTTGTCAATCTGATTGTCAGTGATACGGATTTTAGACGTTTTCACGTTGCGTTGTCGTATTTGTTGAACGAACTTAAGCAAGTACACACGGTACTACTCTGGTGTGACAGACAAAGGCAACTTGCTGACGAAGAGTGTCGGATGGAATGTTGATCATAGAAGTTTCTAGATTGACATGGAACAGCTTCATCTTCTAGAACAGAGTAGGAAGAACATTAAGTGTGCCTGTAATTATGTTCATAAAGTTCACTTTCCATTTTGCATTGCATTCGACGTGTGTGAGATCACTCTCGTTAAAGTATTAACGCTGCAGGAAATGGCCCGTATTTTTCTGTCTGGTTTCGGTATTTTTCACATTTTTTCATCACCAAAAACTGGAATAGCGAATAAAGTTGCAGCTGCTCTGCGGTGATTTGCGTCTTTCTTTTAGAGCAAGAGTGGGACGTCGGGGGAGCATAAATCACATATTTGGCGTCAGTCGACCGCATTTCCCAATTTCCTCCGTCTGAGCTCGCACTCCGCCTTCTCTCAGTTTCTTCAGCGCCACCACGAGCGGCAACAGCATGAGCGACGACAACATCGTGACGTCTGAGCGCGTTGGATACGCTCCCAGAGCGTTAGTAGATGCGGTGAACCGTGGGGATGTTGGAGATGTTCGAAAAGTTCTGGCTGACAGCAAGACCTACGTGGATGGCAAAATTGACGGACGGACAGCGCTTTCGTATGCGGTTGAAGCAGGCAATGCAGAGATTGTACAGCTGTTGGTCGATCGAGGAGCAGACATCACTGAGAGGGACAAGTATGGAAGAAGTGTTCTATCGTATGCGGCTGCTTCAGGCAAGGCAGAGGCTGTGCAGCTGTTGGTCGATCGAGGAGCAGACATCACTGAGAGGGACAAGTATGGAAGAAGTGTTCTATCGTATGCAGCTGAAGCAGGCAATGCAGAGGTTGTGCAGCTATTGCTTGATCGAGGAGCTGACATCAACGAGACGGACAAGTATGGAAGAAGTGTTCTCTTGTATGCGGCTCATGCAGGTAATGCAGAGATTGTGCAGCTGTTGATTAATCGAGGAGCTGACGTCACCGAGCCGGACAACTATGGACGAAGTCCTCTGTCTTATGCGGTTGCTTTAGGCAACGTAGAGGTTGTGCAGCTGTTGGTTGATCAAGGAGCTGACATCACTGAGAAAGACCGGCGAGAAAGAAGTCCTCTATCGTATGCGACTGCTTCAGGCAATGCAGAGGTTGTACAGCTGTTGGTCGATCGAGGAGCAGACATCATTGAGAAAGACCGGCAGGAAAGAAGTCCTCTATCGTATGCGGCTGCTTCAGGCAATGCAAAAATGGTGCAGCTGTTGCTTGGTCGAGGAGCTGACATCATCGAGAAGGATGAGTATGAACGAAGTCCTCTATCGTATGCGGCTGCTTCAGGCAATGCAGAGATTGTGCAGCTGTTGGTCGATCGAGGAGCTGACGTCACCGAGAGGGTCAAGTATGGAAGAAGTGTTCTATCGTATGCGGCTAAAGCAGGCAACGCAGAGATGGTGCAGCTGTTGATTGATCGAGGAGCTGACATCACAGAGAAGAACTGGTTGGAAAGAAGTCCTCTGTCGTATGCGGTTGAAGCAGGCAATGCAGAGATTGTACAGCTGTTGGTCGATCGAGGAGCTGACATCACCGAGAATGATGGCTTTAGTCAAAATCTTCTGTCTTATGCGGCTGCCTCAGGCAATGCAGAGGTTGTGCAGCTGTTGCTTGGTCGAGGAGCTGATATCACCGAGAAGGACCGGCGAGAAAGAAGTCCTCTATCGTATGCGGCTGCTTCAGGCAATGCAGAGGTTGTGCAGCTGTTGGTCGATCGAGGAGCTGACATCACCGAGAAGGATGGACATGGACAAAGTCCTCTGTCGTATGCTGTTGAAGCAGGCAATGCAGAGATTGTGCAGCTGTTGATTGATCGAGGAGCTGATGTCACCGAGAAGGACCGGCGGGAAAGAAGTGTTTTATTGTGTGCGGCTGCTTCAGGCAATGCAGAGGTTGTGCAGCTGTTGGTCGATCGAGGAGCTGACATCACCGAGAAGGATGGACATGGACAAAGTCCTCTGTCGTATGCTGTTGAAGCAGGCAAGACAGAGGTTGTGCAGCTGTTGATTGATCGAGGAGCTGATGTCACCGAGAAGGACCGGCGGGAAAGAAGTGTTTTATTGTGTGCGGCTGCTTCAGGCAATGCAGAGGTTGTGCAGCTGTTGGTCGATCGAGGAGCTGACATCACTGAGAAGGACAAGTATAGAATAAGTCCTCTGTCTTATGCGGTTCAAGCAGGCAAGGCAGAGGTTGTACAGCTGTTGGTCGATCGAGGAGCTGACATCACCGAGAAGGATGGACATGGACAAAGTGTTCTGTTTTATGCAGTTGCTTCAGGCAATGCAGAGGTTGTGCAGCTGTTGGTCGATCGAGGAGCAGACATCATTGAGAAAGACCGGCGAGAAAGAAGTCCTCTATCGTATGCGGCTGCTTCAGGCAAGGCAGAGATGGTGCAGCTGTTGCTTGGTCGAGGAGCTGACATCACCGAGAAGGATGGACATGGACAAAGTGTTCTGTTTTATGCAGTTGCTTCAGGCAATGCAGAGGTTGTGCAGCTGTTGGTCGATCGAGGAGCAGACATCATTGAGAAAGACCGGCGAGAAAGAAGTCCTCTATCGTATGCGGCTGCTTCAGGCAATGCAAAGATGGTGCAGCTGTTGCTTGGTCGAGGAGCTGATATCACCGAGAAGGACCTACAGGAAAGAAGTCCTCTATCGTATGCGGCTGAAGCAGGCAATGCAGAGATGATGCAGCTGTTGGTCGATCGAGGAGCTGACGTCACTGAGAAGGACAAGTATAGAATAAGTCCTCTGTCGTATGCGGTTCAAGCAGGCAATGCAGAGGTTGTGCAGCTGTTGGTCGATCGAGGAGCTGATGTCAACGAGAAGGACCTACAGGAAAGAAGTCCTCTATCGTATGCGGCTGAAGCAGGCAATGCAGAGATGGTGCAGCTGTTGGTCGATCGAGGAGCTGACATCACCGAAAAGGACAAGTATGGACGAAGTCCTCTGTCGTATGCGTCCGAGACGGGCTACTTCCGGGTTATATTGATTTTGATAAACAATGGATTGGTTGTAGACAACAAAGACTCAAACGGAAGAACTGCGTTGTCGTACGCCGCGCAACGAGGATATAGTGAAATACTCTCCATTTTGCTAGAAGCTGGCGCGTCGCCGAATGGAACGGTTGTTTGGAATGAATCACAGACCGAGTGCGAGACATCCCTCACCCTAGCTGGTAGAGCAGGGCATATCAACATCGTCACAACGCTGATTGACGCTGGCGCAGACGTGGATGTCCGAGCTGCCGATGGCGAAACACCGTTGGTATCAATATCGCGATGGAATTACGCACCTGGTGTTCAACTGCTCATCGAGAAATGCCGCAAGAGCATAAACCCATTTGCTACCCTATCAACTGCAAGAACTCCATTGCTTCCTGGAACTTTGAAAACCATGCGTGAACTGTGCACAAAGACACATGAGTTTGAAGCAATGACTACACAAGTGATGCAGCGGCTGCATGATGTCTACTCCAAGTTGGAGCAGCACTGTGTGATTGGAGTCCAACTAGAAGCGTTGACAACGTTGATCCCCATCGTGTTCCGTTTTTGCCGACTGCTGTTTCGATGCAAAGAGCAAGACCGACCTCTGTCTCGACTTATTTCCAGTCGTGC
>GL376636.1:964458-994766 GCA_000143045.1 Globisporangium ultimum DAOM BR144 | reverse complement strand
CTGCAAGAGAGTGATTGGAAGGATCAGTGGGTGAATGACGAATCAAATACATTGAAGTCTATCTATTTGAAGCTGGCGGATGACACTGCCCTTGTTGATGGACTCGGCGGCTTCAACAGCCAAGAGTACAAGAACCATGTAGCTGTCTTGCTGGTGAATACGCTGCGAAAGCAACGAGGTACTAATCAAGAAGCAGTACACGGCATTGAAGATATCAAAAATCGATTCCTTCGAGTGTGTGACATGGAAGAGCCATCAGTCCCAGATTGGTTTATATCTCGTGAGGATGTGGAGTTTAACGAGTGGAATCGAACAAAGAAAGATGCTAGAATTACGACGTACGAAGGCAAGTGGCTGAAAACCAAGGTGATCGTTGGAACGTCAACGATGAGCATAAACGAATTTGAGAAAATTGCAGATCTCTGGTACCCGCTGAGTCACCCCAATGTGCGAAAGCTCTTCGGAGCTTGCCACATTGAGGCGCAGCCTTTCTTCGTGTACGAGTACGGGAAACAGGTATTGGATGTACTGACAGAAAAGCAGCAATCTCCTTGGAAATACCTGTATGAGGCGGCGCTTGGTGTCCAGTATTTGCATCAGCGCAACATTGTCCATGGTGGTCTGCAATGCGCAAACATCGTTGTTGGCTCCAATGGTGTCGCAAAAGTTACTGGGCTGGAAACAGATCGCGGAGATCGTGGCTATGGCTTGCTGCTAGTAGGAGCGGATTGGACTCCACCTGAACGACTACTTTCCAGTGAAGTCGTGTCTCTTTCGTCCGACATCTACGCGTTTGGAATGTGCATTTTGGAGGCGACTACTCTCGAGAGGCCTTGGTTTCCGTTGGAACATTTCATGTTTTATGACAAAGTTGAAATTGGGAAGCTCCCAGACCGCCCAGAAAGCTTTAGTGATGACCAGTGGGACTTGCTCACAAAAATGTGCGCACTCAAGACTGCTGATCGTGTACCCATCGCGTACGTTGTGCATCAGCTCAAGAAGTTTGTTGAGACGAGCAACGATCTCGCCCTGGCTACCAACGATGCATACATTGAGGTGCGTGGCTCATCACGCTCCGAACAGCACCTGAGTTGTTTTTCATTAACTTTACCTTTCTTTTTTTCTTGATATTTGCCAGCCATCAGACGATGCAAGCATCGACACCTACCGATTTCCGCAGCTCGATCTTGACACTATTCCAGTCAAGCTGCACAGAATTCGAGGCCGTTGTCAGCAATTGCCCGAGTCCAAGTGGCTAATCCGTGATGTGTGTCCAGCGTTAGACTTCCTGTTGGACAGGATGGTGTCACAGCAAATGCGACCATCAAGCAATGCTACTGAGAAATATTGTGCTGCCTTACGCAGTTTGGACCGATACTTGCGCACCGCATTGTCTGAAGAATCGATCGTCCTCGCTGCGAGAAGTCGTCAAGTCGCTGAATCCCATCATGTGATTTACGAAGAGCTGGATCACTTGCTCGACATGGTGCGTGTGAGTAAGACCGACCCAATCCGGAGCTGGAAGCGCACTCAAGTGAGCATCGATCAGCGGATTCTAAAGAGAGAGAGAGGTGTAAAAGCAAGCGCGATATCTGGAGCTGTGTCGCTGAGAAATTTCGAGTTATCAAGTACAGAAGGATTCCATCGCAGAAATGCTGACGAGCCAAACGCTGTGCCAAACATTATGCCAAAGTGGTACTTGCCCTTGCGAAAGCTTCAATTTTCTTCAACTGACGAAATCGGAAAGGGCGCGTTTGGAAAAGTGTATAAAGGTGTTTGGCAAGACACTCCTGTTGTGGTGAAGTTTATGGGGTATGAAGGAGATCAAGGCACGATTTCTAAAGAGCTCTTCCTTCACGAAGTACGAGTGTGGTATCGACTGAAGAAGCATCCACACGTTGTGGAGTTGTATGGTGCCTGTCATGTCGACAAGCGCTATTTTGTGTGTGAATACGCTTCGAATGGAGACTTGCGAGACTATTTGAAGCGAGCTGGAAACGACCATTTGGTTTGGGAGAAACTCTACGAAGTCGCGCTCGGACTCGCGTACGTGCATGGATTGAATGTCGTTCACAACGATCTCAAATGTGACAATGTGCTTGTGGGTATGGATGGGAAGGCGAAGCTGATCGACTTCGGGTTGAGTGCGATCGTTGGAGAGGCTGAGATCATGGTCGATACAAAGCACATGGGTGCTGTGCACTGGAAATCGCCTGAGTATCTGGCTGGTGGACGCCCATCATTTGCCTCCGACGTGTATTCGTTTGCCATGTGCATCCTGGAAGCAATCACGGGCGATATTCCGTGGGGAAGCACCATGATTAGTGTTGCTGTCAAATTTCATGTGAAAAAGGGCACCATTCCAACGCGTCCTGAAATGATGAACGACAAGCAGTGGAACCTGATCGAGTTGATGACAAAGCAGAATCCGTCCGAACGAGTGAAGATGCCGTTTGTCGTGGACAAGCTGTTCGAGATCTCAGAAGCGGAAAAGAGTCGCATTGCTGCCGGTCTGGGTGTCCAACCTTGAGTCAAATCATTGTTGTATGTGCGTGTGTTTTGTTTCCTTGGTCCCTTTAATCCGTCAACTCTCTGTTAGTTGCATTTACTGAGGAAAAAGCGTATTCTGTCCCGGTTTCTTGTACGGTGAGTCTGATATACATAACATGACATATTAATACTTGCTGCCACCGCATTTGAACTCGATGCTGGTGCGTGTGCGAAAAGAAAAAACCCTCTGGAACGTGTAGATATGCAAAACCCAAATACTTACACACTCTTGATGGCACTGACTCCGAGATGCGCGGTTTTCAAATTGACAAACGTGGCGCTTCCATGCGGTCCGGTTCATTGTTTAATGTGTAAAGATAAGGCATCAACACCCACACTTCACGCTGCCCATCTAAAAGCCTCATAGTGGCATTGCGGCTACACTACACAGATACTCAAACTCACTTGATCCAACAGCAAGCGCCAAACAATCAACAACCATATGCCAACGACAGTACACCCATGCTACAGAAGAAAAGACAGCTAGCCCGCATCAAGTCTCGTCCCGTAGACTCACCAGCCGTTGTCTCCTACTACTCACTCTCCTTGCTCATCCCTGGAATGCAAAACGTGTGTAGGCTAGTGATCGTATCCTAAATGCGACTGTGAGATCAGTGTTCCCTGCTGACGAGGCCATTCGACTGGGCAACTTGCTCATGGACGCTGGCGTGCTGCACCACGTCAAGCACGGACGTCCATTCGAGGACGGCAAGGCGGCGTCACAAATGTACTATTTCGACCACAACTGCATCCAGATGCACGAGCCGCCAACGATCTCGATCCTCGAGGAACCATTGACGCCCGAACAGCAGGAGACACTGGCCTCGAGCACGGGAATAAAGCGCATCACGCACGGACTGCTGCACCAGGACGCGTCGGTGCTCCGTCGCGGGCGGTAGACCAGCGGCGTGCGCGCGGAAGCGAAGCGAACTCCATGGCGCTGCTCTCGGACTGCGTCACGCGTCCGTGCCGATGTCGATACCGCGCGCTGAGTCAGCGACTGCAGCAGCCGAAGGTGCCAGTGTATCACAAGGTGCTGCGCAAGCTCAAGGGTTACGAACCCGGGACAGCGACGAATATGACGACGATGACGCCGCTGCTGGGCGCGCATTCGCACTCGCTCACGACCAATTTGCTGTTTGCGAGCGATTACGATACGCGCTACGACGGACAAGACGGGGGAAGCTTCACGGTGCATGTCCAACAGGACTGAGGGATTGAGTAAAGTGTGTGAAACCGACTTGATGCTGATCCGTTGATGCATGCATTCATAGAGGCACTGTGCTTGATTTGTGTTGCTAAATACATTGAAATTATGTGATCATGCTTACAAGGGTATGATAACATACTTGAAGGTTTACGAAGAAACACGATAACAGATGTACTGAGTGAGAACACATTTGCTCCAAGTAGGTACACGTGTCCGTCCACCTTGGCGTCTACCTGGTGGACGATGCAATTGCCCTTTTTGCCGATATGTGTGTGCAATAGGCTGCCCATTTGATCATAGCGTGCACGCTTCGTTGTATTGACACGGAAACGCAGAGATGATTGGGAACGTCGTGTACTACTCGACGCAGCAGAGAATAAAACGTTTATTCGCATCAAGTAGCTCGTGAGTACGAATCATGAATGTTCATATGAGGTTTATAAAAAAAGTGCGTGATGCAACGCCTTGCAGTCGGGCTAGGCCATCATGGTCGCTCCGATCGTGACGACAGCAGCCATGAATGCGAGAGTCTGGAAGACGCCGAGGCCACTCATCGTCACTACCACCGAGGTTTGCTGCACCGCTGTCGCCACGGCTGTATACGGATACGCGATCGTCTCATCGCTGTAGGCGCACGATGCATCATTCAGCAAACGGAAACGTAGCGCTTTGGCGTAGTCCTCAATCGTCTCAAGTAGGTTCGGCGCCGAGATCATCAAGTTGGTGTACGTGTAATCTTCGGAGTAGGAGCTGTCGGCGTCCATTTCCATGACACTCTGGAGACTTGTCTACATGACTGATACTCTGAAAAAGACCAAAAAATACATAGACGTCCTCCGTTCTCGACCCTAAGCTCTTGCCTGCAATACAACGAGGTAAAAACTGGTGAAGCAATACAAAGAGCATGAACAGATGATGGCGAGCAAGATGCGACAAGCCAGGGCAATTCCGTTAAGCAAGCAAGAGCAAGCACTTGCTTGCTTCTTTATTGACCGTCGTTACCCTGCTGCTCGTCGTCGATCGGCGCATCGGGCGCGTCGTCTTCCTGTTGCTCATCGGCCTCACGGTCTCGGAACCGCGGATTCTCTTCTTCCTGTTTGTGTAGACGTCAATATCAGCACCATTAGCCCTTGCATGCTCCTCTTTCTCCATACATATTTTACATACCTGTGGCTCTACGGTCGGCGAGCGTCGCTCGCTGTCGTGCTTGCGTGGCGGTTCGTCGACCGAGATGCTGTCGTCTCGAGAGCGTTTCCGCGGCGCCATCGTGCGTCGGAAGTGGTTGCCGTCCGCGACGTCGCTGCGTCCGTAGCCGCCGCGACCAGGGTCATACTCGTCCTTGGAGCGGCGGTCGTCGCGCACCTGGCCGCCCGAGAGTCCGCGGCCAAACTGCCGGCCCTCCTTGAAGCCGCCGTCCATCTCGCACCGGATCACGCGGTTGTCGAGTTTCGTCTCGCTGATGAAATTTGAACACGCGATCGCTTCGTCGTGGGTACTAAACCTACACGTAGAGACGATCAGCACAGTTAGTATGCGCGTATCAGGGGTGTCTGCACACCAAAGAAAGACAGGCACAATGGCGACCAACACGGAGAAATACATAGGGAGAGCGAGTGATAGATAAGCGCGCACACACACATATATATACGAGTATAGAGAGGACATACTCGACAAAGCAGAAGCCGCAGGGCGTCTTCTTGAAGCGGTCGAGCCCCATGATGACGCGCTTGACGTTGCCGACGCGCGAAAAGAGCTCGTAGATCTGCACTTCGGTCGTGAAGAACGACAGGTTGCCGATGTAGAGCGTGGTCGAGCGCGCCATCGCGCGCTGCTGCTCGTCGTAGGACGAGAATGTCTTGCGGTCCCAGTAGTTGCGCTGCTGTGTGCGCGTGAGGCGCTCCTCCTCCTCGATCACCTCCGCGTACAAGTCCGCCATGGCTTCGCGCGTTAGGTGCTTGTTATTTATGTATGGGGGCAAAGCAGGCAAGTGGATGGGAATGCGGTCTCTGTAGCTGCATATACCTGTTAACGCGCATATCCTTCTGTTTTGCATACCAAGTAGAAATAACCGGTATTAATACTGTAAAAGTAACAGTAAGAGAATACCGGTAGATTTTTCCAAACAATCTGTGACAGATTCGGTCATGCTGTCGACTTAAGACGCAAAACAGCACTACTCTTAAAATCACATAACCTGCTTATCTACTTTGATGTGTCCACTTAAATGTCTAGTGTCACTCTTTATAGTAAAGATCATTCGTCTGTGAGGCAGCAACTGGATGTTTGGGTTTACGCTATAGACCCGCCTTTGATAATCACTAAGTCATGCGATGCTGAATGTAATCAATGAATGCTTAGCGCAAAATGGAGAATAGCGCCGACGCATTGGCGCATGCGCGCAGAGGCGCATTCCCGCATTCGCGCGCTCTCTATCACGCGGACCCACCCGTCACGCGCGTCAACAGCAGCAGACCCATGCCGACGACTCTGCGCGCCTCCGTGGCCCTGCTGATCCTGCTCAGCGCCTTCTCGACGCTCGTGCAGCAACACAATGGCGCCGTGTCGGCCGCCGAGTGCACGAGCGCGCAGCTCGCGCAGATCCTCGTGTTCAACGCCAACTCGACCAAGGCATGCGACGGCGCGTCCATCACGTCCGTCGTATCGGCGTCCGCGTACTGCGGCAACCCAACGTGTCTCGCGTATATCCTCTCGGTCGCGTCGCAAGTGCCGTACTGCGACGTCCAGGGCTTCAATGTCCGCGCCGTGCTCGCGATGGCGGCGACGTACTGCGAACAGCGCTCGAACGCGTCCGACGCCGTGTCGTACACGCCGCAGCCGAATGCGGCACCCAAGTCGCTTAGTGTGGTGGTGATGGCAGGAGTGCTCGTGCTCGCAGTGGTGGCATCTGCTGTGTCGCTATAGAACACTTTCTAGTGGATTTACAATTAAGTTTAAATATAAAGCTACACTCGAGTTCTTGCCCCCCTGTGGACTGACCTAATGGTGCGTCATGACGATGCCAAGTAGCATGGCAAACGCTAACACTACAAGTTCATCACTCCGAAGCGACCTCGTGGACTTTGACGCCGCTCCGCTTGCCGCTGCCTTCGTGCTCGCCGATGACGACGATGAGCTCGAAGCGTTCGCTGTCGGCGCCTCCTTCAGAGTCGGGAAGTTGTACGACGGCACTTTCGCGACGCAATTCTCGCGCGGCTCGCGACACACGCTGCAGACCTGCGCGTACGAGTGGCGCACGCAGCCAAACTTGGAATCGTGGCACAACTTTGCGTTCTGGTAGCACGGCGGATTCGCGTTCGTCAGCGTCGTCAGATTCGTCGGCAGCGGCTGCATCCGGTTCCCAACGTTCGCTCGCTCGTTCGCTACAAACGCGTTGTACATGACGATCATCGCGTCCGTGCGCGCGACGTTCGCGTCGGTGTCTGATGGATTCCTCCAGAACGGGATCGCCGACACGTTCTTCAGGCCGAGCGTGTTGTCAGTATCGAACGCGTGCAGTTCGATCTGCTTGGCCTCACAAAAATCCTTGTAGTCATCGTAAGACTCGGTTCCCGTTGTCGCCAACCTTCGTCGAGTCTCCTCGTCGTCATTGTCACCATCATCTCCATCGTCGTCAGCTGAAGAAGATGGAGCCGACACGGTCGACGCCGCGCTTCCACTGCCACTGCTACTGCTCCAGTCGGTCTCCACGATACCCACGAGCTCGTCGATGCTTAGATATCCGAGGATCTTGTATGCAAACGTGCATCTTACGCCGTCGGGTTCCACACCAAAGGGACAGAGTCCGCCTTTGTATTTCTCGCGGCACGCGTCCGATTTCCCCTCCGTCCACGTGTTCATGACGCAGCTGTTCGGGTACGAGAACCAGACCGTGTTCGGGTACGGCGCCACGATATCCGTCGGGTACGCGTGCGCGCCGACGCAGGGTCCAATCTTCCACGACGACCTGCTCGTGTCCAGTCCATTGTAGAGCTGACAATTTGGCGGATGCGCGTCCGTAGCGTCGTCCTCGTCTTCGCCATCGTTGTCGTCGTCTTCAAACTCAACGCACTGGCCGTTGCGCATGGCCACAAACGGACAGAACTCTGGGTAGATGTACCGGTCCGCTTGGTAGTAGCTCAGCGCCTCGAAAGGCTGCGCAATCGTGATCTCCATGAACGTGATCACCTTGACGTCGTTTCGCCGCTTGCAACCCGAGGCGATTGGGTCTGCGCCGACATCGATGCAGTCGCGCTGCAGGTACATCAGTGCGCCCTCGATGCTCGACGTCGTGACCGAGTCGAGCGTGTTCTTGTATCGCTCTTCGAACGTGAGCAGCTCGTTGTTGGGCTCGTGACCCGAGACGAACACCTCGTGGGTCGCATCCCAGAGCGGCGCGTCCATCTCGACGCGCGCTTGGAACGAGCGCACCGGCCGCATGCGCCACGTGGAGGCATCCGTGCTGCCATCGCTCTCGGCGAGCCCCGTGACGCCGCCACGGCCGCAGAACGCGCAGGCAGCAAACAGGAGGAACGCGCGCCGGCGCGGCGTTGCCATGCCGGTCTTTGCTCCTGAAGGTTATGAGTAATGCGACCGAAGCAATTGCAGAGTGTTCAGAGATAAATTACCAGTACTGTCCCGCACCACTCTCTCCTTTCCGCAGCGTACCCTTTATAAGGGCTGACTGGTGGAAGAATCCCCTAATTAGAAGTACAATGCAAGCGGATCCACTGATAGAGGGTTTTGATTGGATCAAAATTGGATATAATTTTGAATCTGGGACACTACTGCAACGGCTCGCAAATGAGCAGCATTTCGTGCAACATGGGACCTTCCATAATGAGCTTCTGATATAAAAAAAATGTAATATAGAACGCTGGATATCATAATCCCAAACCAGCTAAGCCTACAGATGATGGCAATCAGACAAAGGTTCTTCCAGACTGCTGTTTTGCGACTGGTATCAGTGGAGGATCGTCGTATGGATGTGGAAGTTGTGAGTTGTCCATCACAGAGAAACGATGACTTTGCGTGTGATATTCTCCCGAAGAGTACCTGATATCATGCCATTGGGTGCTGGAAGATACACTAGACGCTAGTGGATCGTAGGTTGTCGTCGCTGTTTCTCGAGAAGAAGTATTGCGGAGGATTCGTCAGCAGACCCGAATAGTGGTGTTAAATAGGGATTCACCAACGGAGTTCTTGGACGTGATGCTGTAATCGGGAGAGCTTTTCTAGACCATCGTGCGTGCATGGTATCTTGAGGAGCCAGTAGGTCTTGGTAATAACAGTTGCTTGCCTTGATGATTGCTGAGTGGCTTGTGCTACGTCCACTTCTGTGAGGAACAACCTGGTAAATATCGCTTGGCAGTGCAGCAATGCAGTATCGCTTTCATTGCCGTACACCATGTTGGCGCCATACAGTAGCGCAAAGACAGCAAGCGCAATGGAGAATACGAGGCCCCACACGCCATATCAGTCTCACCAGGGAGCACCACGACATTAGAGAGATAATCGTTTCCTAAATGCAACTGAAATCAATTTTCTGAATATCATCAAATCAAAGTTAAACAAAACGCTGTGTATGCACTTGAAATTCGTCTCAGGTCTTGTTTTCTCGCATACTTGCAAATTCTCGACTTCGACACAAGTTCATTGCAGCTCAGTTGCTTGCGATAGACGCAACTCGGTGGACTGTTCGAGCAGACAATGATCGAGAATGAAGCGTAGGTATCTGAGTCTCAGTCGTAAAGATACTTGTCGATCCTCTCCCGTTGGCAGATTAAAAAAATGTCGACGAGGAAACTTGTCGCTGATGGTATTGTGGCGAAACGACGCGCAAGAGAGAGATAGAACATGGCGTCATAACATCTCTGCCTTCTTCTCCACCATGCATAATCGCTATGTCCTTCTCTTTGGCGCGTTCAAGCCAAACGCCGCCCCATGGTTTCTGATTCAGGAGTCTGCTGGTCTGTCAAAAACCACTGCTGTTTACAGAAAATCCATGGGGAGCTCTCGGTGGTCCTGGAACCCCTAATTAAAAACACCACCCAATGATTTTTATTACTGCGATTTGATTGGCTACAAAGTATTTGCGCCAATATTTTCATTCAATCAAAGACAGTAATACACTGGGACACTTCTGAACCCATATTACACTCCAAATTAATGCCTGCTGCGTCTATCGCTTCAACCCACAAAAAACGGAAAGAAGAAAAAATCAGGGCAGCTGGACCATCCAAACGGTCATAACCTCTAAACAGTATCTTATCAACATCTTATCCTCATGTTAATCCGTTCATATCGTATCCAGTTTAAAGCGCTCATGGTCTATTGTGCAACCCTGTGGCACATGCTTTCTGTGCAAAAAGGTCCAAGGTTTCACGCTTTACTCCCATGTGAGAGGCAGCCCACCCCGCGTTCTTTCGCGCTCCGCAAGATGCCACCAGCCATTCAGTCTGGAATTTGCGGTGACGCCCGAGCAGCTCGGCGATTTTCAGCGCAGCGAGAAGGAAGACATGGCGCCTCTCGGCAAACGCAAGGCGCTGATCATCGGCGGCGTCGTCACGCTCTTCGCCGTCATCGGTGCGATCGTCGGCGTCGTCGTGTGGAAGACGTCCGACTCGTCCTCGGCGTCCAACAGCAGCGGCAACAGCAACAGCAGCGGGTCGTCGCTCTCGAATCTCAACAGCGGCTCACGCTCTGACACCAACAGCGAAGTCGCGGGAGACGCGGACAGCTCCAATGCCACCAACAGCTCGGGCTCTGGAAGCTCCAGCATCACGTCCGACCCAACGACTGGTACGTAGTTTGCTGCTGAGTAAGTGGATTGGTGTGTGACAGCATAAGCTAGTTGCTGACTTTTTTATTATGCTGAATCTCGGTTCTGTAGCTAAATTCACGCTTGCTGCCTACGCCATTGGCGACTGGGGTACCACGATCGCTCGTGACTCGTGCTGCAAGCGCCGCACGGACCACGATCCATCCAATGTCGACAAGAACGCCGAAGAAGCTGTCGGAGTCTTGATGGGCAAAGCGGCGGCCGCTGCGGACCCAAAGCCAAAGGTCGTGATTGGCCACGGGTACGTTGCTCACTTGGACACTTTCAGGTGTGTGGGTACAAGGCAATGTTCTAATTGTGTACGCGCTTGGATGGCAGTGACAACTTCTACTGGACGGGCATTGAGGACATGACGGACCAATCGTACCGCTTCACGAACACGTACGAGCAAAAGTTTAGTGACTCGGCGTTGAGCGACATTCCGTGGGTGAACGTCATGGGCAACCACGATTACGGTGGCGCGAGTTACATCTGCCCTGGTGGCTGTGCCGACGCAACGGGGATCGTCGCTGGTTTGAAGAACAAGTTCAGCTTGCAATCTACGTACAAGAGCCCGACGAACAACCGCTGGATCATGAAGGACCACTTTTACGTACACTCAATTTCTGATGACGAGTCCGGCGTGAGCATTGACATCTTCAACATGGATACGAACGATGCTGATTCCCACGGTGCTCAACAAATTTGCTGTCAGTGCTACTCGTACGCAAACGGTGACGACTCCAAGTGCAAGAACGTTGCCCGCGGTGACGCTGCGTGCGCCGGTGGTAAGACCGACATGTATGATGCGTGCATGAAGCAGCTGAGCGCGTGGGGAGATGATTCACGCACGCAACTCGCGGAACAGGTGAAGGCCTCCAAGGCGACGTGGAAGATCATCAACACGCACTACTCGCCGTACAACCACTACGCTGCGGATCGCCAGGATATGTGGAAGAAGCTGCTCGACGGCCTCGATGCGCAACTGTACATTAATGGCCACACGCACGGCGAGAAGCACGACTACTCGACCATTGGCGTGCACTTTATTGAAAACGGTGCAGGTGGTGGTATTCTCAACGAAGCCGCGAGTGGCGTACCACCATACGTGGAAGACTACGTCAAGAACGTGTGGTCGTACAAGAACCACGACTATGGCTTTTTCGAGATCAGTGCGTCCAAGGAGTGGATGAAGGTCCGCTTCCTGACGTTCGATGACAAGTGGAGCATTGCCGACGACTTCAAATCGTCGACGATCGGTGGTGTTGCGGCCCACCACTGCTGGTACATCCCAGTGGACGGTGGGCTCGGCAAGAGCTGCGACGAGTAAGCCAGCACGTCACAATAAGGTCCGTCCGGATCAGAGTTCCGTCAGTAGTTCCCTCCTGTCAGTCGTCCACGCCCACATGTCCAAGCAAGAGCTCCGTTTTCTGTATGGCTCCCCCCAGATTAAAAAAGAGAGAGAGAGAGACGAAGCAACCGCAATAGTGTACTCCAGTAGCGTGTGGATGCGGCAGGTGTATCGGTACAAACCTAATTAAAAAAAAAAACCTAACGATTCGTCAGCAACGACGTTCAAATGTGCTGAAGCATGGAGGGTGTGGCGCGGCTGTCCCAAGCAATAGAGAGAGAGAGACGCTGTTGTTAATCGAGATTGCCGCGTTCATGCAGCCAGAGAGGCCGAGGGGTCCATGCGAGGCAGTTGTTAATCGGGTGCGATGCTGTCCCTAGTTACGGAGGGCAGGTCCGCTGTTGAAGCACGCACGAGGTGGGGGGATGCCTCCATACAGACGAAAAGACTGGCGGAGGAAGTCTCTTCTCTCTCGCGAGCACCTGATCAGTTCGCACGCACGAAGATACTCGTGGACCCACGGATATGCAAGGATCAGTGATCAGGCGACTGTCTGTGCATGCGTTTCTAGAGGTAATAGAAACTAGGTTTCTACGATATTTTCTATGCAGCAAAAATAAATGTAGAATTCATGTTTACATTAAATATACTATTACAGAGATACGTTGCGTGCAGTTTCTGCCAGTATAGTACGGTTTCTCCCATTTCATCAAAAATTGGAAGCTGCACTGCCCTTTCTGTGCACAGAGTGATTGTGGTCGCGTGGAGCCGGGCGCAAGTACGGGTGGGACGGAAAAGGCAAAAATCCAATGAGGGATATTTCACAAAACACGGTGATACGTAATGAATTAATGCAAGATGGATCCTCTTCAACACCAAAACACGGTTTCTTTTATGCAACTATCCACCGTGTATTTGAAAAAACGATTTAAAGATGCCTTGATATGTGATGGTTGGCTTGCATCATTTCGAGTCAGACGACCGGTGAGAAAAAGAGCACATCGATTCAACAATCTCTCACTCGTAACAGCGCATCGTGTTCATCACATCTACTCATATCCTATCAAAAGATAGAGAACTAGAACAACGTCTCAATGTATATATTCCCAAAGCCAACACACCATGCAACAGTCCACATATCGATTTCGGGAGGCCGCGTCAAAAGAGGGGTTTCGCCGCCATTTGTGGCATAAAATGCACAGCCATGCACAACCCAGCAGCACGCAGGTATGAGAAGGGCAAATGGCGGGAGGGAAAACAGTTCCTGCCGCGCCTATCAATTCTCATTTCGCATTTGGCGGCAGGTGCGAGCACGTAGCCGCTTTCTAGCAAAGCCACCACCACCAGCAGCAGTCGCGTATCATTTCTTCACCCAGAGCTCATGGACGTGGTGGATCGCGAGCGGCGCTCGAGCTCCGTGACGGTGCTCTCGGAGCGCGGCAGCAACAAAGCAGGCATGGCGCGACGTCGCAAGTTCATGATTATCGGCGTGGTGGTCGTGCTCGCCGCGGTGGGCGCGGCCGTGGGCATCGTGGTCTCGAAGAACTCGAGCTCGAGCAGCTCGACGTCGTCGGGCGACAATTCGTCCGGCACCTCGGGCGGCACCAGCAGTAGCGGTGGCACTACGTCGTCAGGGGGCAGCAGCACCAGTAAGTGGGAAACCTCGGCCTCGAGCGGCAGCGGCAGCAATGGCACGACGGTGTCCAAGATCACGTCCGACCCGACGACCGCGACGCTGTCGCTGGCTGCGTTCGCTATCGGCGATTGGGGATCGACCGTGGGCAAGGACTCGTGCTGCGGGGACAGCTCGACGTACACCGAGTTCGATGTGATCGCCGAGGACGTCGTAGCCACGCTCATGGACCTGCAGGCGGGCGCGGCCACCGTCAAGCCCAAGGCGATCATCGGCCACGGCGACAACTTCTACTGGGCAGGTATCCAGGGTGACAGCGACCAGTCGTACCGCTTCACCAAGACGTTCGAGAACAAGTTCACGGGCTCGAATCTGGCCGACATTCCATGGGTGAACGTGTTGGGCAACCACGACTACGGTGGTTCGAGTTTCATCTGTACCAAGGACGGTGAGCTGGCTGAGTGCGAGAGCACGGACGCTATGCTCGAAGCCCTGGAGCAAAAGTTCACCTGGCAGTCCAAGTACACGAGTCCGAACGGCGACCGCTGGAAGCTGGAGGATCACTTTTACACGCACTCGATCAGTGACTCAGCCTCGGGCGTGAGCATCGACATCTTCAACGTGGATGCAAACGACGCGGACACGCACGGCGCGCTCCAGATCTGCTGCCAGTGCTACGGCTACGCCGAGGGCGACGACTCACAGTGCAACAACGTCGCGCCGGGCCAAAAGTACTGCGCCGGCGGCTCCATGGACATGTACAACAAGTGTATGGCCAAGATCTCGTCGTGGGCCGACGACTCGCGCACGCAGCTCGCGGAGAAGGTCAAGGCGTCGACGGCAACGTGGAAGATCGTCAACAGCCACTACTCGCCGTACGTGCACTACGCCGAGACTGGCATGAAGAAGTGGTTCGATATCCTCGACGGTTCAGGCGTGCAGCTCTGGATGAACGGCCACACCCACGGCGAGAAGCACGACTTTTCGTCGCCGCTGGCGGTGCACTTTGTGGAGAATGGTGCCGGTGGTGGTATCCAGAAGGAGTCCGCGAGTGGCATCCCAGCAGTCGCGTCGGCCTATGTCAAGAACAAATGGACCTACGGCGGCAACGAGTACGGCTTCTTCTCCGTCACGGCCGGCAAGGAGTGGCTCAAGCTCCAGTACCACACGGCCGACACCAAGTGGACCTTTGCCGAGACCATCGGCGCGGCCAAGGCGGGCGGCGTGGCCACCAAGCACTGCTGGTACATCCCCGTAGACGGCAGCGAGGGCCAGGACTGCACGTCGTCGTAAGCAGAGAGGCAAGAAAGTAGATTAAAGCACATAAGTGAGCAACACCCAACCCAAATACCATGCATGTTTCAGATTTTTGTTGTTGTTCACGCCAATCAAAGAACCTCATTCGCTTGGAAGATACATCGGATATTGAAGTAGA
Source organism: Globisporangium ultimum DAOM BR144 (assembly GCA_000143045.1). NCBI lineage: Eukaryota > Oomycota > Peronosporomycetes > Pythiales > Pythiaceae > Globisporangium > Globisporangium ultimum. The sequence goes on along the minus strand of GL376636.1, from coordinate 979,770 downwards.
AGGAAGAACAGGAGGTTACAATTTCTATCTGACATGTAACAGAAAATCTAGCAATTGGGCCAGGACCATCACTCTGCTTGCCGTTGAGCTGAATGGCAGAAGCAAGCAGCATCGCCATCGTCAATCATGGCGGAGCTCTACGCGAACGCTGTGTGTCTCGCGCCCATGGTGCGCATGGTACGTCGCTCCTACATCACATATGTTTTTCATATACTGATCCAGTCGCAGTGCTCGTGTCATAAGTGAGGCTGATGTGGTATATGTGGTGTCTTGTATACTGCAGGGCACGCTCCCATTGCGCTTGCTGTCGTTGCGCTATGGCGCCGACTTGGTGTACGGCGAAGAGATCGTCGACAAGCGGATCATTGCGGCCACACGCGTATCGAATGGTATCAGTACACAACGCGTGTATGTCTGTATGACGCAATGCCATTCGATCACATGCGCTGACGCAATTTGCGTTTGTTTATCGTGCTGTGCGCTGTAGAGCTCCTGGACACAGTGGACTACGTGAGCAACAGCAGCGGCTCCGTCGTGTTTCGCACATGCGATGAAGAAAAGCGCAAAGTGGTGTTTCAGATCGGCACGGCGGACCCGATCTTGGCGCTCCAAGCAGCAGAACGCGTGTACGAACTTACGCAAGCATGCATAGGATTGACATGGCTTCACAAAGAGCATGAACCTAAGTATGTGTTACATATTCATGTGTATGGGGTGTGAGTATGCAGGGCAAGCAATGTCGCATCCATTGATATCAATATGGGGTGCCCCAAGCATTTCTCGGTTCATGGAGGCATGGGTGCTGGTCTGCTTCGAAAACCCGAGCTCGCATGCGACGTACGAGCTTAGCTGCTATCATTTGGCTACTCTCTTTTGCTGGTTTCTCATTAATTTGTGTGTGCTCATGTTGCATTGTTCCTGCTCCAATATTCCTGTAGATCATAAAGACGCTGCGAAGGAATCTGAACATCCCAGTGTCATGCAAGATTCGGCTTCTGCACGACACCCAAGCCACAGTACGAACAGGTTTACTACCAGTTTTGTTTACTCGTATTGCAGATGACACTAATGCGTTATTCTGTTTGTGCAGCTTGACATCGCCAAGAGCCTTGAGCAAGCAGGAGCAGATGCGATTGGTGTCCATGCTCGTCAGGTCCACGAACGCCCCGTAGACAGTGCCCACTGGGAAGCGTTGGCGCCAGTCGTGTCGTCGCTTTCGGTCCCCGTGCTCGCGAATGGCGACATTTTCGTACGCGACGATATTGACAAAGTGCGTGAAACCTCGGGGGCAAGCTCGGTGATGATTGCCCGCGGCGCGCTCAACAACCCATCCATTTTCCGAGAGCAGGGGCTGCTGCCATCCACAGAGGTATTCACCGTATTGCGATCGTATTCACGCGCCGACGAATTACTCAACGTTGTGTGCCTGTGGTCATTTTGCGTAGGTCGTCGTCGATTACCTCAAGATTTGCGCCGAGACGGAAAACTTGTACCAAAACACCAAGTACACGCTCTCGCGTATGCTGCCGACGAAATGCGATCCGCGTGGAGTCCAGACCGCGACAGTGGCCGATCTGTACGCGACTAAGGACGACCCCGAGGTGTTTGCGCTTTGGGACTTGCAGCGGTTCTATAAAGACACGCAAGAGCGCTTCTCGGCAAGAGCAAACGCATGCAACTTGTCGTCGTACACGACGTCTACGAATGCGCTGGCGTCATTTGGGCTTGGAGGCGACCCCAGGTACGACGACACGCATGTCGCGACGCAGCAGTTTTACTGCAACACGTGCCACGTGCAGCTCGCGAGCGACAACGAGGTCGCGCTGCATACGAAAGGCAAGAAACACAAGTTTAGACTTCGGAATCGTGTCGCGGTCAATGAGAGCAGCGTCGTGCCGGACCAACTCGCCCAACTAGCAATAGGCGCGTCCGAAGCGTAGCTTCACGACACATAAGCGCACGTATATGGTGATGATGATCAATTTTGTTTGCCAACGAGTGATATGGAAACGCGGAAAAACAAAAAGATGGCGCTCCATGCGACTAAGTGTGTGCGACCAATAGAACAAAACAAAATTCCACAATGAACTGGCATGCCGTCGACTGGCGAGTTGAAGCAGCGCGAACGAGATTTTTGCATTCTGATACGTGGACATAATGCCATCAACGAGTTGGAAGAGACAAGCGTATCCATCCATCCACGTGGTGGTGTCGTCACGTCTGACTCTCTGTGGCAAGTCCAACTTGGAATAGCTGCATACTAAATGCAAGTGGCGACGACGACTGATGTACGGGGTCCGAAAGCGCAAGTCTTTGGCGGCGTTAGAGAGCTGCTAAATGGGTCAGGCGCACCTCACGAGCCGAAGTGGGTAGGATGGACGAAGGAAACAAGCGGCGTTTTATTCTTCAAAATGGTACGTGGCGGTGACTACTCTCTCTCTCGCTCGCTCCGTCTCTGGATGCAGTTCACGAAAACAATGATGACGTCAAATGAGAGAACGCGGACGGTGCGATACAGTACGATGCAGTCCCGAGAAAGACGTGGAAGGAATGGGTACTCACGCCGCCTGTTTTGAAGTGATCTTGAAGCTAAGATCAGGTCAAGTCACGCATGCGAGCCGAAGTCATTTGGACAATGAGAACCATCTCCATTTCCCCTGTTGTTACAGCTTAATTTCGTAATGGTGGCTGCGAATGAATGCGCCTGACCTCAGTTCTCGTGATACGCACGCTTGAGGAGGTACGTAAGAGTTTCGTTGAGAGAAGGAAGCTCTCTCCACCGCGAAAGTGACGGTTTTTTGACTTTGCATTATGGTTGCCTTAGTAACATGGCGAAAAAGGAGATGAGAGCAGAGGAAGAAGAGAGAAGAATCGTCCCTCACACGCACTTTGTCTGGCCATTTCGTGATACTTGAGCCGACCACTTTGTTGTTCACTCACCCACGCAACGCTGGATGCGAACTGGGACGTGACGGGCAAGAAAAACAGGCGCTAGATGTGATCCTGCCATTCTCAAATTTGCCTCGTGGAGCGCACGCGACCACATCTTCAATCTCAAGATCATCACCAACCGCAATGTCGTCAACTATGCACTGGGATCCAATCGAGCTCTGGTGCGACTCGTTGACGCTCGATGTCGACAGCTTGGCGATCAACGGAGACGCTGATAAAGAGTTTATGGATCTCCTCGCGTCTGATTGCTTCATGCTCGACTTGAGTGACTTTGCGCTCCTGACTGATGTCGGACCAGAATCAGAACGATCGAGTTTAATTTCCTCCTCTGCGGGGTGCAAGGTCAACATTGTCTCCATGGAGGTGCACTCCCCGACGCATGTCTCTACTGCAATGCCTCCTATCACATCAAGCACCAAGAAGTCTACAAAGAAGTGTGCAAAGAAGAAGAGCTCTGCAAAGCCACACAGCCGCAAGACCAAGGCCAAGGTCGATCAAGCCACCAAGGTGATGGCCCGGAAGATCAAGCAGCGTGGCTACGAACGCGCATATCGGGCTCGACTTCGCAGCAAGCGCGCCGAAGACAGAGCATTGTTGATTCAGCTGGAAGCCAATATACGGGACGCACTCACCCACAAGAGCCCGGTCGTACTGCAAGCGCAGAGCATGCATCAGTACGTCAACAACAGTCGGTACAACCATTTCGTGGAGCTGCTCCTTGAAGAACGCTTGCTGCGAGAAGAGCACGCGGCGTTCGTGTGCGACGAGAAATGGAATGTATCGCTCGACATGTGGGGCTGCGAAGGCAAGGCGAGCCAATCGATTCGGTACCAGCTCAATTTGCTCTCAGAGCTGCAAAAGTACCCGACGTTCCACAACTTCACTTGGTGAAATGACTCCGTTTCCCCAGTCGTCGGTGTATCATTATTACTTTTTACTTATTCGTACGCGAGATGCACATAGTGCTTTGTAAGTTTCGCCATGCTTGTCCATAATACCACAATGGAAAAATAATAAGCGTAAGTTGTCCATGTTTCCACGAATCGCACTCGCATTTTTGCCACGTTGACTTGGCGTTCCATGCTTTGTGAATCCACACTTGACCTCACAAACAAAAATTCTGATATGGGAACCCTCTCAAGCACGAGTGCCTCCGACCGATCACTTCCAGATAAATACCAACAATTTCTAGAGTACCTGTGCGCAAATTTTGTAGCTTGTTGTACAAAATAGTAACGTACATAATAACCAAAGTATTAAGATTTTAAGAGAGCCTATTCTGAGGATGAATACAGAACACCTGGCTGTTTTATGTCCAATAGCGTTGAAGTGTACGCACACGCATGTGCTACGAACTATCCGAAGAAGCATGCGACGCCGCGGTGAACTGGGCCATTGGCCTGATTCCTAACCATGCAACACGCAGCGAGAATGGGTCCAACACCTACAAAGAATGCCAACAACAGTAGGTACGAAGCTGACGTCAAGTCCGCTAGGTATTGATACGCACTTGACAGGTCTGGCGCATGCACCGAGTGCGACACATTTTTTACGGATGACCACCGAAGTGGTTCCTATCCGAGTGCGACACATTTTGCGAGAAGCAAGAGGAACTTCTTACAGTAATATACAAGTTATAATTGTAGCCAGCGCACCTCTCCCGTATCGTGAAAGTGCATGATGGTTAGCACGGCCTGAAAGCACCAAGATCCACAATCATCTCTGTACCACATTCGCACGACGTTCGTTGACGCCCATCGCCTACAATGTCAGCACGGTCGTCGTGCGATGGAGACTTGAAAATATCGTCCTTGAAAGAAGATCCGGATCGAGGAAGAGTGTGAGGCACCGGAGTTGAAGTCGACCCATCCTCTGTCTGGGTCATCACTCAACTGGGTACAGACAGACCTGGGAGTCTTCGCACTTTTTTCAACGCACTGTTAAACTCATGAATACCCCATATTCAGCCGTTGGATTTTCTCAGAAAATGGCCCCATGTAGATGGATTCACTTGCTCCAAACATAAGAATGGAACTCGACGTTCTCTATTCGCAACGCGTGATGCACTGGCCGTGGGTTCTAAATATCTGCAAGTCGAGATGCATCATCCCCTTTGAAGAAAAAAATGCAGGATTGTAATATCCGCCACTCATATCGATTGTGTGTGTACTGTACGAAGTTGCATCGAATCTCACGGAAATGCGTCTTTTTGTGCTTTTGCAGCTCTTCGAGTCACCGCTTTCCTCATGTCGGACTGCAAGCACGTGGTTCGAAATAGAAAGGCTGCTCCATTTACCCCATTCTCCAATTTACCAAGACGCCGTCAAGTACAAGACCTAAAAGCAGCGCGTCTGCTTTACTTCAAATCCACCAACTTATCATGACAAGCGCTCTGTCCGTCGATTGGGACCCTATCGACGACTGGATCGATGCCATGTGCCGAGACGATGACCACGAGATGCTCTTTGACATTGCGTCCTGCGAATCGCCACGCTCGCCATCATGCTTCGATGCGCTGTCGCTGATCAAGACCGTGAACGACCCCTTCGCTATGAGCTTGATCGACGAGTCGGTAATCATGGATTTTGACACAGTTGCAGAGTGGGACGAGTACCATGACTTTGTTGCGTCGAATGCAAAGCACGAGTCGTCTGAAGCCCTCAATGGTGAGATTGCGAAGGTGGAACTTGAAGTGGTGACGGTCGTAGATACCTCTACCACCTCCAAAGTTGAACGCAAGCCGACGTTGAAGAGAAAACTTGCAGCAAAGCAACGGGCAGCAAAAGCACCCAAAGCCACACCGAGAGGAAGCAAAACCACGCCGTCCAAGTCAACCGTCCCACCAACTATTAAGAAGAAGAATTGCGAACGCAAAGTGCATGGCGGCACCAAAAACCCGCACGCCAAGGTGGTCCAGCGCAAGGTCAAGCAGCGCGGCTACGAGCGAACGTACCGTAGCCGCCTCCGCGACCAGCGGTCCCAGGATGAATCCATGTGGATCGAGTACGAAGCGCAATTTCGCACGCTGTTGACGCACAAGCCTGTCCTCATCCAAGAAAGCCGAGAGAAGAACTCGCTGCTCTCGAAATGCATGAACGAAGCGCACGCGTACTGCTCGCTGCAGGAAGAGCGCGCGTACTTAGTCTGCGTCGAGAACTGGCGGCAAGCGCTCGACATTTGGGGCGTCGAGACCGAGGCGAGTTGCCTCACTCGGTACCAGATCAACGCGCTGCCGCAACCGCAGCCGTATCCAACGTTCACAGACTTTGTATGGTGAAGAAACGTGGCATGAGAAAGTAGGTGTTGAGTGTTCCGTTGAGTGACGTCAGTTAATCCAAATCTGTTGATAATCGCAAATATGAGCCATTTGTTGAGTGCTTGTTTTGACTTGCCCATTTCTGGTGATAGCGGCGCAATCGGCACATTCCATTTGAGTAGCTATCTCCATGCACTGAACATGAACACATTTCCACCAAAGTGCCGCTTTCGATCTGCATCATCATCGGTAAAGAGAATGCGGCCATCTACCATTGCCCATATCTAGGGAGATGATACTCTGAAGATGCCCACTTGCCTTGGGAATCTGGTGTTTTCTGCGATGTGTGTACTGTTTGTCGACATCTTCAAGCCGTGGAAGAAGCTCCACGTCCGACGAAACGTGATCGCAATGCCTCCAGGTAGATGAGCTATTTACTTGGTCATACTATTGGAATTGGGATAAACAGATCCATCTCCATCTTGCTCATGGGTTCATCCATCGACATTTTACTCAATGCGCATCCCCGATGACAGATGTAGTGCCTTACCGACTTTGTAGGTCATGCTCGTGTGTGTTGGTTAGGCGCTGTGCTTCTTCAAACGTCACGCTGCGCTTTCGCGAAGCGTCTTTGCTTAATAACAGTATATTAAAATGTTAGCGCATTACCGACACGAGCGAACTGTCGCAGACTTCTTTTGTCAGCTGAGTGATTTTTTCTCGACTGGATATACTTACGCGTTGTTGTGCATGTCAAGTGACATGAGGCTCGCCACGAATGTCATCATCATCTTCGGCTTCACCTCCACAATGTCCTCGTACGTCAAGAACACCGCGGCGCCGATCTTCTGCGCACAACTGATCGCGTACTTTGCGTTGCTCGCCTTGTCGTCGTCGCTCTTGCCCTGCGACACCTGATCCCAGTTCACAGCACGCGGTTCAACAGCGTGCACGAGGTCGAGCAGGTACAGCGCATCGGACAAACCGAGGTCTCGGAACGCCACGATTTGGCTCTTAATGCGTCCACCTTGTCGTACCTTGGCGTTTGCCCAGTCGATGATATCCTTGTCCGTGATCTCGGCTTGCCCCTTCGAGAGACCACTGAGCAGCTTCAACTGTTGGTAGCGCATGCTCTGCCAAATAATCGATAGAATCAATTTCTTGGCGCCTTCAAAGATATCTGCACCGCCGATGTTGACAAGCGAGAACTTGAGCTGCTTGCCCAACACGACACAGTAGTTGCAGTTTTCCACTTGCTTGAATTTGTTCGGTGCGACCAAGTTAACCTTCTGCCACGAGACAATCCCCTTTTCAATTTTCTCGAAAACCTTGAGAAGGTTGATGCCATCACGCATGTCCGAGAACAAGTGGTTGATGTACACACCATCAATGGCCAACGAGTTGATCCACATACGGAAGACACGTTCTTCACGAGTGTCACCGACATCATCGTACAGAATTTCTTCCAGCTGCTTGAGTTCTTCCTCGACCAAGTCCAGTGCAGGGCATGTGTTGAAGAGCTGAGCGACAAACGACATGTTGAGCTTCGGGTTCCCGCTCGTGATATCGCGCGGCTTGATGAAGGTCTCAACCTGCAATTTACGAGCATTTCGGATGACATGAGCCGCACGTTCCTCCGGCACGGTTTCGTGGCACAAATCGCAGTCATGTGGGGCGATATGGTGCAACAGCACACTGTACGCGGTCGCGTCCTGAAGGTCCGAGCTGAAATTGTTGACCTTCTTTGGATGGCCAGCAGCGCTCAGGTGGTAATTTACCCATCGCAGCAGAATTTGGTCTGGAGGAAGCTTCATAAACTCTTCGAGGGTCTCTCCGTCCAAAAGCAATCGCATCAATTCAGGGTGGTTCTTCAAGTTAATCGTCGACGTCAACTGGATCTTGATGATCTGCCACACGAGTCCGAGCACCAAAATCGGTTTGCCTTCGATCAAATCCGTTGGACCAATATTCACGACACTGCAACCGATACTCTTCGCCGCGTTAATCGACAGGTTGTGGTTCTCGGTCTTCTCATAAATATTCAACTCCTTCGCCTTCTTCTTGATGTTCACAGCGCGAACATCAATCGTTTCCGGGACAGCAGCATTGATCAGCTTACACAGCAAGATACCGTCACCCACAGATCGGAACAAACCATCGACTGGGTTCATCGGCAAGAAGGATGACAGGTCCTTGTCGTGACCCAAACAGTTGTTGATGTGCTCCGTGAACGCAGACGTCTCTTCTTCGGAATACGAGTGAAGTCCACCCGCAGATCCCTTCACTTCGTGAATCGTTGCATTCGCATTAAACCTCGCAGCGGCACTCGCACGACGTTGCAAGACGCCGATGGTATGAGCATCCAATGCCGCAGTATCTTGCGCTGGAGATCGTGGTGGGGAGCGCGAGCCAGCCGCTGGTTGAGGTGGCTGAGGTGGCGGACCACTTGGAGCGGCAGGGGGCCACTGCGCGCGTTTTGTATCATTCGGTGACGGGGAAGACGCATTGGCAGAACTTTGAGCGGGTTGATTCGGAGGCCATTGCGGTTTCGTTGGACTCGCTACCGATTGGCCAGCAGGTGGCCATTGAGGAGCCTTTGAGACTGGGCTTGCCGATTGCTTCGAAGCTCCAGCTGGAGGCCATTGTGCTTTACCACTTTGCTCTTTCGCAGGCGATGTCGGCGGCCACTGCGGTTTAGCACCGCTGTCTTTCGCGGGGGACTTCGGTGGCCATTGAGACTTAGCGCTGCTGTCCTTCGCAGGAGATTTAGGTGGCCATTGCGGCGAACTTCCCCCGGCAGCAGGCCACTGTGGCGTAGTTGCACCAATCGCTGGAGCCGATTCCTTTGGCGGAGTGGCGGCTGGACGAGCCCATGACGGAGTTGCTGCCTTTTGTTCTTGCGCAGGCGGGGAAGGGGAGCTGCCTACTGGAGGCCATTTGCTCTTTTGCTGAGGTGGAGGTGGCGGTGATGGTACTGCTGTAGACGCAGCAGGTGGCCATTGTGCTTTTTGGGCAAAGGAAGAAGGTTGCTTCGGGGTCGCATCAACAGGCTCTTGCGCTGGGTTCGGAGCCCATGTCGCTTTTTTCGCAAAGAACGGCATCGATTCCGCAGGCGCCGGAGTTGGCGTCAGGACAACAGACGCAGCAGCTTCTGGCGCCGGAATCGGAGAAATCGACGCGTGGCCCATCAACGCACTCGGGTCCAATGCGATGGCGCCATTGCGGAAATCGTACAGCAACTCGAGGAACTCGTGGAAGTTGATCTGCGTGGGGCGCTCAAGCGAGACCTGCTTGAGCATGACCGTGGTCTGGTTGGGGGTCACATTCTCGCCCAGCTTTTGGAGCACGGTGGGCAAGTCGGCGAGTGCGACGGCCGCAGCGTAGTCGTGGTCGTGCTCCTTAAACACGCGCTTGAGCTCATGGATCTCCTTGGGCGTAAACTTTTGGAGGAACGCCGACGGCAGCTGGTAGCTCATAGCGGCTTTTGTGGTGTCGTGGCGGGCGCACGGGCGGTGGATTCGGTGATTTCTTCTTCTTCCTGGCGCTTGTGCTTGTCTCTGCGAATCCTGAAATGAACGCGCCCTTCCCGTCCTCCCGCCCCAGCTTCAAGAGCAGGCTTGTAAAGGGAGGAACTACCTCTATAATACTATATATGTATGCTTTATACGTTCTATTTTATACATTGATACAGGTTTGTTGTACACTGCCTTCGGAAGTGTAATTGCACATTTGACGATAGCTGTGCTCCAAAAACCTATGAAAACGACTGAGCAACACGATTAGCTCACAGAATGTATCTAAGAAAGAGCCCATGTAATAGACTAATGCTGGTTAGGAGCAGAGTTGGATGCACGCAAGATGATGATGGGGAGGTGGGAACGCGAAATGACGATGTTGACGCTGACGTCGGAAGAAAAGGAACGGGCTGAATGGCGATTACGTTACGGGACCAATACAAAAGCAGCGCGCGTGGGTGCGCGTGCCACCCATACACACGCCCAGGCAGTGCTCTTCTCTGTCTCTCTAGCTTTCTCTATGACAGCGAGCGTCTTCAACGTGAGTAATGGCAATTGCATCTCGAAATTCGTATTTGGCCAAGTGGACGGCGGCTTAATCGAATTTTGTGGTGGCTGTTCGCTTCTGACCCGTTGGCGTTAGCCTCAGCCGCGTCGAAATATTTGGATAATGGGTATTTCCACCATGTTTGTCCCATATATGTACGTCAGAAGAAATCGCTACTATGCGTATGCAGAGGTTTTTGCTGCATTTGAGTCACACTCGTGCGTCATCTTCTTTGGGACATACCAGTTGATTTTGCCCTTGAAGAGAAGGCATTCTACAGTTGAACCCGCACGTATGGTTCAAACCTTGTATTGATAAATACCGTCATGTACATAATCAATATTGTTACCATCGAAAGGAACATTGTAGATATTGTTACCATATCCGAGAGGGTGGCCTTGCCCGACTGCAAGGCGTTGCAATACACACTTTTTTTATAAACCTCATATGAACATTCATGATTCGTAGTCACGAGCTACTTGATACGAATAAACGCTTTATTCTCTGCTGCGTCGAGTAGTATACGACGTTCCCAATCATCTCTGCGTTTCCGTGTCAATACAACGAAGCGTGTACGCTATGATCAAATGGGCAGCCTATTGCATACACATACCGGCAAAAAGGACAATTCCATCGTCCATCAGGTAGACGCCAAGGTGGACCAAATGTGTTCTCATTCAGTACATCTATCATCAATGCACAATGACAGATGGGTACACTCGTGTTTTCTTCGTAAACCTTCAAGTATGTTATCATACCCTTGTACAAAATCCCCCAAGTCATCAGCCTCCTAGATCAGTTCGGCCACTACTCTGGACTCCGTGTCAACCTTGAGAAGTCCGTTGGTGTCCTCATGTGTGAAAATGGAGCCACGGAGGAGGTTCGAGGTTGCGGTATCTCGATCCTGCCTGTTGACGACACATGCCGGTACCTAGGTATCCAAGTGGGCACAAGGGACGCTCGCGAAGCAAACTGGAATGGATGCGTGGATGCCTTGAGGGTACGTTTGGCCCTGGCCTTCGCCAAAACTCACTCAGTCATCCAGCGTGCTGAAATAGCGCGAGCTGTCATAATTCCGAAGCTCTTGTACCTGGCACGCCATGCGTGGCCTACTGAAAGCACGGTGACCGAGCTGCACAAATTCATCAAGTCCTTCGTCTGGGGAAAAATCAACGGCAGAACACGCCGTGCATGGGTTAGTGAGGAACGGGCGGAGCTCCCTTTGCATGCAGGTGGAATCTCGATGCCCAATGTCAGAACCGAACTGCTTACCCTCAGCGCAAACACAATGGGGAAGTGGGCCGACAACTCGAACACCTTTGAGCGCCTTATTGGTGACATCCTACTGGACTCGGAGCAAATTCAAAACCAATATATCACGCCTCGATCTGACGCTAAATTACCCCTGCAAACAATGGGCACTTCGTTATGGGCGACTGGCACCTCAATCATGCGGCATGTCTACGCGCGTACCCACACCGATGAAGATATACGTGGCATCAGGGCATGTGCAGAGACGATCATGCGCGGCTACGACACTGCTGAGTGGCATTGTGGACAGCTGGCTATCGACGTCGTGAACTGATATCCCCAGCGGTAACAGCTCGCATAGCGCACGCCAAAAAGTGCTATGGAGCCTTCTGTGAGGAATGGCTCCAGATGTGCTCTACCTCCGAGGATGGATGGCTGCTGGACCGCAAAGGAACCGTATACGACCTCTCCAAGGCTCGCATATCGAATGGGTGTGTGTCCCTTAGGGACCTGGTGCGGTGGACATGGGTGCGCCGCGGGCGCGTGCTCTTTGAGTATGTTCCAGGGCACGAGTTTGCAACGGCGCCTTCCATCAGGTCCTTTCAACGACTATGCTTTGCTCTCCTCTATAACTTCCCGCAGCTCCTGTTCAGACCTACACGGTTCCTACAGCTCAAGCCATATGATGCCAAGATCCAACAGCACCACGAGTGGCGTCTTGAGGGCCCTAACTCGCTTCAACACTACGACGCGACAATACTGACCGGGGTGCATGGCGTTCACCGAAGCTCGGAACTAGGCGTCGTGGCAGCTCAAGATTCTAGAAACAGAGGACCTGTGCTGTTCCATGCCCACCCCTGGTTTACACGACTAGTCCAAATTTATGGCGGTCACCAACGATGGACAGTGTCTCGACGCCATCTTAAGCGCTACCTAGCGCGAAAACGCAACGAAGTGGGTCGTGCTCAACACGACAAGGATTCGGAGTCGAGTGCCCAACCCGTACAATCCCAGTTTTCCAGTGGCCTCAAACAACTCAAGTGGATTCAAATACACAAGCTCATCGGCATGAATACCTATGAGCGGCAACTCATCTTCCGCCTCAAGGCTGGCAAAATTTCAACCTGGAACCATCGAGACGGAAACAAAACATGTCCTTACCCATCGTGCAGGTCACCTGGCGATGCATCACTTGAGCATATTTTTTGGACATGTCCACAGGCTCAGGCCGTGTGGCAACCGATGCTGAGCCAGTGGACGAGACTCGGGGTGACTTTGGCGGATGATCCAGCGGCCGATGTGTTCAGCCTCCAACTCCCAACAGCGCCGATTCACGCGTGGCAGCTTATGGGCAACTCCCAGGCACACGGATCCCTCGCGCACGGATTACAGGACGCTCTTTTTCCGGCAGCGCAAACATTGTGGCAATTCATATGTGGAACCACAATTGCCTCTGTATGGCATCACCGAATATCGGAAATACATGATCACCAAGATAGTACCGAGGCCAGGCGAGCGATGAGCAGCAGGCGCCTTCTCTCAGGACTACGCAACCTGAGGCGACTGTTGGACACATTCGCGGAAGGCGCTAAAGGAGCTTCCTTTGTCTCAATGGTACAGCTACTTTCAGAAGTACTCATAAAGGACGCCTTACCTCCGATCGAGCAGCGTTTCTCGGGTACTAACGAGTTCATCCTCTTCTTCGATGGGGGCTCACGGGGCAACCCCGGGCCAGGGGGAGCTGGTTCGGTGATATTGCGACTAGACCGAATTGGCAGGCGCGCACACCTGGTGTGGGCAGCAAGTATGGCGTATGGTCAAGCATCTACCACAAACAACACTGCAGAATATTGGGGTCTGATAAACGGATTGCGGTACGCGAAGGCGCATCAGTGTCAGCCGCTTCACGTTGTTGGAGACAGTGCGATGATTATTCGTCAACAACAGCTCCACTATTCCCCAAAAAACCGTCGTTTGGCGTCCATGTACCACTGGTCCAAAAGGCTAGCGGATACCATGGCAATCCGATCTTGGTCTCATCACTACCGATCTTTCAACAAAATGGCAGATAAAGCAGCCAACCATGCCATGGACTCGTCCATTTCGACGCAGTATCGGTTTCCGACTGATCGCCGAGAAGGAGCAGAGCTCGCAAGCTTAATGGTAGGTGACACCCAACATTGGTTCGACAACCACCCGACCGCGAGTGGCGTCGACCGACTGTCTCGACACGACCAAATGGCCGTGGCGAGACCTTTTATGCGTTTGATGTGCTAGATCGTCATGGAATGGTGCCGCAGGCACCAACCATGGCGATCACCTTTTTTTTTTACCCTGTGTCGAAACTACTCTATAGTGTAGCTCAGGGAATGGATATTGTCGTTCGCCACGCGTAACATAATATACCTTACTTACTTATCATACCCTTGTAAGCATGATCACATAATTTCAATGTATTTAGCAACACAAATCAAGCACAGTGCCTCTATGAATGCATGCATCAACGGATCAGCATCAAGTCGGTTTCACACACTTTACTCAATCCCTCAGTCCTGTTGGACATGCACCGTGAAGCTTCCCCCGTCTTGTCCGTCGTAGCGCGTATCGTAATCGCTCGCAAACAGCAAATTGGTCGTGAGCGAGTGCGAATGCGCGCCCAGCAACGGCGTCATCGTCGTTATGTTCGTCGCTGTCCCGAGTTCGTGGCCCTTGAGCTTGCGCAGCACCTTGTGATACACTGGCACCTTCGGCTGCTGCAGTCGCTGACTCAGCGCGCGGTATCGACATCGGCACGGACGCGTGACGCAGTCCGAGAGCAGCGCCATGGAGTTCGCTTCGCTTCCGCGCGCACGCCGCTGGTCTACCGCCCGCGACGGAGCACCGACGCGTCCTGGTGCAGCAGTCCGTGCGTGATGCGCTTCATGCCCGTGCTCGAGGCCAGTGCCTCCTGCTGTTCGGGCGTCGACGCTTCCTCGAGGAACGAGATCATTGGCGGCTCGTACATCTGGATGCAATTGTGGTCGAAATAGTACACTTGTGACGCCGTCTTGTCGTCCTCGAATGGACGTCCGTGGTGCAGCACGCCAGCGTCCATGAGCAAGTTAAGTTGCCCAGTCGAATGGCCTCGTCAACAGGGAACGCTGATCTCACAGTCGCATTTTAGAATACGATCACTTGGCTACACACGTTTTGCATTCCAGGGATGAGCAAGGAGAGTGAGTAGCAGGAGGCGACGGCTGGTGAGCTTACGAGACGAGACCTGATGCAGGCTAGCTCTCTTTTCTTCTATAGTATGTGTGTACTGTCATTGGCGTATGGTTGTTGATTGTTTGGCGCTTGCTGCTGGATCAAGTGAGTCGGAGTATCTGTGTAGTGTAGCCGCAATGCCACTATGAGGCTTTTAGATGGGCAGCGTGAAGTGTGGGCGTTGATGCCTTATCTTTACACATTAAACAATGAACCGGACCACATGGAAGCGTCACGTTTGTCAATTTGAAAACCGTGCATCTCGGAGTCAGTGCCATCGAGAGTGTGTAAATATGTCCCGTTATGTATACCAGACTCATTGTACAAGAAACCGGAACAGAATACGCTCTTTCCTCAGTAGATGTAACTGACAGAGAGTTGACGGATTAAAGGGATTAAGGAAGCAAAACACACACGTATAACAATGATTCGACTCAAGGTTGGACACTCGGACCAGCAGCAACGCGACTCGTTTCTGCTTCTGAGATCTCGAACAGCTTGTCCACGACAAACGGCATCTTCACTTGTTCGGACGGCTTCTGCTT